>CAMTDV010000003.1:67936477-68508977 GCA_947069175.1 Scalesia atractyloides | reverse complement strand
AGAAAATTCCATTATTTATACCGAGAGAAATATATGAATCAAATGAAACTGAAAGAGAAAAGCATTCTATAATCAGCAATAAGATAATTCATGAATCACTTAGTCAAAATCGATCTAAAGGTTTGACAAATTATTCACAGACAGAAGAAGAAATGAAACATAGAATTGATAGAAGAAACACAATCAGAAATCAAATAGAAATAATGAAAAAAAATAAAAAAACAGTAACGCTGAAAAAAAAATAAATAAAAAGAATAATGGAGAAGCACCCCCAAAAATTTGGAAAATATTAAAAAGAAATAATATTGAATTAATAGTTAAAATTTTCATTGAAAAAATATAATAGATATCTTTCTATGTACGCAGAATCGCTCTACAACTTTTTATGGAATCAACAAAAAAAATGATTGAAAAATACATTGACAATAACGAAACAAATAAAGAAAAGATTAATAAAACAAAACAAAATCAAATTGACTTTATTTCGACTAGGACTATAAAAAAGGCTTTTGAGAATCTTAGAAATAGTAAGCGGAAGTCAAATATTTTTTTTGAGTTATCTTACTTGTCACAAAAATATGTATTTTTTAAATTATCACAAACCCAGGTTATTAACTTCAATAAGTTAAGATCCATTCTTCAGTACAATGGACCGTCTTTTTTTCTTAAGAATGAAATAAAGGATTTTTTTGGAAGACAAGGAATCTTTGATTCCGAAGTAAGACATAAGAAACTTCCAAATTATGGAATGAATCCATGGAAAAACTGGTTAAGAGGTCATTATCAATACGATTTATCTCATATTACATGGTCTAGATTAGTCCCACAAAAATGGCGAAATGGAAAAAATCAATGCCAGCCGTCTCAAAATAAGGATCTAAATAACTGGTATTCCTATGAAAAAGACCAATTATTTGATTACAAAAAAAAAAAAAATTTGAAAGTCTATTTATTACCAAATAAAGAAGATAATTTTCAAAAAAACTATAGATATGATCGTTTATCATATAAAATATTCATTCTGAAACTAATAAGAAGTCCTATACTTATAGATCATCATTAGAACCAAATAAGAAGCAAGAAAATTCCACCAGAAATAAAGAAAAAACTGTTAACATACTCAAAAATATTCCTATCAAGAATTATCTAGGAAAAAGTGATATTATATATATGGAAAAAAATACAGATAGAAAATATTTGGGTTGGAAATTGAATACAAATATTCAGGTTGAATCTAATAAGGACCAAATCCAAATAAGGGATAAAATTCCGAATAATGGTCTTTTTTATCTTCCGATTGATTCAAATTCGGAAATCAATTACAAAAAGGTCTTTTTTGATTGGATGGGAATGTCTTTTGATTGGATGGGAATGAATGAAAAATTCTTAATCTTAAATCGCCCCATATCAAATCCGAAATTTTTTTTATTTCCAGAGTTTTTGATACTTTATCATAAATATAAAGAGAAACCTTGGTTTATCCCAAGCAACTTACTTCTTTTTAATTTGAATATCAATCCAAATTTTAGTGAAAATCAAAATATCAAGGGAAAGCACGAAGAGGATGAGGATTTTTTCAATTTTAGTCCATCCAATTCAAAACAATATTTTGAATTAAAGAATCAAAACAATATTGAAGAATCCTTTTTAGAATCGATCGAAAAACTACAAATATTACTCAAAGGAGATTTTCCTTTGCAATTAAGATGGACTGGACGTTTGAATCAATTGAATCAAAAAATGATGAATAATATCCAGATATATGGTCTCCTGGTTAGCCTAATAAATGTAAGAAAATTTTCTATATCCTATATTCAAAGGAAAGAAATGAATTTGGATATAATGAGGAGACGTTTAAATCTTACACAATTAACAAAAAAGGGAATATTAATTATGGAACCCGCCCGTCTATCTGTAAAAAATGACGGACAGTTTTTTATGTATCAAATCATAGGTATTTCGTTGGTTCATAAAAGTAAGCACCAAAGTAATCAAAGATACCGAAACCCCAAAATGTTGCTAAGAATCATTTTGATGAATCCATTCCAAGACATAAAACTCTAAATAGAGACAAAAATAATTCTGATTTGCTTGTTCCTGAAAAAGTTTATCGTCTAGACGTCGTAGAGAATTGAGAATTCTAATTTCCTTCAATTTAAAGAATCAAAATAATGTGCATAGAAAGAAATTCTTTTGCAAGGAGAACAAGATAAAAAACTGGAGTCAATTTTTGGATGAAAGTGAAAATTTTGACAGAAAAAAAAATGAATTAATTAAATTAAAGTTCTTTTTTTGGCCTAATTATCGATTAGAGGATTTAGCTTGTATGAATCGCTATTGGTTTGACACCAATAATGGGAGCCGCTTTAGCATGTTAAGGATATATATGTATCCCTAATTTCAATTTTTGAGTTTCCTATATATTCTATTGTTCTATCAATCATATTTTTCATTTTTTCCGCTGTCCGTGATCTGTAATATCCATGTTATATGCAAGTAACCCGATGCACACATGTACTGTCTTACATCCCAGTTTAGGATAAAAAATAAGGAAATGGCGTATCAATTAAAGCTATAAATTAATCAGCAGAATCTTTGTACTAAACTATTTGCTATCGTCTTTTTGTATCACTATCCAAATGAACTCAAAAATCGGATTAATTAATGTTAATTGATAAAATGAATATAAATAAACTATGATTATTGTGTATACTACATTAAAATTTCTGACATTATTATTACTGATCAATAAAATCAATATCTGTAAAAAGGGGAGTGTCAAATTTTTTATGGTAAAAAATTCATTTATTTCCATTATTTTGAAAGAACAAGAAGAAAACAAAGAAAACAGAGGATCTGTTGAATTTCAAGTAGTAAGTTTCACCAATAAGATACAGAGACTTACTTCACATTTGGAATTGCACAAAAAAGACTATTTATCTCAGAGAGGTCTGCGGAAATTTCTGGGAAAACGTCAACGGTTGCTGGCTTATTTGTCAAAAAAAAATAGAGTGCGTTATAAAGAATTAATAGGGCAGTTGGATATTCGAGAAAGAAAAACTCGTTAATTTGAAGAGTTAGTTTGAATGATTCGCTTAAAGTTTGATGAACTTCTTTTCGCTTTCAGCAATTCATGCAAGAATGAATCGGGAAAAACCTATGACTGTACCATCTACAAGAAAAGACCTCATGATAGTCAATATGGGACCTCACCACCCATCAATGCATGGTGTTCTTCGACTCATTGTTACTTTAGATGGTGAAGATGTTATTGACTGTGAACCAATATTGGGTTATTTACACAGAGGTATGGAAAAAATTGCGGAAAATCGAACAATTATACAATATTTGCCTTATGTAACACGTTGGGATTATTTAGCTACTATGTTCACAGAAGCAATAACTGTAAATGAGCCAGAGCAATTAGGCAATATTCAAGTCCCTAAAAGGGCCAGTTATATCAGAGTCATTATGTTGGAGTTAAGTCGTATAGCTTCGCATTTGTTATGGCTTAGCCCTTTTATGGCAGATATTGGGGCGCAGACTCCTTTCTTCTATATTTTTCGAGAAAAGAGAATTAATATATGACCTATTCGAAGCTGCCACCGGTATGCGGATGATGCACAATTTTTTTCGTATTGGTGGAGTCGCTGCTGATTTACCTCATGGCTGGATAGATAAATGTTTGGATTTTTGCGATTATTTTTTAACAGGAATTGCTGAATATCAAAAGCTTATTACACGGAATCCCATTTTTTTAGAACAAGTTGAAGGAGTAGGCATTATTGGTGGAGAGGAAGCAATAAATTGGGGTTTGTCGGGACCAATGCTACGAGCTTCCGGAATAGAATGGGATCTTCATAAAGTTGATCGTTATGAGTGTTACGATAAATTTGATTGGGAAGTCCAATGGCAAAAAGAGGGGGATTCATTAGCTCGTTATTTAGTACGAATCAGCGAAATGACAGAATCCATAAAAATTATTCAACAGGCCCTAGAAGGATTCCGGGAGGGTCCTATGAAAATTTAGAAATCCGCCGCTTTGATAGAGTAAAAGATACTGTATGGAATGAGTTTGACTATCGATTCATTAGTAAAAAACCTTCTCCGACTTTTGAATTGTCGAAGCAAGAACTTTATGCGAGAGTCGAAGCACCAAAGGGAGAATTGGGAATTTTTTTGATAGGAGATAAGGGTGTTTTTCCTTGGCGATATAAAATTAGGCCACCGGGATTTATTAATTTGCAAATTCTTCCTCAGTTAGTTAAAAGAATGAAATTGGCTGATACTATGACGATACTAGGTAGTATAGATATCATTATGGGAGAAGTTGATCGTTAAAATGATAATTGATACAACAGAAGTACAAGCTATCAATTCTTTTTCTAGATTGGAATCCTTAAAAGAGGTCTATTGGATCATATGGGCGCTTATCCCTATTTTTACTCCTATATTAGGAATTACAATAGGTGTACTAGTCATTGTTTGGTTAGAAAGAGAAATATCCGCGGGTATACAACAACGTATCGGTCCTGAATACGCAGGACCTTTGGGAATTCTTCAAGCTCTAGCAGATGGTACCAAATTACTTTTCAAAGAGAATCTTCTTCCATCTAGAGGAGATACTCATTTATTTAGTATTGGACCATCTATAGCAGTCATATCAATTTTATTAAGTTATTTAGTGATTCCTTTTGGTTATCGCCTTGTTCTAGCCGATCTCAGTATTGGTGTTTTTTTATGGATTGCTATTTCAAGTATTGCTCCTGTTGGCCTTCTTATGTCAGGATATGGCTCAAATAATAAATATTCTTTTTTAGGTGGTCTACGAGCTGCTGCTCAATCAATTAGTTACGAAATACCATTAACTCTATGTGTGTTATCAATATCTCTACGTGTGATTCGTTAAGACATAAAATTCCGCTACTTCTTTTCTTTCTAGGAAGGAAGTGTCATGAGTTGAATATAGATTTTCGTTTTTTATTCATTACATTATTCAGGGGTTGATGAAAGATAGTTATATGAGTGAAAGAAACGGCTTAGAAATTTGCAGTAAAAGATTGAATCTCATTTCCTATGTACAAAAGTTAAGAAAAGTAAATATAACTATTAGAGACTGTTTACCCCAAGATTTCTTGATTAGTCATCATGACTTGAAGCGGGTTCAAAAGATCAACTTTATGAGGTTTTTACTATCTATTACCATATGTATCTATTACCATATGTATTACCCCAAAGTAGATTGATAAAAACGAGTGGATAGCTAGGAACACTAAGGTACACAAAGGATTCGTAATAGAGATTATGTAAGTGTATTTCTATTTGTATAAAAAGAATTAGGGGCTTTAAATTGGTAGAAATGATCAAGGAGTACTTCCCACGATTCCGATCCAGAGTATACTTCTATTCACCGATTAAGTAAATAACTATCAAGAACGAAGTAATCCTTTAACTTTGTTTAAGGTCCCCTTTTTTTTGAGAAAGGAGAATAGGAACGAAAAAAAAAAGAAAAATAGAAAAACGGAATGGAATTGCACTAGAAAAAATCTATTTTTTTTCTTTCTCTATTCTATATAGAGATATAATTCTTGTCATGATTCGTGAACTAATCCAAATTGGATTTCGTAATTGAAAACGTTAGGTGGAAATATCTATGTTAGGTTGTATTGATATTGTTACAAGAAACATTTTATTCAAGGATTAAGTTATTACTCAACAAAGAAGAACTGAAATGATTAAAAGATAAGATGAATTCAGAAGCACTTTATTATATATATAGTATAGCAGACAGAATTCCAGTGTCTAATGGGAACCTTACAATGGATTTAATTTTTTATCTATCTATCCTACAAACATATCAATAAAAAGAATAATGGACGGGTCCTTAGATTTATTTATGACCTTTGAGGAGCCGTATGAGATGAAAATCTCATGTACGGTTCTGCAATAGGGATGAGAACAGTGATGTTATCATCTACTATGATTATCTAACAGTTCAAGTACAGTTGATATAGTTGAAGCGCAATCAAAATATGGTTTTTGGGGATGGAATTTGTGGCGTCAACCTATAGGGTTTCTAGTTTTTCTAATTTCTTCCCTAGCCGAGTGTGAACGATTACCTTTTGATTTACCAGAAGCAGAAGAAGAATTAGTAGCAGGTTATCAAACCGAATATTCCGGTATCAAATTTGGTTTATTTTACGTTGCTTCATATTTAAATCTACTGGTTTCTTCATTATTTGTAACAGTTCTTTACTTGGGGGGTTGGAATCTTTCTATTCTGTACATAACTGTTCCCGAGCTTTTTGATATTACTAAAAGGGGTAGTCTTTGGAACAATAATTGGTATCTTTATTACATTAGCTAAAACATATTTGTTCTTGTTCATTCCTATCGCAACAAGATGGACTCTACCGCGGCTGAGAATGGATCAATTATTAAATCTTGGATGGAAATTTCTTTTACCTATTTCTCTAGGTAATCTATTATTAACAACTTCTTCCCAACTTCTTTCACTGTAAAAAAATACGTCTATATTCACGACTTGTCTCAAACAAGAGAAAGAAACAAGTATCTTATTTTTTATAGATATTCACGATATGTTTCCTATGGTAACTGAGTTCATGAATTATGGCCAACAAACAGTACGAGCTGCAAGGTATATTGGTCAAGGTTTCATGATTACCTTATCACACGCGAATCGTTTACCTGTAACTATTCAATACCCTTACGAAAAATTGATCACATCCTTATAATGTTATCGCAGTTCATCTTCTTCGTTAGATTTTACAGGCAGTAGATTACACCGTTATATCTTGTTTAGTTCGATTGATAAACATTGTACAAACTAATATGAAATGGCAGAAACGATAATTAGAAGTAAACATACCGATGAACGGTTTATTCCAGAATTCCGGCAAGGTGTCGGTCTCTGTTTTTGTGCACTTCAACTGAACAAGACAATTATCCGTTTTGATTAGCTAATCGTGGAATTGAAGTGATAAACAAACATTAACAGAGTGTTTGAATGTCCTTACCGATTCACAGATGAAAATAGAGATTTCCAGAACTTTATTATCCGATAGTAGCGTCTGAATTCGATTTCAAGTGAAAGGTTTGAGTTAGAAATAGCTTAACAATTGTTAGACTACGACGGTATTGAAGGACTTACCGATTTGAGGAAAAATAAGGTTTTCCGACGAACTTGCAGAATTTTCCGGCGAGTAAAATAAACTTCTCCGGTGGAGTGTAAAGTGTGCGGAAATGTAACTAGAGGTTTGTGGAATGTTTCTGAGTCGCGAGAAGCTCTTTGATTACAGTAATTCAGATTATTGAATAGTTTCGGTTATAAAACTCATCATCCTCAGAATTGAAGTCAATTCAAGTCTGAATTGATTCGAATCGTCGGTGCATCGGTTATAAACCTGAATTCGCGATTATTCAAACGTTTAGACGGTTGAATAGCCGATTTCAGTTTTTCAGTTGGCGCAACCGGTTCATCTAGGTTTGTATATAAGACTCATTTGTTTCCTAGAGTTGACAGAAAACAAACAAGTGGCGGAGTGGTTATGCGTGTGAGTGTTAAGTCTTTGAAGTTACACCCCGGCTGACCTGGGTTCGAGTCCCGGCAGCCCCTTTTTATTTTTAATTGTTTTATTTATATTTTTTATCAATTATAACTTTTATGGTTTAGTTTGTTTATTAATTATGTATCACTAAAAATTAAAATAAGCATAAATAGGCGACGAACATTTATAACTTGATATTCGATTACAAAACGGAGCGGGTTTGGTAAAACCCGTTTTCGACAAATGTTACAAGAGCAAGGAACACTTACAAGAGGTTCCTAGAATGCAAGAGAACTAAGTTGGATGCTCCTTTAAGCTAGGAACTTCCAGAGGAGGGAGAAGAGTGAATAAATGAGAAAGGTGCAAGTTGGAATGTGAACTTAAGCACCTATTTATAGTTGGAGAACTCAATGGAGATGAAGCCAGGTGTTTAGGGGTGTAATAGGAAGCTTACAAGTGTCCCAAAACGTGGCATAGCAGTTTGGGAAGCTATGGTTTCGGTTTTAATGGTTTTGGAGTTTTGTTTGGGAGCCAAGCAAAACTTTTTGCAGCAGAGGGCTTCTCGCGCCCCACGAGAGACGCATGCCATGTCTCTCGCGGCCCGCGACCGCCCCACGGCCACTTTCAAACTCTAACACTTTTAACCCCTTAACTTATTAAAGCTTCTAAAAACCTATTTGAACACCTTTTTGGCACTTTTAGCCCTCCGTAGCCAATACTTGGCATACCTGCGATTATGCCCGGACATTGTCGAGCTCTCGGTTCGTTAAAAGGTCACTCAGAGGTATAAATTAACATGTTGACACTTTTAATCCTCCATTATCCAACTTTCACATAATAATGGATTTAATCACTCTCGTCCAATAAACGGGACATATGAGAGTTAGGACTACGTAAAGGATCACTCAGAGGCTCATTATAAGCATGTTGACTCCGATGTCACTCAGAGGCTAGGCATGTTGACACAACGGTCACTCAGAGGCCGAGTTTAAGCATAACGACACTAATGGTCGTTTAGAGGCTACGTTTTATGCATAACGACACTAATGGTCGTTCAGAGACTACGTTTTTATGCATGACGGCACTAATGGTCGTTCAGAGGCTAGGTTTATGCATGTTGACATCAGAAAGTCATTCAGAGGCTCAGTTTGAACATGTTGTCACTTTTAGTCCATATTAGTCTTTTAATTGACTATATTAAAAATACAACACGTGTCACCATATTATTGGACACGATTTTACAGGGTGTTAAAAAATTCTGGAACTTAAATATGTTTAGATCTAGTATATTTTAGTCAAAACACGAGCTATCTAAAAATCACAACACAACATATAACTAAACCCCAAGTGCTATGAAATGTACATTGTAAAGGAAATTAATGATTAAAAGATAGAGTAAATATAAATGGTTTGTAATATACCATCAACGAAGAAACCACAAGATGAAGTGGAGAACGGATGACGTGATGATGATCCTAGTTTTCACTTGATGAATTTAGAGCACTTGGGCAGAATTTTTGGTGAAGAAGATGGTAGTGGTGGCTAGGGGTTTTTTAGAGATTTACTAAGAGAGAAAGAAGAGTGATGATTTCTAGTTGTTATGACAAGCTATATGGGTGTTAATATAATTTTCTTCTTAATTACCTCATTGATTGAGAGTCAACCAGTCATAAAATGAAGATTTGAAAAATAATCAAAAGTTGAAACTTTGCACAAAACTTGTTTTTGCCAAAAATAAAACTATAGAAAAGGAAATACCATCGAAGGTGACACCTTAGATTAAGTATTTATGTTATTTTTTATTATATAATATTTTATATATAATTAATTCAGCTGCTTAACTCGTTTTTTTATAACTTGAAAAGTATAACCTAAGTTCAGAAAAATCAAAGTAACGTCAAAAATAATATATTTTATTTCTAACGATTCGAACTGGTTTACAAACAGTTCGAACTCAATTTTTAAAACGAGTACCCATTTTGACGGATGGCATATCGCATGTGCTAAACTTGATTTGCTTATACACTGATTTGATACAAACACAACTCGTGAAACTCACTAACTATTTGCAATTGACTATTCAAAATTTTAAACATGCTTTCAGGTAAATTTGAACTTGTGTGATACCTGCGTTTGCCGCTTCAAGTTTTGCTTTATAGATAAATACATGTATAGAAGCATGCTGTTTAGAAGATTAACGTGGTTTGTGGGAACATGTCGTTGTAGCATACACATAGTATGTAACCAACCATGTAATCCGACGTACAGTTGAATGGCAATATGATATCTTTATAAACAATGTGCTTCTGCCAGAGGTGTCTGTTGCATCCCCTTTTTACTTTCGTTGCTAGTCGGGATGTGACACTACACGATTTTGAATACCCATTACGTGATTTTATTATAGTATTTTATGTTAAACCCCACTAAGTGATTACGTAATTACATTACCATAGTTGACTACGTATTATTACGTGACTGCGTGATTTTGAATTCCCATTTTGTGACGTGATTTCATTATAGTATTTATGTGTAACCCCACTAAATGATTACGTAATTACGTAAAAACAAAACATGTAATCTATATTTCATATGGAATACCTTATATTTCAAGTATAATCACGCATTATGGATAAATTATATTAAAAATATTAGCCAAATCAACCTATAATAAACACATAATGCCGTATATTAGAGATTTAATCACGTAATAAAGCATAAACAATCAAGTTTATGTTATTGAATGTGTAATCACGTAATAAGCAATTAAGCATAATTATAATAACATTAGTTCTAACAAATTATATGGAATGTGTAATCACGTAATAAATTTATACTGAATCTGTAATTATTTATGCTGGATATGTATTCACATAATGAGTATTCAAAAATCAAGTAGTCATGTACTAGGTATTCAAAATAACGTAATGGGTACTGGACATTCAAAATCATGTACTCACGTAATAGGTATTCAAAATCTTGTATCTTTTAAAGAAAACTATAGCAATAGACTATTCAAATTAAAGAGAATGAAATGCTTGTTAATAGAGGTAATTTTTTCTTTTTTAAATATTAATTTTTGAAAAAGTTAAAATGAAAACTAATTCACTCACAAAATTACCCTTTTTGGATCGATAACATTTGTCATTCTTCTTTCTCACGTATGCTTTGCATGAATTTTTGTCTTATACAACATCCTTTCTCTTATAATTATTGTTTTATATCTTGATTATTAAAAAAATACAAGAAAGATTTTTGGATAAATATCTCATAGAAAATGATTTACTTACGACAATTATTTTTTTTCAAGTTGCATTTTCTTAAGAGGGTGATGATTAATTTATACAATTAATACTACAATTATTGTTTGAATTTTATAATTAAAGTTGCATGCTTATACACTTGGCATTGTGTATACTCAATTGATGTGAACTTATCTCCAATAGTTTTGACCAGCTTTTGAATATATATTCATTGAACAACTAAGTAAACTAGTTTAATAAACGTTGACCTTTCTTATTCTTAAAGGAAAGTTATGTCCTCAATCCTTTATTTTCTATTGAAAAGCAAGATAGAGATTTCAAATGTTCAAAAAAAATAAAAAAAGGTACAAACATAACAAGGGTTCATAAAAATAGGCCATGAATACAATTTGCTACGAACACCAGCAAACATTGAAACTGATGCAAAGAACTTTAATGAATATAAAAATCACACTCTCGAAACGCACCAAGACACTTTCCATGTAACTAAAACGCTAACACATCCAAAGAAAGACACGAAACTACCCCTAATGCCTCAATATATATTCGTACATTTGTCTTATTTTACTTATATATCTTATTATCAAATATAAATAATTTAATCTTATAAATAAATCGAAACACATATTTTTAAGTTGCATATTGGCATGGTTATATATTAAGCATCAAATGCTAGATGAAGAGAGTACCAGCAACAAATGTTTTCCTAATTAACTTCGACTAACAAGGGGTACATGTTTTCATAGTTATTATCTATAAAAGAGACTAAAAAGTAACAGATTTATAGGTTGTGTGTGTTTTTCACATCTCTACCCAACATAATATGGACTTATACGTTACGATTTTTGGAAACGTGCACCTCTCGTGTTTACATATCTTAACATGTTTGTTTGACGAGTCCGCCTTTCCAGTCACTCAGCCACCTCCCAATGGCATAAACATTAACTAGATCATATTTTCAGTCCCGTTGAAAGCTAAGAAGGAACGGCTCCACCATGTTCGAATGAATAAAGGGATGTAGGATTCGGATCTAGTGCCTTTCGGACCTGCAATGGTCTGAACTTCTGGAGCTCCGTTGCCAGAAGTCCATATATGCTCGTTCACATGTTTCGGGAATCATACGGACTATATATAGTCCGGTTGTCAGTTACTTAATAGTATAATGTATTTGGGAGTTAAAGAGGGGTTAATTACCACCATCAAGGTTGTAGAGGTATTGGTGGACTGAGGCCATCTTAGCTTTGTTATTTAATAAGCTAGGGTAGGGTTTAGTAGGGAATATTAAAAAAGGTGAGGAACGGACTCAAACGAACCCTGATTGGACTCATTTCATCGGCGTTGGAACCGGTTCGTCAAACTCTAACTAAGATCTCTTAACTTAAAACCTAAATCCTAAACCCTAAAGCTAAACAATGCGGCTAAAACCTAAGCTAAACCGTAAAACTTAAACTATAAACCGTAAAGCTAATGATTAACCCTAAAGCAAAACCCTGATATAAGACCCTAAAAGCCAAACCCTAATATATTTGGGTTTAGGGATTAGGATTTAGAGTTTAAGATTAAAAGATCATAGTTAGGGTTTGACGAACAACGCGTTGATATTAGTTCAAACGGAATTTGTTTGAGTCAGTTTATCACTTTTTTAGTGTTCCCTAATTAATCTCACACTAATAAGCTATTCTTGTATAGATTAAAGTTTGTATAATATATTATAGCAAGAAATATAAATCTATTTTCCAAATCTATACAATGCATTAAGTGTAAGATGGTAAGGATTTGTATATTTACTCTGTTATAAAAGAGAACTTATAATCCACTCTATTTCGTGTGGACTAGTCAAAAACATTTAAACTAAAGAGAACTTAAAATACACTGTATTTGGCGTTGACTAGTCAAAAACATTTAAACTTTACGTGTATATTTATTGTTTCAGATGTATAATAATTAGTGAAACAAACATCAACTCCCATTGTTTTCACTGTTCCCTCTTCGGTAGCAAAGGAAAACCTTAGATTCTTCCTCTTTAAGTTCTTTTTATTATTCACATTCAGAATTTTCGAACAGAAAAACTAAGGTTTTAAATTCGTTATAGACTTGTCCTTATAAATCCTTATTACCTAAGTTCTCTAAAACCTAAACATCAATCTTAAGCATTATGATCTCTCATCGAAATTTACCTCATAGTTGTCCTAGCAGTGGCGGATTCAGAAAATCTTCATAGGAGCTATGATGCACTGGGACGGGTACGGGGTACGGGGACGGGCACGGGCACGGGAAGCAGCAAAACTAAAAAATTCAAGAAGCGGGGACGGGACGGGTACGGGAATAAAAACATATAAAAAAATAAATATATATCAAAGATAATGTAACACAAAACCCCAAAATAGTTATATATTGATGTAAAGCTCAAAAATCTCATATCTTCCTAATCTAATCAAACTTACAAAAATTTATATATAACAGTTATCCACATAAAACAATCAACTACAAAATTTATCATGCAGATTTCACAACTAATTTAATATACGAAATATGTTATGTAGAATCCAAAACAAATCAAAGAGTATTTCTTTCTTTTGCTTTGATACAACTCAAGTCTTGAAATATTATTGTAAAATATATATGAAAAATTTGTATTAAATAATTTTATCATATGATAAATTAAACTGAAATAAATTAACAACTAATACTCCGGACTTCAAAATTTATTCCAAACCAATTTGAGAAGTTTTGAACTTCTCTTTCTTTATATTACTTTCACAAATCTCAAGGTGTGCACTGCATTTTAGTTTTTTTTTATTTTTAGTTTTTTTCTTTTTTTTATTTTCACATTCAAAACTCTTTCTTCTTCATATCACAACTACAACAACCTGCAACTTTGTTTCTCTTTCACGATCAATATCTCAAATACAAATTAAACACAGAGCTTTCTAAAATTGCAAAGGTCCAAAGGTACCCACCCTACCAGACAAATTGCGACGACGGTTGTAAGCACTACTGACACCGGAGCCGGCGTAGATCAAACAAAATCCGGGACGTTCCCGGCCGTCCCCAAACCCCGTCCCCTTCCGCAGCGTGTTTCCAGGCCGTCTCCAACAAGCCGGGGACGTTTCCCGGCCGTCCCCGTGCCGTTTCCGTCCCCTATCAGTCCCGGGACGGGAGACGGCACCTCATAGCCGTTTCCGTGCTTCCGAGCATAGGAGTAACGTTTTATAGAAAAGGGGTAACGAAATAAAAAAATTTCAAAATTTTCAAAAATTTACACTACCGTCGGAACGCTAAGGGGTAGCGGAGGCTACCCGTGTACCAATAAGGTAGGTCCGCCTCTGTGTCCTAGCAACCGGAGAAAGAAAACACATTATGATGTTTAGTAGAAAATCACCTCAAACTTAAAAATTTTCTAAAGACTTTATCATTCAATCTTCTATATGATTTATTGTGAATACTATAGTATGATCGCGAGCTTAGGAGGTAGCTTCGGAAGGCTAGCTTAGAGGGTCAACTGGAAAACCCTTTTCTAATATGTCTACTCTACAGCACCGATAAATGATGCATTCAAATCTTTTAATCTAACTAAGTGCAAATTTCCAAAGCCGAGTAACTTATGATCATTGCTTACGAACATTGATGATTGTACTCATTAAGTGCTGACACCATATATCTCCTTACACCGACCAAATAAAAGAAACCTAAGCTGACCATCTTATGCACAACTTATAAAACGTTGGGTTTTACTAACCGTATACTCTTACCAACTTGTAAACAATAATAGTTATGAATAAAAACTGAATATAATCATCCAAGTCTATATAATACGTATGGGCCTAACAATTACTTTGATTCTTTGTAAAAGTATATTCTGGACTAAAATAATGTTTAAAGAAATGCACTTCGTAACATCTTTTATGAGGTGCTTTGTAGAATTTAAAGTTTAAACATGTAGTTCGAAAACATGAATGTAAAAAGTTGGTATCATAGTTTTGGATTATGACATTTAGCTGTCCATGTTTGTGCCTACACTTGAACCATATTAGTAAGACTTATGAATAGGGGTCCTTGAGGTAGGATTTCCTATGTGAGATTCATATTGTAAGTGGTTAAGGTATATGATGGGATCAACAACGGATCTTCAACTTTTAAGTGGGGGAGGGGGGAGTTGGACTCAACACATGTAAAATTTTTGAAAAATTTCGACAAAATTTACACTGGTAAGCCAAAGAACACCCCCCCCTCGCGGTACAAACTAAGATTCACCCATGATGGGATGGCTAAAACATATAGACTAATGTGATGTGGTAACAAGATCATTGGTGTAAACTAAATTCACAAATATTCATCATCATTGCTTATTAAATGTATAAGTGTGTGTATTTTATATATTATTACTACCTTAACTCAAGAAGTGTGGTAAAATTCTTGGTTTGTGTTTAAAGGGAAGGATGAGGTTTTTTCATGTGTATGGTAATAGCCTTATGTCATGTTATGTGATACGTGATTGAAAACCGATGATGAATCGTATTTAAGTTTATGTTTTTACATGACTTTTGGTTTCGAATGGCTACTTTTGATTAGAATTGTGTTTTGCAGGTCTAATGGAGTTTAAGGAGCTATTCGGGAGCTTTACGAAGCATCGGGGAGCGAACGGGGTCAACCGGGAATTGGAAATGAAGAAAACGAAAACCAATAGTTGGACTTAGCGTCGCCGACGCCCATATGGGCCGTCGGCGACACCCCTTGGTTATTCGCGTCGGCCAGAAACTCGCGTAGACAGTGGATTAAGGCGTCGGCAGAAAACGGAAAAACTGGAGGGCGTCGCCGACGCCCTGTTTGGTAGTCGCCGACGGCCTCCAGAAAGTGCTGTCGCTGAAATTCAATCTTGAACGGGTTTTAATGTTTTTTTGACCCATTTGTGAAGGAGTTACGATTTTGGGAGTCTTGAGACACCTCTTGGGAGCCAAGAACACCACAATCTTGATCCCACATCATATTCAATCCATTCCATCATTCGAATTGATCATCCATCTTCATCTCCACAACCCTAATCATCACCGTCACCATCATCATCAATCCATTGACCTAATCATCCACTATAAATCCTACCCTTCACCATACTCAATCTCAAGGTTCAAGATGTTCGTGATTAAGCTTCAATCTTCCGTTGATCAAGTTCCGTTCACCATGAGCGGCCAATTTCCGAAGGTTTCACCCCGGTGTAGACATTTGTAAGATTTGGGGTTACTTTATGAAATTAGTTGATTTTGTGACAACTTGAATTGTATTTTGAATTGATTGATAATTGTCTTGCATTTGAACTATATTTGCGAATTGTCGAATGGTTATAAAATTTGACTTTGTGAAAAAAGTTTGTGTATTTATGCTTTATCTTTCGAAAGGGATTATTTGTCCGAAGTAACAAAGTGTGTTGTGGTGGCACCTAAGCTTTGTGATATCAAAACCGTTAATGAAAAATTCAATTGAATCAAGTTAAAATTGTTAGTAACCCTAGGTGTTGCATTTTATGAACCGGGTGTGAACCTTGCTTCCAAACCATTGTTTTTAGTTAAGTAATTCAGTTTTCGTGCAATCGTTTAAATCATTAGTTAAGCAATCAAATCAATTTTGTCGGATTAATCCGAAATCTCTTCAAAACAAACCAAAGTAATCAATATTCTAGTAAGCTTCATAAAAGTGACACCTTTACCAAAAATCAATCACATCCATTCGCAAACCACAAATTCTTCGTGGTTCGACCTCTTACTACCACTAACGCATTGTTAAGGGTAATTTGGGCATATAAATTTTATCTTTGATCGGGGCGTGACACTCCGATCAAATTTTGGCGCGTTGCCATGATCAAAGATAACCATTTGATCGGAGTGTCGCGCCCCGGTCAAAGATAATATTTATATACCCAAATTACCCTTAACAATGCGTTAGTGGTAGTAAGGGGTCAAACCATGAAGAGTTTGTGGTTTGTGTTCGGATGTGATTGATTTTCGGTAAAAGTGTCACTTTATGAAGCTTGCTATTGTAATTGTTTAATTTGGTTTATTGGTTTGAAAGGATGTCGAAATGATCCGACGAATTTGTTTCTAAGTTACTAATTTTGAGAACTCAATTGATTGCAAGAAAACTTTAATTAACTTTAAACAATACTTTGAAAACAAGGTTCACACCCGGTTCGGTAATGCAAATCCTAAGGTTCCTACACGTTTTGGTTTTAACTCAATTGCAAACAATGATTAACGAATTTAGTGTTGCGTGGTTTAGGTGTCAAAAGCTATTGAGTCATAGACAACGGACTACAATACACTTCATTACCAAGAACATGTAAATTCTAACCTAGACAAGGCATAATCGCACATAAACATTTCGCAAAGTCAAATTTCATAACTCATTCGACAATTTACAAATATAATACCAATGCAATACAATTATCATAAGTTGTCCAATCAAATTGCAATTTGTCACAAATCAAAATCCAAAACCATGTTAAACCCTAGAACTTACAAAAACCTACATCAGGGTGAAACCTTCGGAAATTAGCCGCTCATGGTAAACGGAACTTGATCAACGAGAGATTGGAGCTTGATCATGAGCATCTTGAAACCTTGAAGTGAGGATGATGGTGGTTAGGGTTTGGGATGAAAGATGGAATTGGATGGAGGATGATGATGGTGATGATTAGGGTTGTGGATATGGAGAAGGATAATCGATTCGAATGATGGGAATGGATTGGAAACAATGGGTGTTGATGATTGGGGTGTTCTTGGCTCCAAGATGTGTTTCAAAACTCTGGAAACTCGTAACTCCTCACAAATGGGTCAACACAAACATAAAAACCCGTTCAAAATTGAATTTCAGGGACAACACAATAGGAAGGGCGTCGCCAACGGCCCAATAGGGCGTCGCCGACGGCCCCTAGATCTTCTCGTCCTTTGGTGGGGTTTGTTTTTCACTGTTGATGCCTTAATTGGTTTTAATAGAGCCAACGGATATAGGATGCTTTCAAACTCCACACCCATATCATTGGCCCTAGCATGCAAATCAATTAAACAACTTTCACAAAAAGATTTTTAAAATTTTTCTTTTTCTATTTTTGATTGTGAAATTGTGTCCTGCCCATGTTCGCATTCATCATTAAAATCCTCCACTACACCATCAACAACTTGTGGCAGTGGCAGTGGAGTGCCCTCAACACCATAAACCTCATCACATGGAAGAATACTTACCGCGTTAATGTGCACATTCCTCACATTATTCGTGCTTGAACTTTGATGCTTCGGGTTCATTGTGGTGTCATTTGGGAGTCTTCCTCCACTTCCTCTCATTTGGGCCATTTCTTCCGCAAGTTGACCCACCTGCTTTTTCAATGCCTTGTGCGATTTGTCACGTACCTCGAACTCTTTCTTCATCTCCAACTTTATCAATTAATTCGAAGTAGCGATGGCATTCATGATTGCATCCAATTTAGAGTTTAAGGAGTCTACACCACCCATTTGAGGGTTTTAGTTACCACCCCCATAACCACCATGGTTGTAGCCCCGTTGGTAATTACCTTCACGATTGTGGATACCCTTGGCCACGCCCTTGGTTGTAGTTTCTTTAGTAACCGCCAGAATTACCACTTTGGCGGTTTTGGTAGGTCGAATCGCCTTTATTCGAAGCATTACCATACCGAAAATTGGGATGATTTCTCAAACTCGGATGGTAAGTGTTGGAGTTCATATCAAATTGCTTCCGCTCCCCAAACACTTGATTCACCTCCTCGGTGGATTGTGCCATATTAACTTGACACTCTTTGGTCCGATGCCCAATATCTCCACAATCCTCACACACCGCAAACTGAACCGCACCAACCTCCTTCTTCTTTATACGGGCCAACTCCCGTTCCACAGTAGCAATTCGATCCTTAGCACTTGAATCAAGGTCGGGAAGAGATCAAGAAATAGGATGCTTTTTAGATCGGTCCGCCATGGCGACCGCTTTGGAGTTCTTACTCATCCTTTCCAGGAAATCCCAATCGTCTTCTTCATGGTTATTCAACAAGGTTCCATTACTTGCCGATTGCAAGTACTTATGGTCATCGGCATTCAAACCTCTCACAAAACACTTCAAGAGTTCCCACCTTGGTATTTGATGATGTGGACATTTCCGAACCAACTCTTTGAAACGAGTGAACGCTTCATGTAGCAACTCTCCGGAATATTGTCTAAATGGCCGAATTTCATCCCTTGCATCATCGGTCTTTGCAATCGAATAGTACTCATCTAGAAAAACTTGTTGCATCTTATTCAACAAGGTTCCATTACTTACCGATTGCAAGTACTTATGGTCATCGGCATTCAAACTGTCACACCCCGACCCGCAGCGGAATTAAGAGTCGGGGCATGATTGGGTTATCACCAAAGCACATGACATTTACTATTATGTTTCATAATTAAATGAAGTCAAAATTACATTTCTCAAACATCCAAACATGTTCATTCATTACAAAGGAAAATAACCAAACATGATAATCCAAATACTAAATCGTTTTATTTCTTCTAATCCAGGTCCTATGGGTTCCTAGCTGCTGCTGGTTCACCTGTATCATGTGTAAAAATGGGAGGTTTTTGGGTCAACATAAGTTGGCGAGTGAACCTTATAGATAAACATTTGATAATAATTTTCTGGTTAGTTTATCAATAAAATATTGTGCATAATCATAAAAGAGCACATGTATGAAATCAAACATTGGCAAACATCAGTACAATTATAACATACATTAACAACCGATAGCATATATGAACATACCAACATCACATAATAATTAACATAAATGAACTGTGCGATCAAGGCTCAATCAAACGGAGCCGATCGTATTGCATGAACTGGAAATGTAAATTGAACTGTGCGCTCAAGGCTCAATCAAACGGAGCCGAACGTATTGCATGAACTGGAAATGTAAATTGAACTGTGCACTCAAGGCTCAATCAAACGGAGCCGAGCGTATTGCATGTATTGAAATGTAAAATAAAATGACCGATCAAGGCTCAATCAAACGGAGCCGATCGTGCGGGCACGCCCTGATCAACCGCATAATAAAATGGGGATCAAACTCAACCTCGATGGGTGGGGAGCTACGGCCTCGGCAATTGCATGTACTGAAATAATAATTTGCAAACAATAATAACTACTTAACAGCAACAACTAACACACATGTCATGATATGATATATGCACAATAACTTAGTTATAATATGTAAATGAACAAGACACATGATACACCCCAAAAACGTGATTAGAACGGGGAATTTGAAGGGTTCACTCACATTGGGTGCGTTGGATTTGAGATGGTGAGATGCGCACGATTTAGACGAAGCGAGTCAACGAGAAATTATTAACCTAAATAATAATGGGAAAAAAATATATTAAATGGATGGATTTTATTAAAGATTTTAATGGGATTTTTAGATATATTTTTGTGAGTTTATGGCTATTTTCTATCCTTAAAAATGTTATTTTTAAGTATTTTTAATTGATTTTTAATTTAAATTAAACAAATAAATATTTAAAAAAAAATAATATTTTTTTTTACTGTTTGACCGTTGACCGTTGACCGGTTCGGTCAGCGGTAATACTTGCGCCAAAGGGGATTCGAACCGGTGACCTTCCGTTCACGCGCACGTAGCTCTACCAACTGAGCTACGTGACGAACCCGTTAGAAATCCCAGTTTTTAATTATATTTATACACTTATTCGAATTTACCGAAAATTCCTTTATTTTGCAAAACGTTTTAATCTCATTGAATCGGTGCTTGTGACGGGACTCGATCGCGCAACGTGTAGTTTATTTTGCACACAGTCCACCGCTGGACTGTGTGTCTAACCCGGTTATATTCTTGATTTATATTATACTTAACAACTACCCACTCTAACCCGGTTAGTTCATAAATAAAAAGGAATGTTATTACGCAGAGTGTGTGTGTAGTAAGGATCGAACTCGGGACTTGTATATAAACTTTGCACACAGTCCACCGCTGGACTGTGTGTCTAACCCGTTAATTATCCGAATTTTATTTACTCTTATCCCGTTTTTTTTTTATTCGTCTTCTTCACTACGATTACCGGTTTTTACTCAGACAACTGTTTCATGGTCTAACTACTTAAATAACATAGCTACTAGTTTGAATGTACAAACCGAACAGTTTGGGGAAAGGAAATACCGGACAGGTCGTCTTCTTCAGGAAGTCCGGCGAGAACAGGCAACTCTGTTTTTGGACCTTCGGCTGTGAGGGTCTAACAACAGAATTAAAGAATTAGATTTGAAATTGAACCAGAGTACATGGATTATTAGCACGGTTGAATGTGTTTACCGTTAACTTGCGTGTTTCCGGCAAAATCCAGAATTTCTCCGGCGAACCCAGAAAATCCAACAAAGTCTTCTGTGACTGATTTTGAGTGACGGGTTAAGGTTAGTAGAGTCCTAACAATAGATTGAAACAGCAAGAGAGGAAATTCTTACTGGTTTGTGTTGAACCCGGTTTTCCGGCGAGATTTGCAGAGAATTCCGGCGACAGATTTTTTTGTGTTCAAAAGACTTGAAAACGCGACGAAAAGGAATTGGAATGTATTTGAGACGGTTCTGAATCGTAATAATGATTGGAACCTGAATTATTTGGAGTTTGAATGCCTTTCGGTTTCAAAACCCGAAACTTGAAGTTCATTCAATTTGAACTTAATTAGAAACCGATATTCATCGGTTATAAGACAGCTAAATGAAACAAAACTGATTTGGCGATTCGGTTTACCGATTTCCGTTATTCAGATATCATTAACCGTTAATTTGTGTTTGCGCATAAAACTCAATTCTTTTCATAATGTTAACAGAAAACAATTGGTGGCGGAGTGGTTAAAGGATTGGTTGATAGGTTGTTGGAGGCAGTTGACCCGGGTTCGAGTCCGGTCAGCTACAAATGTTTTTTATTTATTTTATTTTAACTTTTTATCAAGTATAATTTTTATAGTTTAGTTTATATATTAATTATGTAACGTTTTAAACTCAAAATACTCATAAATACTTAATGTAATTTCATAACTTGGTATTTGATTACAAAACGGAGCGGGTTTTGGAAACCCGATTTATACAAATGTTACAGTATCCCTACTTTTAGGAATTTCGTCCCGAAATTTAAACAGTTGAAGTAGTAGGGAAAAGATGAGGGTATTTTTCACGCATTGAGTCTTCACGTTCCCAAGTAAACTCAGGTCCCCGTTTCGACTCCCAGCGTACTCTAACAATAGGAATGCGACTTCGACGTAGACGCTTTTCTCCATAGTCCATAATCTCCACTGGTCTTTCAATAAAATGCATGGATTCATCGATCTGAATATCTTCTAGTGGAATATGAAGATTTTCATCAGCGAGGCACTTCTTCAAGTTCGACACGTGGAATGTGGGATGAATCCTATCGAGTTCTTCCGGTAGGTCAAGCTTGTATGCTACAGGACCTACTCTTTCGAGTATTTTGAAAGGTCTTACGTAACGTGGTGCTAGCTTTCCCTTTTGACCAAAACGAACTACTCCCTTCCACGGTGATACTTTTAAAAGCACATGATCACCAACGCTAAACTCCAAGGGCTTCCGTCGTTTATCTGCGTAACTCTTTTGACGACTTTGAGCCGCTAGTAGATTGTCTCGGATTTGATGAATCTTATCTGTGGTTTCTTGGATCAATTCTGGACCAGTAATTTGTGCTTCCCCAATTTCGTGCCAACAAACAGGAGATCGACACTTTCGACCATATAAAGCTTCAAAAGGTGCCATGCCGATGCTAGAATGATAGCTGTTGTTGTACGAAAATTCGACTAACGGTAGGTGGGCGTCCCAATTTCCCTTGAAGTCTATGACACATGCCCTAAGCATGTCCTCAAGGGTTTGAATGGTGCGCTCAGACTGTCCATCAGTTTGAGGATGATAGGCGGTACTGAGATCTAGTCGAGTGCCCATAGCGGATTGCACTGCTTGCCATGTTCGTGAGGTGAAACGGCCATCACGATCAGAAATAATACTTAATGGAACTCCATGTCGGCTGACGATTTCGTTGATATAAATAAGAGCAAGCTTTTCGTTCTTGAAATCTTCTCGAATAGGAATAAAGTGAGCTGATTTTGTAAGTCGGTCTATAATCACCCATATAGTGTCATACCCACTAGAAGTGCGAGGTAACCCGGTAATGAAATCCATGGTTATATTTTCCCACTTCCAAACAGGTATTTCGGGTTGGACTAGAAGTCCTGAGGGTCTTTGGTGTTCAGCCTTTACTTTAGAACAAGTGAGACACTTGGAAACAAAAACGGCAATATCTTTCTTCATTCCAGGCCACCAATAGGTGTACCGTAGATCTTGATACATCTTATCGGCTCCTGGGTGTATAGAATATCGCGACTTATGAGCTTCATGCATGAGTGTTTCACGAAGATTGATGTGGTTAGGAATCCATATACGATCTAGGTAATACAAAATACTATCAGATTTAGTTTCAAGCTTTAGCTCGGCTCCACAGGACATCTCTTTTTGTACATCTTCCTCTGTTATTGAAACGTGTTGAGCTTCTCGAATTTGATCCTTAATATTGGTTGTAATTTGCGAACATAGAAGATGAATGGAGTTCGCATAACCCTTTCGACTAAGTGCATCAGCCACCACATTTGCTTTACCAGGGTGGTATCTGATTTCACAGTCGTAATCATTTAGGAGTTCGACCCATCTTCGTTGCCTCATATTTAACTCTTTCTGATTGAAGATATGTTGAAGACTCTTGTGGTCAGTGTATATTTCACACTTCGTACCATAAAGATAATGTCTCCATATCTTAAGAGCGAATACAACGGCTCCAAGTTCAAGGTCATGAGTGGTGTAGTTCTTTTCGTGCGTCTTGAGTTGCCTTGAGGCATAAGCTATGACTTTTCCTCTTTGCATGAGAACGCAACCTAATCCTTGCCCTGACGCGTCGCAATAGACTACAAAATCATCACAACCTTCAGGAAGAGTGAGGATTGGTGCATCACAAAGTTTTTGCTTGAGAGTTTGAAAAGCTTCTTCTTGCTTGGGCCCCCATACAAATGGTTTCCCTTTATGGGTTAAAGCCGTGAGTGGCACCGCAATGCGAGAGAAGTTTGAAATGAACCGACGATAATAACCAGCAAGTCCAAGGAAAGACCTTACTTCAGTTGGCGTACGTGGAGCTTGCCATTCTTGAACTGCTTTGATCTTTGATGGGTCCACATGTATTCCTTTGTCATTGACTACATGCCCGAGAAATTGCACCTCTTTTAACCAGAATTCACATTTAGAGAACTTGGCATAAAGCTTTTCCTTTTCTAGAAGTGCAAGAACAAGTCGCAGATGACGCTCATGATCAGCTTTAGATTTTGAATAGATAAGAATATCATCGATGAAAACAATAACGAATCGATCAAGGTAAGGTTTGCAGACTCTATTCATTAGGTCCATGAAAACAGCTGGTGCGTTGGTTAATCCAAATGGCATAACCATGAATTCATAGTGACCATATCGAGTTCGAAAAGCAGTTTTGGGGACGTCTTCTTCATGCACTCTAAGCTGATGATAGCCGGATCGAAGGTCGATTTTCGAAAAACAACTGGCACCTTGTAGTTGGTCAAGAAGGTCATCTATACGAGGTAAAGGATATTGATTTTTGATAGTTAACTTGTTGAGCTCTCTGTAGTCGATGCACATGCGAAAAGATCCATCCTTCTTCTTTACAAAAAGTACAGGTGCACCCCAAGGCGATGAGCTGGGGCGTATAAATCCCTTGTCAGTCAACTCTT
This sequence comes from Scalesia atractyloides, assembly GCA_947069175.1. Lineage (NCBI taxonomy): Eukaryota > Viridiplantae > Streptophyta > Magnoliopsida > Asterales > Asteraceae > Scalesia > Scalesia atractyloides. The sequence continues at coordinate 68,484,314 of CAMTDV010000003.1, read as the reverse complement.
GCAATTGACTGGCTAGCTCTTGCATTTCAGAGGGGGCTAACCTATATGGAGATTTTGCCACTGGTGTAGCACCAGGTATAAGATCGATACGGAATTCGACATCTCTGATTGGAGGAAGTCCTGAAATGTCGTCAGGAAAAACTTGTGGGAAATCTTTTACGACAGGGATATCTTCAAGTTTCTTTTCTGAGGTCCCCTTCTTGATGATATGGGCTAAAAACGGGACATAATTCTTGCGAAGGCATTTTTGAGCTTGAAGACAAGACATTAAGTTGAGCCCTTTCACCGAGGTTTCTCCAATAATTCGAAGAGTCTGACCGTTTGAAAGAGGAATACGAATAAATTTCTCACGACATACAACTTCTGCATGATGCTGGCTGAGCCAATCCATTCCGATTATGATGTCGAAACTTCCCAGCTTCATAGGAATAAGATCGACTGAGAAATCATGGTCGTTTAGGGTGAGCGTACAGTTGCGTAGAATAGAGTCTAACGAAACTGGTTTTCCATCTGCAACTTCCACCGTTATGGATTCCACGAGCTTATCTCGATTTTTACTTAAGATAGGTTCAAACTCTAATGACACGAAACTTCTATCCGCACCAGTATCAAATAACATAGAGGCATATCTACCATTTATAAGAAACGTACCGTTGACCACATTGCCGTCAGCTCTGGCCTGGTTTGAGTTAATATTGAAAGCCCTTCCTCTAGCAGGTGGAGGAGCTTGGTTTGCTTGGTTCACAGGGTTGGCTTGGGCCTGAGCATGAATAATATTGACCAGCCTTGGACATGTGTTCCTGAAATGACTTGGATCACCGCAATTGAAACAAGCCCGCATAGGTTGGCCCATAGGGTAGTTGGGTTGATATTATGTTTGGGCTAAATGTTGAGTGGGTGGAAATGGTTGTTGTTGTTGGGCTTGACCCATTAATTGTTGGTGGGTTTGTGTTATAGGTTGGTGGTGGTTTGTTCGTTGAAGCGTCCGGCAGTTTTGAACAGTGTGTCCAGCGCGACCGCAGCCGGTACAGTATTGGCAAGGATGGGCAGGGGAGTGGTGATACTGACAACGGTTACATTTTGGTAGTGGCCCTGTGTATGGTCTTTTGTATGGCGCGGGTGAAGGAGTGGCTTGAGTGATGGGTGCAGCAGGAACAGGGGTGTTGGTTTGGGTGACTGCAAAGTTCCTGGTGTTACGCTTCCTCTTGTTAGCAAATTTAGAGGAAGGAGTGTGGTGGTTTGAGGTTTGTCCCTCAGCAGGGGTTTTCTTCTTTTCCTCCTTGAACTTCCCATTACGAATTCGGTTTTCGGTCAGTTCTGTCGCCAACTCCATGGCAGCTTCTAGTGTTACTGGTGAAACGCTGAGGACCGAATCTTGGATTTTCGGGGGAAGTCCTCGAATGTAATGTTCTATCAGACGGTAGATTGGAGTGAATAAGTTTGGAACCATTTGGTTCAACTCCAAAAACCTTTTGTTGTAAGTAGAGTGATCACCATCTTTTTGCTTCAAGGCATGAAATTCATCTTCCAATTTCTTAATTTCACTCCTAGGACAGAATCGCCTAGTCATGATTTCCCTTAACTCCTCCCAAGTCAAGGCCATCGCATCTTCCGTTCCCCTCTTTCCTTTCTCGGTATTCCACCAAGTGAGAGCTACACCAAGTAGTCTCCCGGTGGCATAACGAACTTTGCGATCCTCAGGACAATCGCAGTTTAAGAAAACGTTTTCCATCTCCTCGAACCAGTGTAGGAGAGCAGTGACTCCCTCAGTCCCTTCGAATTTTGGGGGATCGTAGGACTTAAAATGTTTGTAGGAGCATTTGATGGTAGAAGGGTTGTTGATGATCTGGTCCTGTTGTTGAGGAGGGTTAGTAGGATTTGCAGCAAGGGCTTGTTGTACTTGTACTACGATGTCAGGTAATATCGTGGCCATTTGATTTGCGATATGAGTGGCCAAACGTTCCTGAGACTTTTCCGATTTCCTACTCCTTCGATGCGGTCTAGACGACATCTACAGGATCATAAAATGAGAAGATTGTGAGTTTATGGTATCTTTTAAGGTGTCATGTGTCTTTAAGAAAATGAAAATAACATAAATATCAATAATGCAACTACATCCGAAGGATGTCTTGGGTTCGCTCATGTTGGGCCTCAAATGTCCCCCTTACCTTCACCTATATAGTCATGTGGGCCCCCATGGCTATTGGCTTGGTAGGATTCACATTAGTATTGGCAATTTAACACTCGCATCCCCTGAATGCTAACCACAAAATATGTTCATGAGATGTTTTGGTCGGAACGTGTCCAGGTGTAGACACAATGACAACTCAAAGTGGGATTAGTTCTCACGACGTTTGGTATAACATGCTTTGGCCTAATAAGTATTTCGCACTCTCATCGTTAGTCCCCAGGTAGGCAAACTGGTCCTTTATTTTGGATTTATAAGAATGCCAGCCTAGACAGGACGTTCCTACTACCGGTACTAGTACCCTTCCAGTTACTACATGCCCGTCATGAGAACTCACTTTGATGAGATTTGAAAACACGAAAATCATTGTAAAATCAATCATGATGTGGTGTGTGCTTGCATGGATGTGATATGTTATGATCATACGATTTCATGATAGGCATTATTTGATAATACATACTTATGAACATGCTTGAACAATATCAAATGTAACATTTAACATAAACATATAAACATCATGAAATTTGGCATATAACACAAAAAAAATTCTTATAAGTTTCTAATCGACTATAGTATAGGCTCTAAGGGTCTAATAACCTATCCTATATCCCTATAGTCATGGCTCTGATACCAATCTGTCACACCCCGACCCGCAGCGGAATTAAGAGTCAGGGCATGATTGGGTTATCACCAAAGCACATGACATTTACTATTATGTTTCATAATTAAATGAAGTCAAAATTACATTTCTCAAACATCCAAACATGTTCATTCATTACAAAGGAAAATAACCAAACATGATAATCCAAATACTAAATCGTTTTATTTCTTCTAATCCAGGTCCTATGGGTTCCTAGCTGCTGCTGGTTCACCTGTATCATGTGTAAAAATGGGAGGTTTTTGGGTCAACATAAGTTGGCGAGTGAACCTTATAGATAAACATTTGATAATAATTTTCTGGTTAGTTTATCAATAAAATATTGTGCATAATCATAAAAGAGCACATGTATGAAATCAAACATTGGCAAACATCAGTACAATTATAACATACATTAACAACCGATAGCATATATGAACATACCAACATCACATAATAATTAACACAAATGAACTGTGCGATCAAGGCTCAATCAAACGGAGCCGATCGTATTGCATGAACTGGAAATGTAAATTGAACTGTGCGCTCAAGGCTCAATCAAACAGAGCCGAACGTATTGCATGAACTGGAAATATAAATTGAACTGTGCACTCAAGGCTCAATCAAACAGAGCCGAGCGTATTGCATGTATTGAAATGTAAAATAAAATGACCGATCAAGGCTTAATCAAACGGAGCCGATCGTGCGGGCACGCCCTGATCAACCGCATAATAAAATGGGGATCAAACTCAACCTCGATGGGTGGGGAGCTACGGCCTCGGCAATTGCATGTACTGAAATAATAATTTGCATACAATAATAACTACTTAACAGCAACAACTAACACACATGTCATGATATGATATATGCACAATAACTTAGTTATAATATGTAAATGAACAAGACACATGATACACCCCAAAAACGTGATTAAAACGGGGAATTTGAAGGGTTCACTCACATTGGGTGCGTTGGATTTGAGATGGTGAGATGCGCACGATTTAGACGAAGCGAGTCAACGAGAAATTATTAACCTAAATAATAATGGGAAAAAAATATATTAAATGGATGGATTTTATTAAAGATTTTAATGGAATTTTTAGATATATTTTTGTGAGTTTATGGCTATTTTCTATCCTTAAAAATGTTATTTTTAAGTATTTTTAATTGATTTTTAATTTAAATTAAACAAATAAATATTTAAAAAAAATAATATTTTTTTTTACTGTTTGACCGTTGACCGTTGACCGGTTCAGTCAGCGGTAATACTTGCGCCAAGCGGGATTCGAACCGGTGACCTTCCGTTCACGCGCACGTAGCTCTACCAACTGAGCTACGTGACTAACCCGTTAGAAATCCAGTTTTTAATTATATTTATACACTTATTCGAATTTACCGAAAATTCCTTTATTTTGCAAAACGTTTTAATCTCATTGAACCGGTGCTTGTGACGGGACTCGATCGCGCGACGTGTAGTTTATTTTGCACACAGTCCACCGCTGGACTGTGTGTCTAACCCGGTTATATTCTTGATTTATATTATACTTAACAACTACCCACTCTAACCCGGTTAGTTCATAAATAAAAAGGAATGTTATTACGCAGAGTGTGTGTGTAGTAAGGATCGAACTCGGGACTTGTATATAAACTTTGCACACAGTCCACCGCTGGACTGTGTGTCTAACCCGTTAATTATCCGAATTTTATTTACTCTTATCCCGTTTTTTTTTTATTCGTCTTCTTCACTACGATTACCGGTTTTTACTCAGACAACTGTTTCATGGTCTAACTACTTAAATAACATGGCTACTAGTTTGAATGTACAAACCGAACAGTTTGGGGAAAGGAAATACCGGACAGGTCGTCTTCTTCAGGAAGTCCGGCGAGAACAGGCAACTCTGTTTTTGGACCTTCGGCTGTGAGGGTCTAACAACAGAATTAAAGAATTAGATTTGAAATTGAACCAGAGTACATGGATTATTAGCACGGTTGAATGTGTTTACCGTTAACTTGCGTGTTTCCGGCAAAATCCAGAATTTCTCCGGCGAACCCAGAAAATCCAACAAAGTCTTCTGTGACTGATTTTGAGTGACGGGTTAAGGTTAGTAGAGTCCTAACAATAGATTGAAACAGCAAGAGAGGAAATTCTTACTGGTTTGTGTTGAACCCGGTTTTCCGGCGAGATTTGCAGAGAATTCCGGCGACAGATTTTTTTGTGTTCAAAAGACTTGAAAACGCGACGAAAAGGAATTGGAATGTATTTGAGACGGTTCTGAATCGTAATAATGATTGGAACCTGAATTATTTGGAGTTTGAATGCCTTTCGGTTTCAAAACCCGAAACTTGAAGTTCATTCAATTTGAACTTAATTAGAAACCGATATTCATCGGTTATAAGACAGCTAAATGAAACAAAACTGATTTGGCGATTCGGTTTACCGATTTCCGTTATTCAGATATCATTAACGTTAATTTGTGTTTGCGCATAAAACTCAATTCTTTTCATAATGTTAACAGAAAACAATTGGTGGCGGAGTGGTTAAAGGATTGGTTGATAGGTTGTTGGAGGCAGTTGACCCGGGTTCGAGTCCGGTCAGCTACAAATGTTTTTTATTTATTTTATTTTAACTTTTTATCAAGTATAATTTTTATAGTTTAGTTTATATATTAATTATGTAACGTTTAAACTCAAAATACTCATAAATACTTAATGTAATTTCATAACTTGGTATTTGATTACAAAACGGAGCGGGTTTTGGAAACCCGATTTATACAAATGTTACACAAACCTCTCACAAAACACTTCAAGAGTTCCCACCTTGGTATTTGATGATGTGGACATTTCCGAACCAACTCTTTGAAACGAGTCAACGCTTCATGTAGCAACTCTCCGGAATATTGTCTAAATGGCCGAATTTCATCCCTTGCATCATCGGTCTTTGCAATTGAATAGTACTCATCTAGAAAAACTTGTTGCATCTCCGCCCAGCTATGAATACTATTCGACGGAAGCGTGAGGAACCATTGTTTCGCCTTGTCCTTCAACGAAAAATGAAATAGCCTAAGCTTCAGCTCCTCGATCTCGAAATTGTGGCCCCCAATCGTGCCACATATAGCCGAAAATTCCGTCAAATGAGTGTATGGTTCATCATTAGTCCTACCATTGAAATGAGGTAGGATATTGATGTAATTGGGTTTGCACTCGAATGACCTTCTCCCTCAAGGTGTAGGCAAAATTGGTGTCATTTTCGGTGACCACCGGTCTAAATCGCCCATTAACATTCCGCGTGCCTTGTTGTTGTGGACGACGCGGACCATTAACTTCTTGATTCATCGGCTGATAATTGCCTCTTCTATCACCACCTCTATCACCCCCTTGGTTACCGCCTCCCACGAATTGCGAAATCCGGTTACAGTTAACATTATGATTATTGTTATAATTACTGTCATCCCGGTTCCGTTGATTGTGGTTTTGTGGTTGACGATTGTTTCCATAGCCGTTGCCTCTACCATAATCATAACCATATCCTTCGTTGTTCCCCACAAAATTGGCATTTTGATAGCCATCCTCTTCATAATCAAAACCCCAACCTTGGTAAAAATTTCCTTCATTTTCGTTCCCCAAGCGTCATCTTCGAACCGCTCATTATAATTTCTGCCGTCATCCGAGTATTCCGAATGGACGCTCATATGCTCCGGTGATTGATAACCGGGAACACTATATGGTGCATCATCAGGAATGTTATTTCTTAACTCATCAAGGTCAAGAAATTGGGCTTCGTTCGTGGGAATGCCACGATTTTGGTTAACTCCACGGTTGGCGTTAACATGTCGGTTGTTGAGGTTGGGTGGTAATGGGTTGTTGGTTTTGGTTTTGGTTTTGAAGTGGAGGTGTGGGTGTACGTTAGCTATTATTTTGATTTCGGCCACTGTTTTGAAATGGTGGTGTTGGTGGTCTTGAGTTGTTACCACCCCCCGATTGATGGTTTTGGGCATTTTGGTTTTGAGGTTGGTAGTCATGATATTGGTTTTAGTTGTTGGGTTGGTTGGAGTTTTGGGAATCCATTGGAATGGGTCGAAAAGATGGTGTAGGTAGTGAGTGGGTATTGGGTGGATTAGAGACAAGAGTTGCCTCTAACCGGTTGGCTAAGTTTCTTCTAACGACCCGCTCAATTTCCGGTTCGAACACTAATGGCGAGGTCCTCCCGGAATTTCGTGTATGCATGCACTACCTGTAACCTGCACAAGTAACACACCCGTATAACACAAAAGCAAAGACGATAATAAGAAATAAGCACTTTAAACAGTTAATCACAAAATCAAGCAATTCCAAACACAAAGCGCATAAACTCCCCGGCAACGGCGCCAAAATTTGATCGGAGTGTCGCGCCCCGGTCCAAGATAATATTTATATACCCCAATTTCCCTTAACAATGCGTTAGTGGTAGTAAGAGGTCGAACCATGAAGAGTTTGTGGTTGCGTTCGGATGTGATTGATTTTCGGTAAAAGTGTCACTTTATAAAGCTTGTTATTGTAATTGTTTAATTTGGTTTATTGGTTTGAAAGGATGTCGAAATGGTCCGACGAATTTGTTTCTACTTTACTAATTTTGAGAACTCAATTGATTGCAAGAAAACTTTAATTAACTTGATGAAAAAAATAGTTTGAAAACAAGGTTCACACCCGGTTCGGTAATGCAAATCCTAAGGTTCCTGCACGTTTTGGTTTTAACTCAATTGCAAACAATGATTAACGAATTTAGTGTTGTGTGGTTTAGGTGTCAAAAGCTATCGACGTCATAGTCAACGGACTACAATACACTTCATTACCAAGAACATGTAAATTCTAACCTAGACAAAGCATAATCGCACATAAACATTTCACAATGTCAAATTTCATAACTCATTCGACAATTTACAAATATAATACCAATGCGAGACAATTATCATAAGTTGTCCAACCAAATTGCAATTTGTCACAAATCAAAATCCAAAACAATGTTAAACCCTAGAACTTACAAAAACCTACACCGAGGTGAAACCTTCGGAAATTTGCCGCTCATGGTAAACGAAACTTGATCAACGAGAGATTGGAGCTTGATCATGAGCATCTTGAAACCTTGAAGTGAGGATGATGGTGGTTAGGGTTTGGGATGAAAGATGGAATTGGATGGAGGATGATGATGGTGATGATTAGGGTTGTGGATATGGAGAAGGATAATCGATTCGAATGATAGGAAGGGATTGGAAACAATGGCTGTTGATGATTGGGGTGTTCTTGGCTCCAAGATGTGTTTCAAAACTCTGAAAACTCGTAACTCCTCACAAATGGGTCAACACAAACATAAAAACCCGTTCAAAATTGAATTTCAGCGACAACACAATAGGAAGGGCGTTGCCGACGGCCCCTAGATCTTCTGGTTTTCCTCCGACGCCTTAATCCACTGTCTACGAACATTTTTTGCCGACGGGACTATCTAAGGGGCATCGCCGATGGTCCATATGGGCGTCGGCGACGGCCTCTCTAAATCATGTTTTTCTGGTTTCCCATTTTTCGTTCCCGGTTGACCCGTTTTCCGCCTCGATGCTCCGGAACGCTCCCGAATAGCTCCTTAAACTCCGTAAACCTGCAAAACGCAAATCTAATCAAAAGTAGGCTATTCGAAACTAAAAGTTACGTAAATCGTTAACTTAAACTCAATAAAAGCATCGGTTTTCAACCACGTATCATTATGCAATTGGGAGATTTGACTTGCTAGTGGAGTACGTAGTTGTGTCATGAGTGGTTAGTTAGTGGTGTAAAGAGTGATTATGGATTTTGGGTGATTATATAGACATGCATGTAGTGGGTAGTAGATCATAGGGTTGAGAAACATCTTGGGCAACCTAGACAATGTAGTAATAATCATTTCATTAAATAAGTTCAGAAAGAGAACGAAATACATAATGGAGAGGTATGAGTTGATGGTGTAGGAGGCTAAGTATATGATATATGGGTGTATCATGAGATAGTATATAATGAGTTTAAAATAAGAATCTAGATGAGCAACGACGATAGACTGTGAATCATAACGTGCTCTAGTAAATTGTGGAATCCAGCTCGTAGTAAAGAATGATATGTTAAAGTGGAAACCGTAAGTGAATAAGTTTAAAGATGAGGAATAAGATCACTAGGAAAAGGTTATAAAGTATAAAGAAGTTGTGTTCATGTAGTAAGATGTATGAAAAACCATTCGTAAGTGGCAAGCGGTGGTGAGAAGATGATCACCAATATATACTAGCAATGTGAATTTGAGGTCTTGCAAAATAATAGTATATTGGGTTAACCATGAATTCATGTTGGTAGAAGGAGAGCTCAATGAAATTAAACCATGATTTCATTAAGAATTATAAGATGTATGATTGTTGCATTAGGAAAGTGTTAGAAGTCACAACACGGTATATTAAACTAAGACATCACAAGGGTGAAATGCTGGAATTAATGTTTGATATTGGTTGTGATTGATTATCTAAGGGTCCAATAAATTCCTAAATGTTATAGTGGTAATAAAGGATTAAATGGTGAGAAATTGCTTTAAAGATAAGAGTAAAATGTTCGGATAGTATTTGTGATTCGTCAAAATTTCACCTTTAGTCCCCCACTTTATAAAATTATACTCATGCTTCTGGTGGTTTGCTCGGTTGTTACTCGGATAGTCTCTGAAAAGGATGGGGGTTAGTTTTCTCAGTTAAGTCTATGCGAAATTACTAATCTATCCTTATTTATAATTAAAACATTAAAAAAATAGAAAAAAGGTGGGACCCACCTTCCACTTCTTCTACATCTTAAACCGCCACACCTAACCTCCTTAAACCACCATCGACCACCACCTCCTTAAACCACCATTGAGACCACCACTCCTAATCATTACCCTTTCTTCGCCACCCCTGTTTCATCACTACCCGAAAATCAACCACCACCTCTGTTTCATCAATCATCACCACTCCAAAATCAACCAAATATTCTTTATTTATCCATCAAAATCCCATAAAACCCACCAGTACCAAATCCCACAAAAACCCACCGGAATCTATACCCAAATTAAAGGATTTAAATACCCCATATAAGCTAGCCCTCATGGCATACATTCTTTATCACAGACACACATTCTTCATAAAGAGAGAGTCAAGGGAATTCGACAACCTCATTGACAAGTCTCTGATGACCCTTCACAGCACCGTCGATGTCTGGTAGTCCTTGATGGTTGGGGATAAGGATAGAAATCGACTGAGGTGGAGCTAGACCAGTAGCGCCGACCTCGAGAGGAGATGGTGGTAGTAGGTTTTGTTTGAGGATTACCTATACTAACACCCTACACTCGAGATTTCAGTTCAGTGGCAATGTTTTCTACCCTGGATTTATAGGTTCGTGTTGGATTGAAGAAATGGTGTAGGTGGTGAGATGCGTGCAAGTGGTTGTGGATGAATAATTGTTGTAGGGTTTCATGGAGTGAAGAAATAGGTGAGGGTTTAATTAATGGGTGGGTCCAACAAACAATTAACAATTTATTAATTAAAATTTTGTTCTAGTTCTTGTTTTTTTAATACGTAAGGGTAGTTTGGTAATTTCACATAGACTTACTGAGAAAACTAACCCACATCTACATCAGGGACTATCCAAGTAACAACTGAGCAAACTACATGGAGCATGAGTGTAATTTTATAAAGTTGGGGACTAAATATGAAATTTTAACAAACCACAAGGACTATCTAGGCATTTTACTCTAAAGATAATTAAAAGAAGTGAATTTTTCATGCTTTAAATACAAAAAAGTTATTAATGCACGTAGAATCAAATACTAGAGGTGGAGTATAATAACAAAATTATAAAAAAAGTGACTAGCCTACGCGTCTTGGAGCTCCCCAAACCGACGCATAGCCCACAAACTTCCTCCTCCAAGAAGATCTTCTCAAGAAAACACTTCCTCGGATTTTTCCAACGCTCGTTCACAAACTTGGGGATCTCACAAACGTCTTCAGATTGCACCATCTACTCCACTCCTATCATCAAACCTCTATGTAATTCGTGTCATAATTTCAGCGAATTATTAATGCACGATAATTAGTATATTATAACTACAATTTGAACCATAGAAATAATATGATTATATTAGTTGGCATTTTAAGATATAAACTTATGGTGTTGATCAGTTTGTAATTATTGAAAGGAAAATATGATAAAATATTAATACCTAATATATAAGACAATCCAGTAACTACAACATAGAGGGAAGTAGACATCATCATGTTAGCTTAGTCGAGTTCCCATTTAGAGTGTACAGTTCTGATGGTATTCATGTGTTCTTGATGAACACATTTGGAGAGAGAGTAGGTGACGAATTTGATGATGATTGATGTTAATGAAATTTTGTAACATTTATCTCTCTAGTTATCTCTCCTTATATCTAAAGGGGAAACCCTTGATTAGTCAATAAGGGTAATTATATACATCAAACAATTACTGACTAATCTAATAAGGTATAATTATATTTTGATCAATTATATAATATATATATATATATATATATATATATATATATATATAAACACTTACATTCTCCCACATGGCCGAGTAATAATTTATTATGAGCATAAGATTAGTCTAAATAATTTAATACTCATTTTAATTTAAACTAGAACCGTAGCTGAAAAATACAACCATTGAGTTAATATTCAATTCAGGCACTTCATTAATCATACTACAATCTCGAATTTGAAACCTAATAAGTTAAAATCAAAATTTACAAATAAGCTCTTTATCGTTTGATTTGTATACTAATTTGTCTATATGACATTAGGCTAGCAGAACATATTTAGAAATCTACAAATTCTAAAGGATAAGGAAAATCAATAATTAAACAACCATAGTATGATATGCAACTGCACATGGTCACTAGAAAAATTCGTCTTTATTATAAGCGCTTTCATAATATTTATGGGAGATATGCCTTTAGTTATTGGATCTATAAGCATTTCATGAATGTATTCGATACAAAGTTCAGTTTCCTCTACTTTTTTCATAAACGAACAATAATTTTGTATCGAACTTTAATGCAACACCTCTCAAATAGTTATTATTTAAGGAAACATGATAGCTGACTTTATCACAATATATTATATATATGAAGTTAATAAATTCATGAGTCCACTTATAAACTTTCAACAACATTTAGTGACAATTGTGTTGTGATGAGCAACATATTATGCCATTTTTAACTTAGCTTGTCGTTATCAGTTCATTATGACTCTTCCATGAAATAGGTTTGTCTGCTGACATAAGAATATGCCCCGTATTTACATTTTGTTGTCTTTGTATATAACAAAGTTAGAGTAATCAACCAGTTTGAATTACCGATTCTTCTTTAAATTATAGTCTCTCGATTCTTGGATACTTTAAGATGCTTTGCAGTAATCTAGACTAGTATAGTGTTTAACAATGTGAGCAATATCTAAACGACTGTAGACTTGAACCTACATAAGACTTCTAGTTAATGAAGTACAAGGAAATAATCTTATTTATCTTTTTAACCTCTAAAAGAGAGCAATATTTTTGTTACATGTCTAAGGATCCACTTTAAAGTAAAGCTTATAGAATGAAAACTAATGTCCCGTTGGGTCTATCTTGGTATATTTTAATGTCTATCACGTAAGAGGTATCTTCGAGATTCATCATATCAAAGTATGTGTGAACAATGCTTTGACTTATCTAATATACTTGTTAAAAGAATGTCATCTATTTAAGGACAAGTTTACATTAGTTGTCCCCACTCATCTTGAGGTAGGTACATTAATCAACTTGAATCTTGATGAAAATAATTGCATTAAGATTTCATCATAATTTTATGTTTACTTCAACCTATACATGGATTTTATTTACTTACATACTAAGTGTTTTTTTACCTCAGTTTAGAACTTTTAGGTTATTTTATGAACATGTAAGTCATTGTTAAGGAAATTTGTTTTAATTTTCATCTAATGTGGCTTTAAAAAACTATAAGATTTTAGAATGGTCGTAATCCTCAAAGAAACATTTTGTAAAATAGGTAAGAATATTCTTTGATAATTTATTCCCTTTTGAGTATAGCCATTAGCAATCAGTCGTGCTTCTTATTATCCCAACGTCTGTATTCAGACCTAGTTTAGTTATGAACACCCTTAGGTAGTTCAACAAATTACCAAACGTTCTCTGGCCCATAAAATTAGGTTTGTAATTCCATTTAGAAAACAGATTGATTATAATGGATTAATTAGAAAATATTGGATTAGTAAATGTTCCAACATCCATTTCAACTTTAGCTAGGTAGGTTACAAAAACATCAATGTTAGTCGACTTTTAAATCTAGATTACCTCGTGAGTTGATTATTAGGCTTGATTAGGAGTTGCAATTTTATTGATTCACTCTTCGTTAGGTTCCAATCACTTTCATGTATATTAGGAGGAACATTAGATTCTAATGAAATTTGGTTTTAATAGATGAAACCTATAAGTCTCATTTCTCTCTTGTTAAATTTTCATTTACATGATATAAAAGTTTAGAAAGTGTATAGTATATCATATAATTCTATCATATAAAAGTTTCTAGTTATATAGTAATAACAAATAATATGAGTGTTAAAGGTAAGATTGACTTTGTTTTGTCCATGTAAACCTCACAACTGTCAAAATTTAGCTTTGGTATTGATACTAAATTCCGATTAATTTCTAGAATATGTAAGGTATCGTAAATTTCCAATTATAAAACAATTTATTATTATTATTATTCGTGTAGCCTTAACATTTAAATTTGTTACTAACTCTCATGTTAATTACTTGTTGATTTCTTGTAAGGACTTGTATAGAACGAGACTCAACCTATCATCTGTTAATTGGAATATATATATCAGCAGACTTAAATATCATTAAATATATGACTATTTATCTTATCCAGTTGTTCCTTTGAATTATGGATAGTGTCGTTGCTTGTGCTCAGTCTAACGATATATTTTTCTAGTGAGATTTTCCATTGAAGAAACTTAGAGCTAGAAGTACTACTTGGATTCTATCTCCAAATCTTAAAACTATTCTCTTTTTAGATTTAGTGGTGATGAGGTGAATAACAACTTATTTTTCAATTTCAAGCGTACCTTTTCCTCTACGTATGTTGCTAATCAACACAATAATTTTCCTTTGGTAATTCTCAGTGTTATAGTTGATTTTTAAGACATCAAATTGGACTAGTGAAAAAGTTAGTATGTAATGCCTTGAAAAGGTGTAGTTATTTCATGTATAAGCCCTTAGTTAGTGGGTCATAATATTGTACAATATAATGTATTCACGAAGACCATTCAACCTTATAGTTAGAACTTAGAGTGAATGCATGCACCTTAGAGCATTCACATCCTATTCATCATATTTACCATATAATTGCACTAAAACAACTATCTTTTCTCTCTCCTTTTAATTAAATAATATTTTTATACCTTTACCATTACTTTTTCTCACACTTCCACTCACAACCACTTTCAAAATGTATTAAAAAATTATAGAGGGTGAATAGTGTCCCCTTAAATATAGTGATGAATAGTAACATTTTCTCTCACTACCACTCACAACCACTTTTTCTACCTTTTAAAATATGAAAACCCCTTCTCACAGATTTTGATGGGTAGGATGTGAATGCTCTTAGGAGTTCTTTTTGTTCTTCCAAATAAAATAGTTTAGTCTTAGGATATTTAAAATTTGGAATCGCTCTTACAATAGCAATTATTAATTGAGTTCTTGATTATCATAAGAGACATTATGTTTGACTTATCCAACTTGTCAAGCTCTAGTTTTCTTCTGTATTACTATAATCAGAGAGAGCAACAAGATTATCATGTTGTGTTATGAGGGATAATCAAGACTTAAGAAGAGCAAAAAGTTATAAAAACTCTTTATGAGCCAAAACTTATATTGGGTTTTAAAGTTAGAGTGGATGATTCAAACAAGATATAAATTTATAGAAAAAAAATTAGAGTGAATTACACTATGGGATATAAAACTAAGGCAGACTAAATTATGATCATTAGATTAACGAAGGAACATTAATGTGAGTATTAGGGAATAAGTTTTATTAAGTCTGGATCATGTATCCTGGGACCTAACCTGGATCACTTATCCTTAGCGGATGGTGTAGGAAGTCTGAGGATCAATGATCCTTAGAATTACTTATGTTATCTAACAGTTGTTCTTTATGTTTCTAATGTTTATACGCAGGTAATGGGCGACGTGGACTTATTCTATGCAGGAATCTCGCTGAATATGCTTCAAATAAAACACGTGCTTGATAGAGAGTAGCCGTTATGGACGAACATGGGGATTTAAACCTTTTTCGGATTGTTACTTAGCTAAAGCTTTCTAATTATATCAAGGGGATATTGAGCTCATTTAGGAACACTCTTGCACACTTGATCATATTCGAAACTTCTCTCAGACACGCATTAGAATTCATTTGTATCAAGCTCAATATCATCTGAAGTTGTATTGAATTGTTCATTACTTGATTAATAGAGTTGGTGATCAGTAGTTTCCATCAACCGATGTTTTTATGCCGAAGATCTTCTAAAGATCAAGGGTTTTTTTTCTCATACAAATCATCATGTTCATTGCCATTTACATTTGATAATCAATTATACAATTATCCAATATTCAAGCACACTCCCCCACAAATTAGATTTGGTTACATTATACTTAGTTAGATTTTCGACCAAACCAATTTGGCGCCCACCATGGGGCAAGTGGTGCTTCAATTCCAAAGATTTTCGCTCATTTCTATTCATTTTCATTGACTCCTTGGCCTCTCAGGGAAAGCTACTTCAAGTGCTATACGCGGTTACCTCATCTCAAACCACTATGGCATTGCCTCCCATTCCCCCACCATTCTAGAAGAATGCTGAAAATGCTCAGAAGAAGAGATCATCCATCTTCACAGGATCAAAAACTTCTGTTGTTTCTCCTCCTCTACTACTACTAACAATGATTTTTTTCTGTTTTGTTCTCGCATATCAAAAGCTATATTGAGCAGCAAGGTAAAACCAATTAAAGGATCCTTTGTGAAATTGATGACATCAAGAATCATAAGAGACCATCAGAAGATCAGTCTCCAATGATGCCTAGGATGTTGGATTTTGTCACTCCGCATCAACAATCCAGTATTGCAGAAGAACCACTATTCAGCCTCAAGGATCCCTTTATTCATTCACAACGATCACTTGCGATGACTCAGTCTCAAGGATCCTTCTACCAACCTGGAGGATCACAGGAAATGTACCAACCTCAAGGATCCTACTTCCAGCCTTAAGGATCCTATTTCTAACATTAAGGATCCTCAACTCAGGTTCAAGAATCCATGGATTACTCATCAAGACCTTCAACACAAACATATCCTTGATCCAATGTCTTTCAGGATCAAGGATCCTCAAGGAGCAAACCACTTAGAAGCTCAGGAATTCATGATGGGGACTTCATCCCCATAGAAACTATTGGTTCCTTAGGCCCTACTGTGACAGCAGACATGTCTTATCCCAGATGCACTTCTAGAATTCCACCTTTAAGTCAAATAGGAGGTAACAATTTTCATAATACATCTATGGATACTAATTATGTTTTTTTGTAGGATGCAAGGATCAGTCAGGCCATGTCAGGACATGAATTGCTCACTTTTATGGATGCTTCGCCTGGATTCCAACAAATTCAGATAGAACATCTGACGAAGAGGATACAACATTCATGACTCCTACTGGCATATATTGTTATATTACAATGCCTTTTGGACTAAGAAATGCAGGTGCCAGTTACGAAAGACTGGTCAACATGATGTTCAAAGAACAAATGAGAGACACTATGGAAGTTTATATAGACGAAATGGTGGTCAAGTCGAAGAAAGCAGAGGATTATCTCAAAGATCTTGAAGTGGCACCCTTGATTAATACAACATGAAGTTGAATCCTTCAAAATATCACTTTAGTGTCAAAGCTGAGAAATTCCTTGGCTATATGGTGACAAAAAGAGGGATTGAAGCCAGCCCTAAGCAGATAAAGGCGATGGCAAATATAAAATCTCCTACCAATGCGAAGGATGTCAATAGGCAAATAGGAAGGATTGCATCCTTAAAAAGGTTCATTTCAAATTCCTCAAACGAATGCAAGGATTTTATGATATTCTGAGGAAGAATAAGAAATTTGAGTGGACTGAGAAACTTGAAGCTGCACTCAAGGCGCTTAAGGATTATCTATCCTTAGCACCAGCCCTGATGAAACAAGAGGATGGTGAGCCATTATCCTTGTACTTAGTTGTTTCAGGTAATACAGTAAGTGCGGTGTTAGTTAAAGATCATGAAGGCAACAACATCTTGTATATTATGTAAGTAAAAGCCTTCTTGATGCTGAAGCCAGGTATTCTCATTTAGAGAAATTAATTCTTGCATTGATCATGGCTTCCACTAAACTTAGATATTATTTTTAAACCCATACTATTTTTGTGAAAGCTAATTTTCCCATTAAAAACGTTCTCAGTAAACCTGAAATGTCAAGAAGGATGGCAAAATGGGCAGCCAAGCTTAGTGTATATAATATAAAATATGAACCAAGGACTGCTATCAAGTCTCAAGCTTTGGTTGACTTTGTGGCTGATTTCAATAGTGATATACAAAGGGAAGCCAAACTAGAGGTTCAACAGCTTGGAGAGACCAAGGATCCTTGGACACTCTTCACTGATGGAGCCTGAAATGTCAAAGGAAATGGACTAGGGATACTACTAAAATCGCCACAGGGGGACTAATACCCGAGTCCATTGCCTGTGAATTTCAGACCACTAAAAATGAAGCAGATATGAAGCCCTAATAACATGTTTGCAATTAGCTAAACAGTTGAGGATCAGGTATCTTCAAGTGTACATAGACTCATTACTAATTACTAACCATTTTAATGGCTCATATACTGTGAAAGGGGAGAAACTAATCAAATACTTAGAAATAGTCAGGAAACTTGCAAATTCTTTTGATTCTTTCAGCTTAAAACAAGTGCCTAGAGAGGAAAATGCGGGGGCAGATACCTTGGCAAACTTAGGATTAGCCTTGAAGATACCAGAGGATGTAAGGATACCTATTATCCACATTCTTTTCCTGCAATTGAGGAGAATGAATCAATGGAGATAGTAGAGGATACTACAATTGTACCCAGTGATGTGCAGTCAAATTCAGGATCATGGATCCTTCCAATTGTGAAGTTCATTCAGAATGGGGAAATTCCCACAGGGGAGAATCCTAGAGCCTTCAGGATCAAGGTATCTCAATTTACTATATTGAATAACATTTTGTATAAAAGATCTATTGCAGGTCCCTATTTGCGATGTATTGAGGATCCAGAAATTCAAGAGGTCTTAAAGGATTTCCATGAATGAGACTGTGGAAATCACACTGGGGGGCAGAGCACTATTCTCAAGGATCCTTAGAAAGCCCACAATGAAAAAGGATGTAGTAGACTATGCAAGAAAATGTGATGCTTGCCAAAGACATAGCAACATCTTACATCAGCCAGTAGAGCCTTTATATCCAATAATTTCCTTTTGTCCATTTATGAAATGGGGAATGGATATAGTAGGCAAACTCCCAAAGGCACCAAGTGGAAAAGTATTTGTGCTAGCTATGACCGACTACTTCTCCAAATGGATAGAAGCAGAAGTTTTTGTTCAAGTCAGAGGAAAGGAAGTTATATCCTTTATCAAGAGAAACATTTTTACTAGATTTGGAATTCCTTCTGAAATTATATGTGATAATGGATCCCAATTTATTGGGAATAGAACTACTAACTTTTGTGACAGTTGGGGAATCAAGATGATAACATCTACACTAGTTCATCCACAAGCCAATGGCCAAGCAGAATCAATCAACAAAATCATCATCAACAACTTGAGGAAGAAACTTTGATCCAAGAAAGGAAAGTGGGCTGAAGAGTTGCCAGATGTCCTTTGGGCAGATAGGACAACTCCAAAGAATGCTACAGGTAAGACTCCTTTCTCTCTAGTCTTTGGAACTAAGGCAGTGATCCCAATAGAGATGGTGACTCCTACAGCCAGAACGAGCATCCGTGATCCTTAGACAAATGTTGAAAATCTGGTTCAAGACCTAGATACTGTGGATGAGCTCAGAGACTTAGCAAGAACAAGGATGGCTAGTTATTAACACAGGATGGTTGAGGCATATAACAAGAACTTCAGGATCAGACAATTTCAAGTTGGTGTTGGTGTTAAGAAAAGCATTCCAAAACACTACAAATCCAGCTGATGGTAAATTAACACATAAATGGGAAGGCACCTATCTGATAGAAGCACAAGTAGGAAAGGGGGCATACCGTCTACTAACCATGGAAGATGATCTTTTACCAAGGGCTTGAAATGCTATACACCTTAAAAATATTTTATGTGACATGGATCAAGGAAATTAATTCTCTTTTACCTAACATACTATATTTGTTATGAGAAAAGGATGTTCTATATTTAACATCCAATTTCACCAAGTTTAAGGTTTTGTAGAAATTACTAACATTGTTAATAGAGGATTAAGGGGTTGGCCACTTCTCTCCCACGTTTAAGGTATCTTATACCTTCTAAGGTTTAAAGGTTTTCACCTTTCACATGAATTGGGTTTTGACACCCCGCAAGTAGCACACGTTTATCCAAGTATGGTTCGAGGCAATAGGACCAGTACACGCTTAGTGGCTGACAATTTCATTGATGTTGGCCATATGTAAGATCTCAAGTATAATGGTAGACGTACTATACATCTGTTATCCTAAGGTTTCTAACATTTTCATGTTAGCTAAGGTTTTAGCATTTTCATGTCACTGTAGTGGGCTTGTCCCCAGTTTGGGCCAGACCGAAGTATTCTTTGGGCTTGTCCCCAGTTTCTTGGGCTTGTCCCCGGTTTATTTGGCTTGTCCCGAGTTTGTTTAGCTTAGTCCCAAGTTTATCTTGATAGGTTCTTGAAGCGTTAAGGCCTCACAAGTTTTATTGAGAAAGGATCCTTGATCCTTACAGGCTAACTAATTTCATTGGTCTGTTTATGCTATGGTGCATCTAAAGGATATAGAATCCTAAATTGGATTCTCTGGTATGTGTTCCCTATAGTTTAATTGATCACACTTTAAACCTTTCAATTGAGTATATATGTTTCATATCCAATCAGGTTTTCTTTATAACTTGTTATTGGCAAATTTATGACAACATAAAATTTTCTAAGTTTTTATAAAGAAAAGCTGATGATATTCATAAATGATCGGAGACATAAACATATCAAGTTAAAACTTTAAAGATAAATGCACAACACCAAGTGTAGTCGAAAGATTAATTTATTAAAAACTCGTTAATATTTATCAGAAGTGCCCGGCCTGGATTTCACCAGAAAAAACGTGGACCATCCATCCAGGCCGGACCGGGTTACCTAACGATTAAGAGTTTGTGTAGAAATTTAAAGTGAAGGAAATTAAAGAGCAGGATAACAAAGGCTTCATCCCCCAAACAGAAGATCCCTCCACCTTTGTCATCCTACCTATTGTCAGAAGGATGAGTGATCTTTAAACCTAAAGCTATTGTTCAAAAGTTACAACCCCAACTGTTCAAAACAAAGCACCAAGACATGAAAATTAAAAAAGTGGGCTCAGGCCTCGTCTAAATTATCCTTCATTTCCCACTTGTGTGGTCTCCATCGCGGCTTCACCACCTGCACCTCCAACAGCCTTAACCACCTCCTTGGTCCCGTTTGAACCAGCTACTAGTGCCTTCATTGGCTCCGGCTCCACCTCACCGCCTAGCTAGAGAAGGGTCTACTTCAAGAAGGCCACGTCCTAGGCTGACCTATCGAAGTTAGGATCAGCAGCTTCCTAAGCCGTCCTGGTCCTTGCTTTGAGAATGGCGCGACCAACACATAACTTGGCTTCTTCGGTTGCTTCCATCTCTGCTTTGTTAGCCTGCATATCAGCCTCCAGGATCTTGACATCCTTCTCTAGCTTGGAGATTATCTTGTCTTTGGCAGTATCGATGGATCAAAGGTCAGCCAGGTTATCTTCAGCTTCAGCCAAGCTTTTGTCTTTATGGGCCTTCAAGCGGACAAACCTCTGTAAGGGACAACACATAAAGTCAAAATCAAGGATCCTACACAACATACAAGACTAACAGAAATGGATCAACGATCCTTACCTCAGTGACGAAGTCATGGATCTTCTTCTCAGCATCAAATTCATCCTTCTCTAGCTCCATAGGGTTCTTGCGTTTGGACCCGGCTTTGGCCCTAGTGGTGATGGCCTTGGGCTTCGGGAAGCTTTGGCATTTGGCCAGGTCCTTATTCATGGAGCGAAGGAAGATGATGCTGTCATTGTCATCCAAGCCAAACTTGGTGGCTGAGTTGTTGGTGGACTTTTGAGCACCTACATCATGAACAAACAAATAAGTCTTCTTATTTCATATAATTTATTAAATATAGAATTATATTTTCAAAAATGTACAAATACTTACTCGACATCTTGTAGGAGGTGGAAGTATTCACTTCTGGATCCTTTATCCTTGGCTTGAATGTCCTGATCATTGAGTCAATAGCTCAAAATATTGCAATTCTCTCTTCAGTGCCGGGTAGTTTAGCGAGGCACGCGAAATGGTCACTACATGCAAATAGAAAAAGAAAATAACTTAACAATAACAACAATAATCTCTACAGTGGTTGCCATATGTCCTTTGGGCAGATAGGACAACTCCAAAGAATGCTACAGGTAAAACTCCTTTTTCTCTAGTCTTTGGACTTGAGGCAGTGATCCCAATCGAGATGGTGGTTCCTATAGCAAGAACGAGCATCCGTGATCCTTAGACAAATGCTGAAAATCTAGCTCAAGAACTAGATGTTGTGGACGAGCTCAGAGACTTAGCAAGAATAAGGATGGCTAGTTATCAACACAGGATGGTTACAAGAACGTCAGGATCA
Source organism: Scalesia atractyloides (assembly GCA_947069175.1). Classification (NCBI taxonomy): domain Eukaryota; kingdom Viridiplantae; phylum Streptophyta; class Magnoliopsida; order Asterales; family Asteraceae; genus Scalesia; species Scalesia atractyloides. The sequence continues at coordinate 68,462,465 of CAMTDV010000003.1, read as the reverse complement.
GACAATTTCAAGTTGGTGACTTGGTGTTAAGAAAAGTATTCCAAAACACTGCAAATCCAGCTGATGGTAAATTGACACCTAAATGGGAAGGCCCCTATCTGATAGAAGCATAAGCAGGAAAGATGGCATACCGTCTACTAACCATGGAAGATGATCTTTTACCAAGGGCTTGAAATGCTATCGACCTCAAAAATATATTATGTGACATGTATCAAGGATCCTTCAAGGATAGAGGATCCTTATTTCAGTAACATCTCACTTTAATTCTCTTTTACCTAACATACTTTATTTGTTATGAGAAAAGGATGTTAGATATTTAACATCCAATTCACCAAGTTTAAGGTTTTGTAGAAATTTTTCACATTGTTAACAGAGGATTAAGGGGTTGGCCACTTCTCTCCCACGTTTAAGGTATATTATACCTTCTAAGGTTTAAAGGTTTTCACCTTTCACACGAATTGGGTTTTGACACCCCGCCAGTAGCGCACGTTTATCCAAGTATGGTTCGAGGCAATGAGACCAGTACACGCTTAGTGGCTGACAATTTCATTGTTTTGGCGATATGTAGGATCTCACGTATAATGGTAGACGTACTATGCATCCGTTATCCTAATATTTCTAACGTTTTCACGTTAGCTAAGGTATTGGCATTTTCATGTCACTGTAGTGGGCTTGTACCCAGTTTGGGCCAGACCGCAGTATTCTTTGGGCTTGTCCCCAATTACTTGGCTTGTCCCCAGTTTATTTGGGCTTGTCCCGAGTTTGTTTGGCTTAGTCCCAAGCTTATCTTGGTAGGTTCTTGAAGCGTTAAGGCCTCACAAATTTTATTGAGAAAGGATCCTTGATCCTTACGGTCTAACTAATTTCATTGGTCTGTTTATACTATGGTACATCTAAGGATATAGAATCCTAAATTGGAACAGTTTATGTCGGGGTTGACTTGATGAAGGTCGTGTCTACTGTCACTTGGAATGATTCCTCCACATCTTTCTGGCTCGGCTGCTGGGTAGGAACTAGCAAAAAAAAAACAAACTGTGCTCGGTGAGAGACCGTATCATCGCTGGTGGTGTTAGGCCTGGTTTTAGTTGGGACTGGGCCAGACCCGTCGTTGGTGATGTAGAGCAAACGGAACTACAATATCTTTTGGACTTAATGGGCACAATGGTGTTGGGCTCGGGTCAAGATACATTTTTCTGGAGCTACGATGAGTCAGGTTTTTTCCATGTTGCTAGCATAATGAAAGTCATCAGCACCTTTAATAGAAATCCCCCTACTAGTACGTTTGTATGGAATAATTGGGTACCAAAAGAAGCGGGGATCATGACTCGGAGAGCGGATAAAGATCGTCTGCCGACAAGAAGTGCACGGGTGAGACGCAATATAAACGTTCCAGATTCGCTGTGTATTATATGTTGGGATCACGAGGAAACTAGCGAACATCTCTTTGTATCGTGCCAGTTTGCGCAGATAATATGGAAAAATATCGCAGTGTGGTGTCGGATTCCGCCTATTATAGCTTTGAGTTCAAAGATCTCTTGGAGCTGCACGGGTTCAATCCGGGTTCGAGGAAGAAAAAAAGTCTCTAAATGCCATATTTTTAGTCGTTATTTGGTGCATTTGGAAAGTTCATAATGAAGTTCTTTTCTCTCATACTCAGCCGTCGGCTACTAAAGTGCTGGACGAGGTTAAGTCTCTTGCATTCCGTCAGCTAATAAAATTTATGATGGCCTTTAAAAAAAAGACCAATTTATAGAAGTCAAAAAGTTATGAGACGCAAATAGGAACGACAAAACATTCTTTAAGCATCTTCCAGAATTGGGGCTTTAGAGTATAAAGGCATGTTCCCTCCACTCATCATGCTTTTTGTTATGTTTAAACATGCTTATTATTGTTTTATACTAATTATATAAAACTATACTTTTCTATAATTGGAATGTAAACAACTAATTTACATATTTAAATCAACACATTTTGTCTTCTTTTGAAATTGAACCTTCAAACTAAAATAAGAAGTCTGTAGATATAAAAAAAATAGAACAATCATGTCTATAACTCACGTATCATGATGTAATCTCATTAAAAAAATATTTAGGAGTACATTAAATTATATTTAGGAGTACCATTCCATGATAAATTTAAATGCTTATTCCTTGTTTAATTTGTATAAAAAAAATGAAAAGGAAAACAACAACATGCAGGCCATTGTTTGTAAGATTCCACATATAATAACTAAATGGATCGGCATAAGAAGCCAAAGTAGCACTTTTTAGTTTGGTTTATCTTTTGTTCATACGGTGTGCTTTCCTTTTCCATCTTTAAAAATTGGTCACCTAAACAAATAATTTGCTAGTTAATTATTTCTTATTTTTTTAGTTGATCTATCAAATGGTTTATTTTAACAATACGGACCGAAAGTCAAATTCCTAACTTCTGATTTCAACTTAAGAAATTTATGATAGAAATTGTTGATGACATATACCTATAAGCTTGTAATAAAACCGTATTCCGTACGTTGTTTCGTTTTTCTTGTTGTTGCGAACTCTTCCACTTAAACTCCATATATATCCAACATACAATCTCATTTAAAGATGTAATCAGAAGCAATATCTTTTCTTTACAAGTTAATATCTTGTATATTTTTACAAAAGTAGTTGAAGGTGAAATTGCGAGATTGAACTTTTAGAAGCTACAAATAAACTTTCGTCAAACAAATTTTTCTCTGACGCAACATCTGATCTCTTTTTTCTGAACGGCAAAGAATCTCATGTGTAAACTCATCCTGCTCGAGGCTATGTCCAATGTCGACTCCTCCATCGCCATGAGACAGTGCCCCCCCGATGCGCGGGAACCAGATAGAATCCGTAAACCCTCCCCCTTCTTCAGGTTCGAACCCGGGATTAAAGCCTTGATTCGTCACTTCACCCAGATGTCCCTTAAAAATGGCCCAAACAGAAATAGAACCTGCGTCTCTGCTGAGGTGGACAAGCCAATTTACCACTAGACCAGTTTTGCTGATCTTATTGAAAAGAAAAGCCTAATAGAAGAGTAATACAAGAGTAAGAGTAACACTATAGGGCATGAGTGAAGAATTTAGAATAAATATCTAATAGAAGTGTTTTATTTACACAGTTATTATTTTTTTTTTTCAAGTTACAACGTCTTATTTAAGAGGTGGGGATTAATTTATAGAGATACTATATATAACTATTGTTTGGAATCTTATTAAATTGAAGTTGCATGCTTATACATTTGGCTTTGTCTACTTGATGGATGCGAACTTATCTTTCAACGGTTTTAGCCAACTTTTGAAAGTGGATTCATTGTATAACCAAATAAACTATGCTAATAAACGTTGACCTTTCTTATTCTTAAAAGAAAGTTATGTCCACAATTTTTTTAATTTTCTATTGACAAGCAAGATAAAAGATTTTTAATTGACATGTAAATATAACCAAGGTTTTTAGAAAAAAGGTGCAACAAAAATTTTCAATACAATAACTTTTTGCTGAATTTATTTAATTATTTTATTTATACGACTTAAATCTAAGCCTTTAAACATAAATATATCTATACAATTACCAGCAAGGTTTCATTCTATATACACATTTAGCCAAACGGATAAATAGTAACTACAATAATACTTTTTAAGATTTAAATTTGAGGAAAATACTAAAATTGTCTTTGAGTTTTGAGGACTTTTGCATGTTACATTCAAAATAAGAAATTTATTTGTAACTGCACTCCTAATATTTCATTTTTGTTAGTATTTCCATTCTATTCACTAACCCAGTTAAAATGTATCGTTAACTCATGGACCGTTTTTGTCATACCCCGACTCGCAGCAGATTAGTGGTCAGAGCATGATGATTGTCCATAGCTCATGACAACTATTATAATTTTAAATATTTAAAGCATGATCAAATTTAAAGTGTTACGCATACCATAGAAAATCTCAAATAATCCATACAAAATTTCAGAGTGTTAGACCTACAGAAGAACATATAATATTCAAAAGCCAAAACATGACATTTTGATCAAGAAATGAATAGTAGATGAGACATTCTCCTAAAAAATATAGTGAATTTTAAGCACTAATCAAAACATCTGTTGAAGACATGCTAACATTTGTTCAAGCCTTCGAAACCATTTTTGAAGAAGAACCAAGCATTGATCAAGACCAAAGCCATGTTGAAGCAAAGATCTGTTCAAGAAGACCAAACATTTGTTCAGGCCAAACAGGTGTTTGATATGAATCAACAGCGGTTTGAAGATCAACTGTTTCATCAAAATGTAACAATATTTTTCTTGTAAGAGAGTTTTAGTATATTATATCAGATGTTAGATTCCTACAGATGTGTGCTAACATCTGTGGAATCTTTTCTGTTATAAATGTTAGATGTCACTATCAAGGTGACATTATCCGATTACAACAAAGCCTTTGTATTTGTATAAATAGATCTTACCTATTAGAGATCTATTCATCACTTTTATTCCTTTTGTAAGAACAGTAAAGTGAGTGATCAGGCTGAGGGGAAATTGTAAAACCATCATATTGTAATTGTAATCATTTGATTTCAATGAAAAACAATTGTTGATATATCTTCCTGTTTGTGTGTTTGCATTATTTGTCTTTCAATTTATTAATTGATTGTTCCTAATTTGCTTAAAAACCACAAGTATCAAACTCAGATCCTACAATTGGTATTAGAGCTTGGTCACATTAAACTTGACTTTGTTGATGCACTTTATGGCCGTCACTGTGTGAATAGGCTAGAAAGAGTGTGTATTGAATATTTTATAGATTAATACGAACACACGACCCAAGTGCGAACGAGTACTGGCTCGTACGAGTGACATGTACCTCGTACGAGTGACTTTGTGCCTCGTACGGGTGACTTTGTTACTCGTACGAGTGATAACATCTCACTCGTACGAATGACCCTTGGTACGAGTGACAATCTGCTCGCTTTGCACATGCTGTCATGTCTATAAATAGGTGTTGTCTGTTTATTTTTGTAAGTTTTCGAAGTTCCCTGAGGGGAAACACTCGCGGATTCTCTCTAGGAACTCCGCCAGCCAACAAGATGTATACTCTTTCGGTATGAATGAAAAGCTTCCGCTGACTCTGTTCCTACTCCCTGTTTATACCGTTCTGCCGAATCTTTACTATCCCCAAAACCTCCGTCTAGAACCGCCGCCGTCCCCTCTCACAACTGGTATCAGAGCTACGGTACCGATTCATTCAATCTGACTGTAACATCCGTCAAAAACGGATTTACCAAACCCGCTCCGTTTATCAACCGAACAGTCAGTCAAAAATTTCCTTGCGAATTAAATGCCCAAAATATTTTTAAACGATACGTAATCGATTATTATACGGGAATATATATTTAGTTTTTGAAAAACTGTTAAAAAACGCAAAATAAAAAAATATAGGTTCTGCCGGTTTTCGAACCCGGGTCTGAACCGGTTCAACATCAGACTTATCGCACATCACACAAACCACTGCGCCACTTGTTTTGTTTGTTATATATTGAAATCATTTAATTCATAAAGTGACGTTACGAATTCAAAATCGGCGCCCATTAGTTCAGTCGTCGGAATCCCGGTAATATCGCGAGTTTTTAACACCATTTTCAGTTATAACGTAAATTATTATTAGAACATCGGTTATAACCGACTTCTGAGTCCGCGACCAAAATTATAACCGCCGGAAAAATTTAAATCGATGAATACAGTCGGAAATCAGACCAAGTGCTTTGACGATTTACACTATAAATTCACCCACAACCCACCGCAAACTTTTTCACTCAAAACCACACCTTTTCTCGGCGTAATTCCACTCGCCGGAATTAATCTGTTCGTCGCCGGAAAACCGGTTTCCCCATTTCTGAGTCTTACTAAACCTTTTAAACTTATACCGAAGTTACCCATACCTTCTTCAAACCTTCTGGGGACTCGCTGCTGCAAGACACCTGACACCGGAGCTTATTACTGTCGCCGGAGTTCTGCCGGAAAACAGAGGGTCCAGTCGGTATACCTCTCCGCCCAATTTCTTTTTCTTTTCACATTTATCTCACCGTAATGAACTGAAACACACTAATAAACCGATAAAAACCTTGAACCAGTCAGTCGTCTTTCTCTGGTTATACCTTGATGAAGAAGACGATGTATTCGATATATTATAAGTATAATTAAAATCAACATATTAATCGGGTTAGACACACAGTCCAGCGGTGGACTGTGTGCACATATAACGCAAAGGTCACGAGTTCGAATCCGGTTTCACACACGCTGCCTTAATAAAAATCATTTTTTTTGTTAAACTGAACCGGAGTCGCCACAGGTATATGTTAAGTATATTAATAACCGGAATAATAACCAAGTTAGACACACAGTCCAGCGGTGGACTGTGTGTTTGTTTATATCACAGGTCACGAGTTCGAGTCCGGTCTTCTGCACCGACTCGGACCATTATCTATTCTTTTTAAATAAGGCAGAAAAGGAAATAAGTAATTTGTATTTAAGTATAATAAAAATCGAATTATATAACATGTTAAACACACAGTCCAGCGGTGGACTGTGTGTTAGTTTAAACCACAGGTCCCGGGTTCGAGACCTGTGGAGTGCACGTCCGGTTCGCTTAATCTGTTTTTAGAATAAAATGAATTTCGGTTTAAACTAATTAATATATATATATAATTAAAATCAGATATATAACGGGTTAGACACGTAGCTCAGTTGGTAGATTTGCGTGCACGCGTACGGGAGGTCTCGGGTTCGAGCCTCACTCAGCGCACCTATATTCCGAATCGAACCGGTCAACGGTCAGGTCAACGTTCAGTCAAACGGTCAACGGTCAGAAAAAAATCAATTTTTTATTTTTTTTTATTTTATTATTTTAATTAAAAATCAATTAAAAATACTTAAAAATAACATTTTTAAGGTTAGAAAATAGCCTCAAACTCACAAAAATACACCCAACAATCCTACTAAAATAGATTAATAAAATCCGTTTACTTACCAAACCATAATGCGATTTATCTAGGTTAAATCTCACTCGTGGTTAAAACCACTTCGCGTGCATTCAACGTCATCAACCGAACGCACCCACTGTGAGTGAATCTTACAACTTCCCCTTTTAAATTACACGTTTTGGGGTGTGTCATGTGTTATGAAAATAATTAGTTTATTTATTTAAACTTGTGCCATGCCACATCATGACCTAAACTTAGATCGTTTATATTGTTGTGTTTTACTTATTTTCCTTTTGCCAAATCATATGAAACTCATTCATTAAGCCATCAGTTCCTCGTGGGAGACGAGTTGAACAACGCGTACTTCAAATCAAATTCATTATTGTTCATGTGTGTATCATTGAGTTATATTATTTGTAGTTGTGACATTCATATTATCATGTTTATGCAATTCATTCAATAGGCCCCTCAGTTCCTCGTGAGAGACGAGTTGAGCATCGCGTGCCTCTAATTGTTCCATTATTGATCATGTGTGTTTCATTTAATATCTTATGATTGTTGTTTAAGTTTACATCTATTTTTACTCATGTTTGGTTGTGCACATATTTCATAATCAATTTAAATAAATTTGTTCAAATGTTTTCCATAGGATTCACTCGCCAACTTTATGTTGATCCAAAAACCCCTTTTACACATGATACAGGTGAACAGATTGAAGCAAGGAAAACATAGGATATGCCTTAGAAGAGCACAAAGAAGCTTAGATTGATAGTTAGAACATGTTGTAACATTTATTGTAAATTTCCATCAAATTGTAATTAATGAATATGAAACGCATAATAAATGTCATGAGCTTTGATGATAACCCAATTATGCCCCGATCACCTTTTCCGCTGCGGGTCGGGGTGTGACACTGACAGTTGATAAATCACCTATGCTCATTAATTATTGGACGTGTGAGGGGATTTAGACGTAAAACATCAAATACTAGGACAATCCACGGACATCATGTAAAATTGAAACCATAGGATTGTTAGAAACTGATTTTCGACCAGATCTGTGCAAAAATCGTGTTGAAATTCAAAGAAATGAAGATTCTGGATCGAAAAGACGTAATCAGTTTCACTCGTACGAGTGAAAATTGGTCACTCGTACGACGCAGCACTCGTAATAAGCACCACTCCTACAAAGCCACGCTCGTACAAAGTCCAGCCCGTACGAAGTGGTGCCAAAAAAGGCATTTTTTGATCGTATTGACGAGACGAGTGTCCAGAAAAATTTGGTGATTACAAATTTTATCGAGATTTTAACGTCTAATTCGGGCTGTTCGGGGACACCATCTAGAGCTTCAAAGTATAGATTTGATGATACGGTCGCAAAAGGATGAAGATTTTGGGGTAGTCACTGATACCTGCGCAAAACGTTGATCATCTGGTGTAGTGACTATTAATGGGCCTTAACGTTAAATCAGCAGTTGATCAAAACTGCAATTTTGGGAAATTTTCCGCAAAACTTGTGTACCAGATGCTGCAGTCGCAGCATAATCTTCATCCCCATAAGAACTCAAGACGTCAGAATTTGCAAAAATGACGGGGAATAAAAATTTTCATGTATATTTAAAAAGTTCCGGCATTTTTGAAATTTATGACGCTGCAACAGTATCCAGGTGGTTCAGACTGCAGATTATCTAGGAATCACAGAGGATCGAATATACATTTGGAATGTTGTGATCAAAAGAATTTTCAGAATTTTCAGATCATGTTACAGATTGATGCTAAAGGAATAAATACCCGATCCCCGATGTGGAATTGGAATGACGTACGATTGCCTATCTTTAACTCTGCAAGGCAAATGAACTATTTTCCGGACTAACCGCTAGAAAACAAGGATGTCTTGTAGTTTCACATGCCCCATTCCAGCGGAGATAGCTATACATCTGTTATTGTGACTATAAAGGAAGAATGTGATTCTGATTGCCGAAGAATGTTTCTCAGATTCGATTTGTTACTAGATAGTATGATTCCGATAATGATTTGCTGATTGAGATTTGCTGATCAATCGTGATTACGGAAATCGGGATTTTGGATTTTTGCGGATGTTCACTGATTTGAAGTTTTTCGTTGTGGTAATTCGAAGTTTCTATCAATTGCCGGTTGGGTTTTGAAGATCAGAGGATCGAGCATCAGAGGAGTGCACTAAACCGAGCGCGGATATGGTTAACACCGAAACGGAGAAGCTGCATTGTTTAATTTCAAGTTGGTGATTATTTGGAAAAATTTGTAGATTAAGCAAATCAGAAGAGGTCTTGAACCGTGCAAACAACGACCTGAAGAATGTGATTCTGATTGCCGAAGAATGTTTCTCAGATTCGATGTGTTACCAGATAGTATGATTCCGATGATGATTTGCTGATTGAGAAGATTATCGATTTGCTGATCAATCGTGATTACGGAAATCGGGATTTCAGATTTTTGCGGATGTTCACTGATTTAAAGTTTTTCTTTGTGGTAATTCGAAGTTTCTATCAATTGCCAGTTGGGTTTTGAAGATCAGAGGATCGAGCATCAGAGGAGTGCACTAAACCGAACGCGGATATGGTTAATCGAAATGGAGAAGCTGCATTTTTTAATTTCAAGTTGGTGATTATTTGAGAAAATTTGTAGATTAAACTAATCAGAGGAGGTCTTGAACCGTGCAAACAACGACCTGAAGATTAATTTCTAGAGAAAATTATTTCAGGGGGAATGTTGCTTAATGTAGATGATGCAAACCCGGATCTTCAATCAAGGGGGAATTACGTCGTCAATAGATACCAGATTGAAGTTGCAGAATATTCAAACACAGCTCTCAGATTTCAAGATCAAGTTCAAGCTTTGACAGTGACGTCCAAGGGGGAAATTGTTGATGCACTTTATGGTCGTCACTGTGCGAATAGGCTAGAAAGAGTGTGTATTGAATATTGTATAGATTAGATACGAACACACGACTCAAGTGCGAACGAGTACTGGCTCGTACGAGTGACATGTGCCTCGTACGAGTGACTTTGTTACTCGTACGAGTGATAACATCTCACTCGTACGAATGACCCTCGTACGAGTGACAACATGCTCGCTTCGCACGAGCTGTCATGTCTATAAATAGTTGTTGTGTGTTCATTGTTTGTAAGTTTTGGAAGTTCCCTGAGGGGAAACGCTGGCGGATTCTCTCCAGGAACTCAGCCAGCCAGACAAGGTATATACTCTTTCGGTATGAATGAATGAAAAGCTTCCGATGACTCTGTTCCTACTCCCTGTTTATATCGTTCTGCCGAATTTGTATTGTCTCCAAAACCTCCATCTAGAACCGTCACCGCCCCTTGGACCACAGATTTCACAATCAGTTTAGTATTCAAAGATCAACTCATAAAGAGATCCAATGTGTTCATTGTATCTGAATTCAGAGTCAAAAGTATAACTAATAAAAGTTTACGTACTTTGATTTCATAAAAGATCAAAAGGAATGGTACCTAACAATCATGATTCCCATATTTCCGGTTACAACAGCAAACCACTGATGCTTGTTGGATTAGAATATAATATCTAGAAACGTCGAATGGTACACATACTTGCTCAATAGAACATAGGATGTTGGAAGTCTGTTACATTCAAACCTCAAATTCCAATGGTACCTAGTGCTGAAAATCCAAATGTTCAGGAGCTAAAGAAACCGAAAATGTCACACCCCGACCCGCAGCGGAATAAGAGTCGGGGCATAATTGGGTTATCACCAAAGCTCATGACATTTACTAATATGTTTCATATTTAATAAAGTCAAAGTTACATTTCCAAATATCCAAACATGTTCATACAATACAAAGAAAATAAACCAAACATAACAATCCCAACTATAAATCATTTTATTCTTCTAGTCCAAATCCTATGTATTCCTAGCTGCTGCTGGTTCACCTGTATCATGTGTAAAAAATGGGGGTTTTTGGGTCAACATAAGTTGGCGAGTGAACCTTATTAGATAAACATTTATTAATGAATTACTTGTTAGTTTATCAATGAAAAATTGTGCATGATCATAAATGAGCAAATGTAAATAATCAAGCAGTGGCAAATAGCAATCACAACTATAACATACAATAACATATGATAGCATACATTAACATACCAACATCATACGATAAATAACATAAATGAAACTGTGCGATCAAGGCTCAATCAAACGGAGCCGATCGTATTGGATGTACTGAAAATGAAAATGTCTGTGCGATCAAGGCTCAATCAAACGGAGCCGATCGTATGTGGGCACGCCAGGTTCAACCTCATAATGAAATGGGGAACATGCTCAACGCTCATAATGTAATGGGGAGCGGCGGCCTATGAAATTGCATGTACTGAAAATAATAAATTGCATCCAACAATAACTACACAACAGAAACAAACTGAATACACATGTTCATAATATGATGTATGCACAATGGTTTAATTATAATATATATAACAAGACACATGATACACCCCAAAACGTGATTAAAACGAGGAATTTGTAAAGATTCACTCACATTGGGTGCGTTGGATTGGAGATGGTGAGATGCGCACGAATTAGATGAGTGGAACAACGAGAAATACTAACCTAAATAATAACGGAAAAATATATTAAATGAGTGGATTTTATTAAGGATTTTAATGAAATTTTTAGATATATTTTTGTGAGTTTAAGGCTATTTTCTATCTTTAAAAATGTTATTTTTAAGTATTTTTAATTGATTTTTAAATTAAATTAAATAAATAAAAATATAAAAAAAATTGTTTATTTTGCGTTGACCGTTGACCGTTGACTTGTTGACCGGTTCGGTCAGTGACATAGTTTGCGCCGGGTGAGGCTCGAACCCGAGACCTCTCGTACGCGTGCACGCAGCTCTACCAACTGAGCTACGTGTCTAACCCGAAATAATCTTGTTTTTAATTATATTTATATACTAATTCGGTTTAACCAAAATTCTTTTAATTTCAAAAACATTTTAATTCAACGAACCGGTGCCAGTGACGGGTTTCGAACTCGCGACGCGTGACTTAGTTGGACTGTGTGTCTAACCTGGTTATTATCTCGGTTTTTATTATACTTAATAACTAACTGAGTTAACCCGGTTTAGTTTTTAAACAAAAATGCATTTTATTATATAAGGAGTGCGTGTATCAGGGATCGAACTCGGGACATGCGTATATGTTTTGCACACAGTCCACCGCTGGACTGTGTGTCTAACCCGTTCATTTTACTGGTTTTAAATAAACTTATAACTTAATTAACTTCGTCTTCTTCATTCAAATTACAGTCAACTGATTCACTAATCCGTTCCTTGTTTTTACGATTTACTACAAACATTCTTAAAGCTTAAATGAAATGGCAGAGACGGTAATTAGAGGTGAACATACCGATGAACGGTTTATTTCAGATTTCCGGCAATGTGTCGGTCCCTGTTTTTATGCTTTTCAACTGAACAAGACAATTAACTGTTTTGATTAGTCAATCGTAGAATTGAAGTGATAATCAAACATTAACAGCGGGATTGAAGGTCCTTACCGTTTCACAGACGGAAATAAAGACTTTCAGGAAAGTTCCGGCGAACTGGAATTAGTTGAATACAGCGCCTGAATTCGATTTCAATTGAGAGGTTTAAGTTAGAAGTAGCCTAACAATTGTTGAACTGCAATGATATTGAAAGATTTACCGTTTGAGGATGAATACGGTTTTCCGGAGAAATTTGCAGAAAATTCCGGCGAGCTGTTTTAAGCGTTCTGATGGTCTGAAAATGTGACGAAAGTGAAATTTCTGAGTCGCGAGAGTGGTCTTGAGTTGAAGTAATCTGAACTTGATTACTTTTCAGTTATGAAAACCGATAATGATGAGACTTGATGCTCAATCAATTCCGACTTGATTAAAAATCGTCGGTGCATCGGTTATAAACTGAATGTGCGAGTAAATAAGCGATTTGACGATTGATTTGCCGATTTCCGTTTCTCAATTGGCGCAACCGGTTTAACCGAGTTTGTGTATAAATCTCATTTGTCTCCTAGAGATAACAGAAAACACAAAGTGGCGGAGTGGTGATGTGAGTGTGTGTTAAGTCGTTGGAGTTGTTCTGGCTGACCCGGGTTCGAGTCCCGGCAGCAACATATTTTTTTATTTATTTTGTTTTAACTTTTTATCAAATATAACTTTTATAGTTTAGTTTATTTATTAATTATGTATCATTTTAAATCGAAATAATCATAAATATTCAACGTGACTTTTATAACTTGATATTCGATTACAAAACCGAGCGGGTTTTGAAAACCCGCTTTTTACAAATGTTACAGAAAAATTACTCTAATCTAGATTTTCAAAAGTTTGAGATATATGTCAAATCACTTAAAATTGTTGCAAGGGCTCTACTAGATTAGATCTATGCTGAGCTATTACATTGTAATAATGCAAAAGAGCTATGTGATGAGCTAAAAGAAAAATTCTACAAAACCGAGGGAATTGTTAAAAATAACCAAGATACTCTCAACAAACAAGATGTTAAGAGTGCATCTAATACGGTACAACAACAGTATGTGAAAATGTTGATGCAAAAGTTGTAAAAAACAATGATCATTGGAACTCAACTGAATATGAGAATGATTGAGAATGCGCATTAATGGCTACCAAAATTGGGGTGTCTACATGCCTAGACAGCCTATGGTATGTGGACAATGGAGAATCCAGACACATTACTTGATGCAAAGCTCTACTAACAAACTTCCTTACACATGGAGTAGGTGATATATCTTTTGGAAATAACTCAAAAGGTAAAGTGTTGAGGTAAAGAACTGTCCAAGCTGGTAGAGTAAAATTTGAAGATGTTAATCTTATTGATAATTTGAAATTCAATCTACTTAGTGTTTCACAAATGAGTGATAAAGACTATGGCTCATTTTTTTACTAAGAAAACATGTAAAATTGTTGGACCTAATGTAGTTAAAAACATTGATAAGATCATAGCTGAAAGCACTGCACAACTTGTTGCTCACAGAAGTGACAATGTTTATGTAGTGGACATGTTAAAAGATAACCCCAAGTCAGATGTGTGCCTATTTTTTGTTGCTTCAACATAAGAAACAAAATTATGGCATAGAAGGTTGGGACATATTAATTTACAAACAATTAACTCTTTTACAAAGAACCTTGTCAAAGGTATAACAACCAAACAATTTAAGTTTGATGAACATTGTGTTTCTTGCTTAAAAGACAAGCAGCACAAAGTATTATACAGACCAATGAAGAGCCCAAAATAACCGAATGCCTACAAATGCTGCATAGAGACTTGTTTGGCCCAGTAAAAATCATGAACTTGAGGAAAAAGAGATATTGGCAAGTAATAGTTGATGATTTTTCTAGGTTTACATGATCTTAGTTTCTACACTCCAAAGATGAGACTACGGGTATCCTAAAGGATTTGTCATAAAAGTTGAAAAAAAATATGATCTGCCTATGAAGATTTTCAGTAGTGACAATGGGACTGAATTCAGAAACCAAGATCTTGATGAATTTTATGCATCAAAAGGAATAGTGAGACAATTCAGTATTCCTAGAACACCATAATAAAGTGGGGTTGTTGAAAGAAAAAAAATATAAGCCTAATTGAGGCTTTAAGAACTATGCTTGCAGATTCTGGCTTCCAATGTCCTTTTGGGCAGAGGCTGTGAATACTGCATGCTATGTTCAAAATAGAGTCTTAATTATTCCTAGGCATCAAAAGATTGCTTATGAAATTTTGTTCAATATCAAACTAATAATCTATTTTTTTTTTAATCTTTGGTTGTCCATGTTTCATTTTGAATCTTAAAGATTCAGTTTCAAAATTTGTAGCCAAAGTTGATTGTAGTTATTTCTTCGGATAGTCTTTTACAGCCAAGGCCTATAAAGTGTTTAACACAAGGACCATGACTATAAAAGAAACTTTAAATGTGAAGTTCAACTAACTTTCTTCGTTAAAAATCTGTAAAAAAATCCAGCAAAACTTTTTGACCTTGATAAATTCAAATTTGAAGAAGCTACTACCAAGGTTGATGTTGATACAGGTAAACCAAAAGCAGAACAATAGATTACAAATTTGACATTGAGATGCCATCTCAATACAAAGTCTCTTCTGATCCACAAAGTTCATCTACACAGAACAACAATTAATCATCAACAACTGAAAACATTGTTGACCAAAGTCAACCTCAAACAACAGATCATACATGTGTTCAAATCACTTATCTATCTTCCACAACAAATTACCACTTGGTCCAATTCCACCACATCCTTTCCAAACCATTGTTGACCATATTACAATGGCAATAGAGGTTTTACCTGATAATTCCCAATTATGTGCTTCACCACACAATTCAATCATCCCCTACACTAGGAACAATCTATTCCTCATATCACATCAATAAGAACAAGTCATAGGAGACATCACTGCAGGAGTGCTCACAAGAAGCTAGACCTCAAATGTCTGCCTCTTTGCTGGTATAACTACTCTAAAGACACCACTAAAGCTGGACAATCAAGAAGCTGAAAACATTATCAAGAACTAAGTGTCACATTCAAAGATAAAGCACATTGACACTCGTCATCACTTTGTAAAAGATTGTTACAAAATGGGTTTGGTCTCTCTTCATCATGTTCCCACTAAAGATCAATTAGCAGATGTTTTCACAAAAGCATTAGACACATCTACTTTTAAAACTTTGATATCCAGAATTGGGATGTTAAACATGGACTAAAAGAAAATTTTTAGTCACTCTTAATAAAACATTAATATGTAACGTTGAAAATCAAACAAGTATTATTAAATCATTAAAGGATTCACCAAAAACAAAACAATTTTCAAAGGAGTGAAACATATGTTTCAATGGTTCAACACGCTGCTTAACCTTTATTAACCACTGTTTGCAACACAGAACCTCTTATTCATTATCCATTGTTTGACTAAACTGGTCAAACATAACCATTGTTTTTTGTAAAAGCAACCATTGTTCTCTCCAAAACTTTGTTTTAACCCAACAGTTGTTTCAAACATATGTTTCTATCCATCTATTGATCATAGTCAAACAAATGTACTAACCATTGTTTTATACATCCAAACATCTATTGACAACAAACAGAGGTTTGAAAACAGACCTTTGATAAAACATACCCTACATTACTTCACCAAAGGGTTTCCTCAGTTGGATACATGTTGAAACAGAGTTTTGCCTTAACAAATAAAGGTATGCCATGTCACTCAAAAAGTAATCGTTGGCCACGTCATCACCACTATTACAAAACCCTATTTAAATCATAGCCAATCAGAGCTTACATTTACCATTATAGAATTCTCAAAATCAAAGCATTTCACAAAGAGATAAACCCCCGAAATTGCACCCTACAATCATCACAAACAATCAAAAAGATCATCTACTCAAAAGATTTTCTAAAAGGTTTTTCCATCTTCTCTCAATCTAAAAGGATTATCTGTTCAAAGGATTTTTCAAAAAGATTCCATTTTTCACAATGGCTCTCAAATTAAAACCACCACACAACTACCTACCATATCTCGTGAAAACTGACACAAACACAGAATTTCATACAATCATTGATCTTCTCACCTCTTCAAAATACCACACCATCCTCACCATTGATGCATCTATACACATGGACATTCTTCGTGAATTTTGGGCAAATTCAGAATTCTTCCTTCGAGACAAAAAGACCTTTATCATCACCTCAAAAATCAAAAACGTTGATGTCCAGATTACAGCAAAGTTAATCTCCACAACCTTCACATTAAATAATGCGACATGTACAAAGACATTTTCTAAAACTGAGCTCCAAACTGAATTCATAGAGAGGGGGTATGATACTATAACACCCCAAAAATATTAAATTATATAAATGTGTATATATATAATATATGTATATACATGTGTATGTATTACTATTACATAATAACAAAAGAAAAAGTAACCTAATTAGTAACAAGAATTGGGTTAATTGGAAACATCAAGTTGTAAATTTCATGAGCAAGAACTAACATTGAGGGACTATAGTTTTCAATTTTGAAATTAATATGTTAATAATGTAAACAACACTAAAAACACACACTAGTGTGTGTGTTGGTCGACCAGAACAAGAGAACGAAAGGGGGGAATCTCCCCATAACCTAAATCAGCAATTTCTTCAATATCAAAAGGGAAATTGGGTCGAAAGTCATTGCATGAACTAAAAATACTTATCATCTAAGCTAGAGGATCATATTGAAACTCGAGTGGAGCTACGGAATGTAAAACCGAGCTAGATACATGCTTAAAGGGAAAGCTTTAAGGTACGTGGCTTTATTGCTTTGTATTATTTCATTAAATAATTTTGATTATTGATGTATGTCCAATGAGGAAATAACAAATAACGATAAGTTTGGTTAGTTCATAAGTGATGGATTTCACAAGAACAACCAAACGGGCCAAAATAACAAATAACGATAAGTTTTGTTAGTTCATAAGTGGCGGAGTTCACATTAACAAACCAATCGGGTCGAAAGCGTAAACCGAGTAAGGGGAATGCGGATTGAACCCAAGAAATGGGTTAAAACTTATAGGATGTGAATTCCTTAAAGTAAATAAAAGTAAAGTTTACTTTCAGTTAAAATTAACCAAGCGGGTCACATGGCGCGTATGCAAACTGTGTAACGGGAGCTTAAATGCAAGTTTAACAAGCCCGGGGAAAGGGTAAAATTGTAAGGAATTAATCCTTGCCATAAGATATTGGAAAATGGCTTAAATGTCTAAATAGGTAAAACGGGTCGAATAATTTAACATATATATTTGCGAATCGGTAGTGTAAGTATAAGATTTACGAATACAGGTCAAGGATCATGAGTTAGAAATGTGGGTAATTGATTTAAGATCATTTCGAAATGAGTTTCAACCGAAACAGACAAGTAACGAAAAAGTTACGCGATTTTTAGTTAAAATGGGTAAAATAAGGAAAATCTACAGCATTGAAGTGCCGTAACCTACGGCTGCCAACCGTAGGTTATTGTAGGCAGCTTCTGCAGTTTTGAATGAAGGGTGCCGTGCCTAACTCTAGCTTATGGCGGGCTTTCTAACAAAAATTATAATTGGTTGTTTTCGGTACCCGAGTTTATCTAAATACATCCTATGTTCTTTCTAACTAATGTTTAAGATAAATTTTGGTATCTACGTGTTTGCTACAAAGTGCGGATGAAGATCAAGCCCGATGAAGAACCGAACATAATGAAAATATCAACTTTTGGTGTGTGTTTAATAGTTTTTGCTTAACTAAACATTGTAAACTAGTAGTAATGTTTGTTTGAATATTTAAAATTTCTAATTAGTTTCAAATTATGTTTAAGGTTTTGTATTGGCACTACATATATATATATATTGTATATATATATATATATATTGCAAGATTTTATAAAATATATTAGATATATTAAATATGAGTCTTACAAGTTGGTAATCAGAGCTAAAGGTTAAAGGTTATATGTGTTCGCTTTGAGAATTGATCAAGACATCCGGTAAGAATTAATTATGAAATGCATTTCAATTAAAAATATTAGAAAAGATAATGATTTAAAGTGTATGGTAGGGGTGTATTAATATACCAGAACCCGGGAAATAAACTAAGTATACATGGTTAAAGCATGTTATATACTTGACCAAACTCAATGAGAAAGATACATCACATGTAATATCAAGTAATGAGGACAAATTTCCATATAATAATATGGAAATGATTAAAAAGGTTATTTACCAAATTATTCTAGACAATTCAGCTAGAGAGATGTCTGATGGAACGGGTGATGATACAGTATCCCTCATGACGGAGGAGATACGAGAAAAAATTTCCGAGTAAGTCGGAAAAGCTTTAGAGGCTAGTTTACCCCAGTTTATGGATAGACTACAAACAACAATTCTATCAGTGGTAGAAGAAAGGATTAATGAGCTAAAAGAATGTCTTGTACAAGAAAAAGACAAGACTAAGGCGAAGACATGTCCTTACAATAAATTTATGGTGTGTAAACCCCCGATTTACAACGGTGAAGTAGATCCAATCGCTTGCCAAAGATGGATAAGTGATATTGAAGATGTATTTGAACACACCCACTGAGATCCGAGTGATTTTGTGGCTTATGGAACAGGCTAGTTAAGGGGTCAAGCTAAGGATTGGTGGGACAATCTTAGAAAGGAACAAGGGGTCGAGGCCACGAAGGCCATGCCTAGGAAGAGTTTAAGGTACCTTTCCTTAAACATCATAGCCCAAAAACCATGATCAATACAATTAAAGAAGAATTCATACAATTGAGGCACAAGGGCGAACCGATTGACAAGATGAAGGGGACGTTCCTTGACAAATTGAAGTTTTCAGATGAACTGATACAAACTGAGCAGCAAAAGATCAACTACTATTACAACATGTTGAGCGCGGAATATAGGGAATTTATGACTTCTTTGAAATACGAAAATCTTACAGAGATCATAAATGTTGCGCGAGGGTGCGAGGTTGAGCTAAGAAAACAAGTTGAAAGAGGTGAAAGAAGGGTGTTGGATACGAATCCAAGCCCGACAAAGAAACAAAAGATGAGCAAATCTTCAAAGAAAGCAAACGTCAAAGGGAGTTCGCCGAGTTGCAAAATATGTGGTCGTACCCTTCGGGCCGAGTGCTACTACAAAAATAAGCCTTGTGATATGTAGGAAGACGGGACACGTGGCTTCAAATTGTCTTGGTAAAGTGTCAGTGTGTTATAAATGCTATCAACCGGGTCATAAGAAATCTGAATGCCTAGAGTTGGTAGGAAGAAAGGAAGTAGCTGACATAAAGCCTGAAGTCCCAAAGCCAAGGGCAAGACACTTCCACATAACCGTGGCTAAAGCAAAGATCGAACCCGATGTGGCTTCAGGTACATTTACCGTAAATTTTATTCACACAAGTATTTTATTTTATACGGGTGCTAATAAATCTTTTCTTTCACATAGACTTATTCAACACCCATCGTTTACATTGACAAAATTACATATGCTTATGGAAGTAGAAAAGGGTAATAATAAAAGGTTTATTGTCTGTGATATATGTCGGGATTTCAAATTGAACGTTGATGACGAGGACTAGCTGGTTGATTTGATATCCATGTCGATGGGGGAATTCCAAGTGGTGATTGGGATAGATTGGCTGTCAAGCTACCATGCCAATGTAATATGCTTCCGTAAGGGGATACAATTAACATCTCCAAGTGGAAGACATGTCATTATTTATGGGGAAAAGAATGGCAGCGCCATTGTATGGTCAATGATGGAAGCCCGTAAACTCATTCAGCGTGGGTGTAAGGCATACTTGACTTACATACGCGATTCGAAAAAAGAGTCGCCAAAGATTAAAGATGTACCTCTCGTGGGAGAGTTCGAAGACGTATTCCGAGGAGATCTACTGAGGACACCATCCGAGCGTGGGGTGGAGTTTGGAATCGAATTAGTCTTGGGTGCGAAGCCGGTGGTCAAGGCACCTACAGGTTAGCACCATCGAAACTTCAAGAATTACTATCAGAAATGCAAGATTTGCTTGACAAAGGGTTCATTCGATCCATTGTCTCCGCTTGGGGAGCGCTTGTATTATTCGTAAAGAAGAAGGACGAAAGCATGTGCATGTGTATCGATTACCCGGAGTTAAACAAACTTATGGTAAAGAATGGATACCCGCTTTCGAGAATCGACAACCTGTTCGACCAACTACAAGGTGCGAGTTGTTTTCGAAAATTGATTTAAGGTCAGGATATCATCAGTTGAGGGTGAAAGAAGAAGACATACCAAAGACGGCCTTCTGTACGCGGTACGGGCACTACGAGTTTCTTGTAATGTCTTTCGGATTAACAAATGCACCCACGGTTTTCATGGATCTCATAAACCGGGTTTGCAAACCAATGTTAGACAAATCGGTGATAGTGTTCATCGATGATATATAAACGTTTATTCAAAACACGATGCTGATCATAACGCCACCTGCATGAAGTATTGGAAACTCTTAGGTAGGAAAAGCTTTACGCTAAATTCTCAAACTGCGCCTTCTGGCTTCGGGAAGTGCAATTCCTTGTACACATCATAAGTGTCAATGGAAAATTAGTAGATCCGTCCAAGATCGAGGCGGTGTCAAATTAGAATCCTCCAAAGAATTCAGGAGATTAGAAGTTTCCTAGGACTTGCGGGTTACTATAGGATATTTATTCAAGATTTCTCCAAAATTGCGTCACCATTTATTAAGTTGACCCGCAAGGATGAGAAATTTATTTGGGGAACTGATCAAGATAATGTTTTTCAAACACTCAAGGGAAAGTAACCAGTGAACCGGTATTAACTTTACAGGATGGAACCGATGACATGGTCGTATACTCAAACGCGTCCCAGCTTGGCCTCAGATGCGTACTCATGCAAAGAGGGAAGGTAATTGGTTATGCCTCAAGTCAATTAAAAACACATGAAAAGAAATACCCGACTTATGATCTTGAGTTGGCGGCTGTGGTATTTGTCTTAAATATTTGGAGGCACTTATTTGTACGGAGTGAAATGTACTATTTTCACTGACCATAAAAGCCTTAAATACTTCTTTGATAAAAAAGAATTAAATATGAGACAAAGACGTTGGCTAGAAATGGTGAAGGATTACGATTGCGAGATCCATTATCACCCGGGAAAAGCCAATGAAGTGGTGGATGCCCTTAGCTGAAAGGATGGGTACACTCCTATTCAAGTACGGTCAATGCAATTGGTGGTAACTTCGGGTCTACTTGAACGAATCTGAGAAGCTTAGATTGAAGCGGTAAAAGAAGAAAATTGAAAGAGAGAGCGTATAAAAGGTTTAGTGAAGGATATTGAGGAAGAGGACAATGGATTGAAATCTCGGTTCGGTAGGATTTGGGTTGCAAACACTTGTGGTATTAAGGACCTCTTACTCGACGAGGCTCATAAGCCGCGTTATTCGGTTCACCCAGGAGCAACCAAAATGTATCGGGTTCTAAAACAAAATTATTGGTGGCCTGGAATGAAAATAGATGTGGCAAAATATGTTGAAAAATGTGTAACTTATTTACAAGTAAAAGCGGAGCATCAAAAGCCTTATGGCAAGCTCCAACCATTAGACATACCTGTTTGGAAATGGGAGCATACCACTATGGATCTATTAACCAAATTACCGAGAACAGCTCGGGGTTTTGATGCCGTTTGGGTGGTCGTGGATAGACTGACTAAAAGTGCTCACTTTATTCCTATCTGCGAAACCTATACATCCCAAAGATGTCTAAGGTGTACGTAAATGAAATTATAGCGCGCCATGGAGTGGTAGTAGCCATCGTGTCCGATAGAGATACCTGGTTTATTTCAAACTTTTGGCACGATTTTCAAGAACAAATAGGCACAAAACTGTTGATTAGTACTGCATATCACCCTCAGACATACGGGCAAAGTGAACAAACGATTTAGACATTAGAAGACATGCTTCGGGCATGTATTATCGATTTTGGTGGTAGTTGGGACGCTTACTTACCATTAGTCAATTTTTTTTACAACAACAGTTACCATTAGAGCATTAGTATGGCGCCATATGAGATGCTTTATAGCCGAAATGTTGAACTCCGTTATGTTGGGGTGAAGTGGGTCTGGGGGAACACGCCCATAAGGATGTGGTTAAGGCCACGAACAAAAAGATTGACACGGTACGAACCCATTTAAAAGCGGCCCACGATCGACAAAAGTCTTATGCGGATAAAAGACGGAGACCTATCGAATTTCAAGTAGGTGATAGGGTAATGCTCAAATTGTGTCCGTGAAAATTGAGCCCGTGGTTTATCAGGCCATTCAAGAATATTAGTCGAGTGGGCAAGGTGGCTTATCGACTAGAACTTCCGGATGAGTTAAGTGGGATACATAACACTTTCCACGTATCGCACCTTCACAAATGTTTGGCGGACGAGACAGCTTATATACCACTCGATGACATAGAAGTCGATGACAAACTTAGCTACATAGCTAAACCGATTGAAATTCTTGACCGAAAGGTCAAAGGGTTGAGAAACAAGGAAATTGACCAAGTAAAGGTCAAATGGGAGCAATGAAAGGGATCAGATACCACTTGGGAGTCCGAAGAAGAAATGAAACGGTTGTACCCTTCACTTTTAGGTATGTGTACGTGTTTCAGGGACGAAACCCCTTTAAGGGGGTGGACTTGTAACACCCTAAAATATTAAATTATAAAAATGTGTATATATATGTATATATACATATGTATGTATTATTATTACCTAATAAAAAAACTAACCTAATTAGTAACAAGAATTGGGTTAATTGGAAACATCAAGTTGTAAATTAACATGAGCAAGAACTAACATTGATGGACTATAATTGTCAATTTTGAAATTAATATGTTAATAATGTAAACAGCACCAAAAACATAGACTAGTGTGTGTGTTGGTCGACTAGAACGAGAGAGGGAAAGGGGGGAAAGCTCCCAATAACCTAAATCAGCAATTTCGTCAAAATCAAAAGGGCAATTGGGTCTAAAGTCATTGCATGAACTGAAAATACTGATCATCTAAGCTAGAGGATCATAAGGCAACTAGAGTGGAGCTACGGAAGGTCAAACCGAGCCGGATATCTGCTTAAAGGGAAAGCTTTAAGGTACGTGGCTTTATTGCTTCGTAGTATTTCGTTAAATAATTTTTATTATTGATGTATGTCCAGTGAGTAAATAACAAATAACAATAAGTTTGGTTAGTTCATAAGTGATGGATTTCACACGAACAACCAAACGGGTCTGTTGGTGCATAATGTCTATTGCCTACGTCTAGAATATGTCGTTATTGTATATAGGGCTTAAACGTTAATTTGTATAAGTTATTGTTTGATATAATATATTTTGTAGTTGACTCGTACGAGTGAGTCAGATGACTCGTATGAGTGACATTCTGTCACTCATACGAGGCAGCCACTCACACGAGTCACAGTATCTGTTTCACACTCTTCTGTGTGAGTCATGTCGACCTAAGATAGTGGAGTGTTGTGTCAGAGCTAATGAGTGTTAGTCCAGTTGGTACGGCGAAGCCCTGCTGAATTGTTTAATGCCTTGTATTTTGCACGTCAATCAATACATTCAAAGCAGTTAAATAGTAGATCTCACTTGTTCGTTTGTCAACCTCACTAACAATGAATTCTGCCTATGTTAGTTGAGTTAGGTCAGACCGGTTGCTCATCGGAGGAGCCGATCATCCCTCACAAGTGGTATTAGAACCTTGAGGTTTGATCTGCTAACAAACGTCAAGTATCTACAGGCTACCAACTATTTCAGATTCAGATTCACTGTTGCAGCTTTCTACTTCTACACGTTCCTAAACTAATCTCGGAATTGGACGAATTTATGGAAAAAAATGGACTAGGATTCCAGGAAATCACATTAAAATACATCCTAATCAATCCTTAACAATTTCAGATCTAAAATTGAACTTAATCATGTCAAAATTGGTAAAATTCATCCGTTTGGAGACCTAAGTTGCTTCGTACGAGTAGAGAGACCACTCTCACGAACAACTGTCCATACGATTTCGGCATTTCATACGAACGAGTAATTAGAAGTTCTTAAAATTTACAAGTTAAATTTGAAACTGCAATTCGCACGAGGTAACCACTCGTACGAGCGACCTTCTCATACGAGCCAAATTGCCATTCGTACGAACACTTTGTTCGCACGAATACCTTCTCCATACGAATCAACTCATTCGCACGAATCTTGGTCGCACAAATTTTTCATACTAATCAGTTTTGTTCGGAAACTGTGTTTCTAAATCTTTACAGAAAAATGGCAGAAGCATTTTATAACGCATTTGCTACATCAGCGGTTAGGACTACTGCAGCACAAAACATGAACCTCGAGAATGAAATGGGTACGATGACGAAACCACCAAAGTTAATGAACCTCGAAGACTTCGATAGATGGAGCGAACGTTTCATGAATTGGGAACAGGCGAATCATTTTACTTGTTGGTTTGCTATCGAAGAAAAGTATCCATCACCTGTTGGAGACAACGGTCTCGAAAAGACATTGGCTCAAATTTATGAGTATGAAAGGGAAAAATTTATCAATGAGAAGAAAATGATGAACATCTTGCAACAATCCATCAAGGAAGACATACTGGCACTGTTACAACATGATGATGACGCACAATGATTATGGAACGCTCTTCTTCCATGGAAGTGCCCAATTGCGTAAAGGGAAGAGGTCGTTATTGAGTAAAGAATTTGACATGTTTACCTTGATCAAAGGAGAGACGTTTAAACGATTGATTGAAAGATATTTTCATCTGGTGGTGCAAATGAAGCGAATGGGAATCATCAAGACGAATGAAGAACTAGTTGATAAACTCGCCGATTCCTTACCACAAGGCGAATGGTCTACATATTTGAACATTTTGAAGAATGGAACTGAATATGGTAATCTCTTATTACCACGATTCATTGAGAGATTGGAGGGACATAAGCTTGAAATGCAAAAGATGGCGAGGAACAAAAACATCCAAGTGCAACAAGATGTCAATCTTTATTTCAATAACAGTTCTGCCGCTCAGATACAGTCTCCAAGATCCAGACTGCCTTTAGCGCTTATAGCACACCGAGTTCACTGTCAAATCAAAACAGTGGCTTTCAATCATTTGCAACGGTCAATCCAAACACGTCTCAAAGCCCACAGTCATCACATGGATCGAGCAATCCCCATATCAACCAGAACAGTCAATCAAATCCTTCTCAAAGGGTACTACAATGCAATATTGTTGTTGATTTCTAGAATGCACAAAACTTTGATGAGAAGACCGCCAAGCAGCATATGTCTCTATTAGCATCGGTTCTCGAATCTTATGAAAGTCTTGTAATAGGAAAGATTGGAAATTCTAAAATTACCAGAGAAGACTATGATCAGATTGATCTGGTAGAAATGGAGTTGATCAATATAAAATGGTGTATGGCATCTATTGTTCGACGCAAACAACACTTTATGGAAATCACCTGGAAAGATAACTTGGGAGGTTTGGATGGAAAACTTGGATTCGACAAGTCCAAAGTTACTTGTTTTAAGTGTCGGGAGAAGGGACATTTTAAACATGAATGTCCAAATAGAAAAGTTCAGGGAAATCATAACCCATTTGCCGACGACTACTACAAGAAAGCTATCTATGATCATCCTCGACCAAGAACTCGAATGGTGCCAATCGAAGATAGACAACCAGAAACGAAAGACAAAGCGCTTGTAGTGACTCATGAAGACGAGGGCTTTAACTGGAACAAATACATTTCCAAGAATGAGAGTTTGGCATTGGTTGCTGAGATAATTAAAGAACCTGAAGAAGAATCAGAGGCATCTTTTGATGAGGCTCCAGAAGATTATTATTACTATCAAACATCATCTGAAGAGGAGGAACTTTTAAACAGTGCGTTTAAACACCTCCTGCGTAACGATATTTTGAAAACTTTTGCAGGTTACTTTGGACCAAGCCATCGATCATCTTGCGAAGAACAGAAGACGCCTGATGCTGAACAAATAGTTGATGAAAAGATGGAGAAGTTGTCTGATGAGGCCAGCAAAGCGTGTATGGCATACACAAATGAGGTAAATGAGTCTAAATGTGAGTTTGTGGTGGAAAAATAATGTTTGAAATGTGCTGAGCCATGCAGTGAATGTGTTGCAAAAGACACACGATATAATGAGCTCAAAGGTTTAACAGATAATTTGTCAAGTGATTATAAATCAACAAAAGTAGCATACGACAAATTAAGTAAATCTGTTAAACAGTATGAAAAAGCACTCAGAGAAAATGATGGAACACTTTCTATGCTCAAAGCGACACTAATGGGCAAGCAAATGGCCATTAATATTCACTTAAATACTATCGCTAAGCTAAAAAGTGAGCTTGAGAAGGTAAGAATCGAAACTGAACGGGTTAACGAATTGTTAATCAGTTATTCCACAAGCTCTTACGTCATTGATCATAGTCTACCTAAGATTGAAAACAAAGAAGAATCTAAAAACGAGGAAAACAAAAGTGCGAGTTATGATCGTGTTCCACCACCCATGTGGAATAGTTATGCTTGTAAAAAGTCATCATGGGTGGAAAAGGCTCTTAATCTAAAATTGAAAACTAAACACTTAAACGAGCTGCCTAGGAACATTGACATAGCTTACACAAAATCTGAAAATGAATGTAACTCTGAGGTGATTAAAACAGTGGTCGAAAATGTTTTAAAAAGTGAATATGAAAAGTCTGAATCTGATGAAACATCGGAATATAGTTTAAACAATGATCCAAACATCATAGTTTATAAAATGCATGGATCGTGTCAATAAATTGTTCAAGCTTGTGGAGGTAAGCCATTCTGATTTAGATAAACACGATGTATCATTCTACTCTAAATCAAAATGTGTTAACTGACCCTACCAACATAAAAACAGAGATTATCCTAAGAATAGGAGGGCTGGTTTGGGTTTCCAAAAGCGAAGAATGAACAAGTCCCAAAAGTTAAACTTTACTAAGAAAATCAATTTCGTTTTTTGGGACAACAACAGAAAAGGAAAAAGAAATCATCGGAACACAATCAAATGATGATATCAAGAAAGAGAAAGAGAATAAGAAACAAGTTTTGGATTCCTCTGTCCATAAAGATAGTAGGACATGTTACAAATGTAAGAATGTCGGGCATATTGCACGATATTGCTCACAAGAATATCCAAAATCTGTTTCTAATTCTAAAAAGTTCACCAAGGATGAGAAACAAAAAGCACCTATGGTTGCACCTAAGCAAATTTTGAAAAGAAACAACGAATCCTACAAAAATGTTAAACCAACAATTCAACGAAATTCTAAATATGAAATTGGTGAAACATCAACTAAAATGGATTCAAAATTTTATGCTAAAAGGACTAATTTGAAAATGCAAACATGGGTTGCCAAAGTCAAACCATCCAAGGTAGAACTAAAACCTTCTGTTCCACACAAAACCGAGCCTAAACAAAATGTCAAAAACAAAGTAGGTCCGATAGTTGATATTCCGAACCAAGACCAAACACGCTTGGGTTTCTTTGTTAATAGTCTCTTCATCATGTGTGCAGGGGCTCCCGCGATCGATCATGTCTAAATGGATTATGGATAATGGAGCTTCCAGACACATGACAGGGATGCTTGCGTTGTTACACGACGTCAAGGCTATCCAAGGAGGATATGTTGGTTTTGCCGGAACACAAGGAGGAAGAATTGTCGGCGAAGGAATTCTCACGAATGGAGTTGTTTCATTTGATAAAGTGAACTACATCGCGGAACTTGAGAACAATCTACTCAGCATTTTGCAGATTTGTGACAAGAAATTCACAACGCATTTCAATGATAAAGAATGCTTGATCTTAAAGCCAGGATTCAAGATTCCGGAGGAATGGATTCTTATGCGAGTTCCAAGAGAGAATGATTTGTATGTTCTTGATATGAGTGTCACTTCTACCACATCAAAGAAAGTTCAATGCTTTGTTTCTAAAGCTACCGAGAAAGAGTCTATTCCATGGCATAGGAAGATGGGGCACATTCATCTAAGGAAGATGAATTATCTTGTGCATAACGACCTAGTGAAGGGTGTTAATTTGAAGAATTTTCATTCATCCGATGATTGTTTGAGCTGTAAAAAGGGGAAACAACATAAGAAATCACACCCTCGAAATCTGTTGAATTCTATCAAGCTACCACTAGAGAGGCTTCATATGGATCTTTTCGGGCCAGTAAACGTCAAAAGCATTTCTGGTGATCTATATTTTGCCTAGTCGTTACAGATGATTTCTCAAGATTCTCATGGGTTTTCTTTCTGGAGAGCAAAGATGAAACATTTGATACTCTAGTGATTCTCTTCAGAAAACTCGAAAACCTGTATCATTTTCCAATCAAGAGAATCCGCAGTGACAGTGGTACGGAATTCAAGAACAAAAGGATGCTCGAATTCTGCAATGAAAAGAGGATTCTTCACGAATTCAGCGCCCCTATACTCCTCAACAAAATGGAGTAGCTGAACGTAAGAATCGCACAAGAGACTACCAGAACCATGCTCGCCGATTCGAAATTGCCAATTAGTTTCTGGAGTGAAGAAGTCGCATCAGCGTGTTACACCTTGAATCGTGTGTTAATAGTCAAGCCTCACAACAAGACTTGTTTTGAGTTACTTAATCAGTGAAAGCCCAACCTTGCATTTTTGGAGCCTTTTGGATCACCGTGTATTGTATTGGACCCAGATGGTAAATTTGGAGCCAAATCCTTGGAAGGATTTTTCGTCGGTTATGCTACTCCTCAAAACGTGTCTTCTTGCAGAGTCTGAGCCAGGTTATTCTTGCGTAGCATGTTGATTGTCAAAGGTATACTACGCCAACGCAGAAACCTGGGGATCCATGGCTGTTCAACTACGAGGGTTTTGGAATTCTTTCGACCTGCTAGATGTGCCATCAGAAGAAGAACTTGTTATGCTCTTTCAAAAGAATCAAATATCCAATCAAGAACAAATTTCTAGACCAAAGGTGGTTTCTCCGTCACTTCTTGTTAACACGTCTGATGAAGGTCCGAACTCTACTCATCAAGAATCTGTACCTGTACCAATTGTCAACACTGCTGAATCATCTGCCTAGCAACAGCCAAATGCCGACTCTGATCGGGAACCGACTTTCGATGATGGAGGATCTAGTTCTAATGAAGGATCTGAGCAGATTAAAAGCTTCCTGAACACTCAAGCTGATCAATCAAACTTCAGGAATGAAGCTTCATCGTCTGCACCGGTTGTTGATGAAGTTCTCACAAATTTGCAATCTCAAGTAGATGTTCCGAATGAAGTGATGTCGAGGACCCTTTCTTATCATCCATCGAAGAATATTATTGGCAACTTACAAACAGGAGTGCAAACTCGCAATCAGATCAATAAGGATCTAAGCTGTTTTTATACTCGTATTTCTCCACTACAAACCAGGCTTTCTAATAGTTGTTTTGTTTCTCATGTAGAACCCGGGAACTAGAAAGACGCGTTAAAAGAAGAGAGCTGGGTAGACGCAATGCAAGAGGAGTTGCTTCATTTCCAGAAGCTGTGAGTCTGGAAGCTTGTTGACCTACCAGATCATCACAAATAGATAAACACTCGATGGGTCTTCAAGTGCAAGCGTGATGATATAGGAATCATGGTCCGCAACAAAGCTCGACTCATGGTACAAGGTTTTCATCAGCAAGAAGGGATAGATTATATTGAAGTCTATGCCCTGGTCGCCCGTCTTGAAGAAATCCGCATATTATTGGCCTTTACTTCTTGGAAAGGTTTCAAGGTATACCAGTTGGATGTCAAATCTACTTTCTTGTATGGAAAAGTAAAAGAGGATGTGTATGTCAGCCAACCACCGGAGTTTGTCGATCCCATACACAAAGACAAAGTCTACCTTCTGAACAAAGCCTTATATGGTCTACATCAAGCCCCGAGCTTGGTATGAAACATTGTCACGACATCTTCTAGACAATGGCTTTATCAGAGGAACTATAGATTATACCCTCTTTACTAAGGAAGTGGATGGACATTTGATTATCGTACAGATATATGTGGATGATCTTATCTTCGGATCGACAAATGATAAGCTGTGTAAAGACTTCGAAGAAGTCATGAAGCGCAAATTTGAAATGAGCGCAATGGGGGAGATGAAGTTCTTTTTAGGGCTTCAGCTCAATCAATTGCCTGATGGTATCTTCATCCATCAGACGAAGTATGTTCATGACAGATTGGAGAAATTTGATATGACAGGAACTAAACCAGCATCTACCCCATTAGCTTCTAATCACGGCATTTGTTCCGAATCTTAATGGAGTTAAAGTTGACGAGATATTATACCGCTCCATGATCAGATCCTTGATGTATCTAACTGCTTCTCGACCTGATATCATGTATCCTACATGCCTGTGAACCCGTTATCAGTCCAATCCAAGAGATTCGCACTTGCTCGTCGTCAAACGTATCATGAGATATTTTAAGGGATTTCTAAGCACCGGCTTGTGGTACCCTTGACACGACGACTTTAATCTTGTGGGTTACTTGGATTCTGATTTTAGTTGTTGCAAACTTAACGCCAAATCTAGGACGGCTGGTTGCCAGTTCTTCAGAACTCGTTTAGTAACGTAGCAATGCAAGAAACAGACCGAGGTCGCTCTCTCTACCTATGAAGTTGAATACGTTTCAGCATCCAGCTGTTGTTCCCAGATACTCTAGATGCAACAGCAGATGAGAGACTTTGGACTACAATTTCTTGATACGCCCATATATGTAGATAACCAGGCTACAATAAATATCACTGTAAACTCACGTCAATCAATACATTCAAAGCATTTAAACAGTAGATCTCACTTGTTCGTTTGTCAACCTCACTAACAATGAATTCCGCCTCTGTTAGCTAACTTAGGTCAAACCGGTTGACACCACATTATCCGTGATTGCTACAAGAAAAAGTTGGTTAGAATTGAAAATCCAAACTGATAACCAAAAAAATAGATTTTTATACCAAAGCCTTTGATCGTACAAGATTTAAAAATCTTTTAAAATTAAATGGTTTTAAAATCTGACATCAGGAGATGTTCATGAGGTTGAGTTTGAGGATGACGACGACTTGACATAATTCTCATCGATTTGACATGTTTCTGTACATTCTTTCTTAAAAATCTTAAAATCCAAAAATATGTTTTTGATTTTAGGGGGAGAAAGTTTGGGGAAAATACAAAAACATTATAAAATTCAAAGAGAGTTTTTGTGAAAAAAGAGAGATTATATTACATCAATATGACAATCACAGTATGCGAAAGATATGGAATGTTTAAACAAGTTATTATACAGGTCTTACTGAGGATGTGCCAATAGGCTTCACTCGTTCAGTAAATTGTTTTCAAGATATAAATCTAAAAGAAAAACTGAATAATTGTGGGTTAACATCTCTGGGAAATATGGACTTAGTACTCTGAAATTTCGTTTGAGAGAATGCCAGATTCTGCGATAAGGTCTTTATATTTAATCGATATCTGGAGTATTATCCGAGTTCTTCTGATTTTGCGTCAGCAATGGCCTAGAACTTGTATAATACTTTACGCATTATTTTCCCATTCAAGCTGCATAAAAAATGAATATGTCATAAATATTTACGACATCTGCAGTTCATAAATATTCCTTTATGGAACACCACCTAAAGAAGAGCCTTCATCTCTTTGTCTGTATGGAAATACTAACCTGAGCTCTCAAGGTCTCGCAATTCACCCCTTTACAGATATCAATTGGATATATTCACCTGTGAAATGAAATTCTGGGAATCTCGATGCAGGAGTATATTCTGAGATGGGAAACACAGTTATTTCATGTTCCTAATATTACCTAACATATCTTGAAACAGTTGAGAAACGAGAAGAGGTTTAAATGGACAAGTATATTGGCAATCCAAGTAAATCAGTTTACGAACTTAATGATTCTACCAAGATCAACGGTACTGGTGATTTGTTAAAAACTTGATATGATTCTCTTAACACAAAACTCACAAAATTTGTATGTATATATTTCTATACTTGTTATTTCTTTTCGATAAAATCCCAAAATCCAAAAAGATTTCAGCTTCCTTAGCTTTTTAGTTTAAGTTTTAGTCTACCGATGATGAAAACACTGATAGTTGAAGTCATGGCGACACCTTGCTTAAGGAAATCTGAAGACCACGGGTTGGGAGCTAATCTTGAAAAGAAAGAGTTTTCCTGAACGTCAACAAAGTTCATTAATTTGAAACTTTACAATTTTAAATAAATTTGTTTTGGTCAAACATGGTCAACCAAGGTCATTAACTTGGACTTGGTAGGCAAATCAGATAATCAGGGTCATTAACTTGGACTTGGTTAACTGAGTGGGTTTTAAACAGATAAAATTTCTTAAAAAATCAAAAAGTTTAACAAAGTATCAGAACTGACTTGTACGAGTTCACTAATTCGTACGTGTGATATTTGCTTTCATTCGCACGAGTCTTTGATTCGTACGAGCGATACTGAATGTGTATAAAAACCTTCTTCATTCGCACGAGTCAATTTTATGTCAGTATGTGACTGAGAGAGAACTGAACCAGTTCTATACTTCGATTTTTCTTGACCTATACCGTGTACCAATACATTGGGGAGGTCGATTCGCACCTCTTTCGATGGAAAAGGTACTATTGCTTGTTCTTAGCCGTTATAATGCCGGATTTGGAACAAACGAACATAAAACATAGATTTAGGGAAATTGGACCAGTAAAACTTAAAATGAACTTAAAACCGTTAATATCAGCCCCAATAGCCTATAAATCAACTCTCAATTTGCTAAAATCAACATGTTTTAAGTTCAGTTTAAACTTGGTGTTATTTGGAATAGTTTACAACTTGTATGAATGATTCACTCGTACGAACCAAGATTTCAAAATGTTATATCTTTTTCACTTGTACGAGTGAGTGTTCGTACGAGTAGGATCCTTAACTGTTAAATGTGAATGACTCGTACGAGGCATCGTTCGTACGAAGCAGGTTTGATAAAAATCTTTGGAAATTTCCTAAGTCTTTAGTCACTCGTACGAGTGATGATGTTTTGATCCAAACTTGCAAAATTCTCTAAGTGTTGACTCATACGAATGTATAGATCGTACGATGACTTTGTAAGTTGAAATTTTTGAAAATTTTTCTAACGGTTTGAAATGTCTATATGCGCAGGTCAAGAAAACTTCTTTTTCTCCGTTCCACAACATATGTTGTCTTCTTTATGAATCTATTCCAGAGATTGCTTCTTACCGAGACGTGTTTGATTTCTTGAGCAGAATCCCGATTACTAAAGCTCTCACCAAACGCCATACTGCGTACAGATCTCACGTAGAGTATTTTTGGAACGCAGCAGAGTTTAATTCTGAGGAGAATGCTATTTTATCAGCAGTGAGGATTGGCGATGAGGATATACAGGTGAAGATCATAGAGGATTTGGTCAGGAAAGTATTAGATTTTAAAGACAACGAAGACGATCCGACAGGTTTTTTAGAATACATGGTGAAGGGTTGCTTTTATCGCATGGGTTACGCTAGATTCGTGAATGCCGCTCCTTTTAAAAGGGTAACCTAAGTGAGCCGTTTCGATATATCGCACACATTGTTATACATGCTTTGAGTCATCGTAAAGGAGGTCTTGATGATTTGGTTGACTACCAAATGTGCATGATTACCGCACTTGTGCTGAATCTTCCGTATAACTTTTCGAAGGTTATATTCACATAGATGGTGCAGAATATTCAGAGAGAAAAGTTTCTGCAGTACCCACATTTTATTCAGATGCTGCTAAATCACCTACATCCAAACTTGAAGAAGAAGAAAGATGATGTGTTGAAGCTGGAACACATGGATGTCTCTACTCTTAAGAAGATGAGTTTTCATATAAAGACTTTCCCTAACGCCAAGCCAGTGTTTGGAGCTATCATCGAAAAAGACTACATCGCTCCGGCACCGGGAAAGTGGAGAAAGGAAGATAGTGATGATGAGAATGAGGAGCTAACAATACTTGATGGTTTGTTGCTAAGCGTAGTGCATGGTTCGTCAAAGATGGGGTTAAGAGAAAGGCAACGGCTACATCTTCTACATCTACTCCTCAGAAGAGAAGAAAACAGCTGAAAGTTCTGGATTGAGAGATGAACTAGAGATTGAGGAGAATATTGAAGACATAGCTGCTGATATAGAGAGGCAAGCTTTTGGTCGTGATAAAGTGGCCGAAGAAGCATCGTCTTCTAGCACTAATTCAGAAGATAGACGAGCTGGTGAGAGAGAGAGAGCTAAAAAGATAGAAGCTAACGCCTAGCCAAAAAGAAAAGAAAAGCTGAAGAGAAAAAGCGTAAAGCAGCAAGAGAGGACGATATGACTTATGTACCTTCGGGTTCAGATTATGATACTCCTGTTCGCAAGTCGGCAAAGAAAAAGACTCGACGTCTCAAACGTCAAGCTGGAAGAAGCACTGGTTCTCCTAATGTCAAATCCAAAGAGAAAGTGCAAAAGCAGACGGTCGAAGAAGAGATTGTTGAACCGACTCCACCAATTCCTCCATCTCCACCAAGACAATCTACTCCACAGCCGCCAACACAACCGACACCGTAGCCGCCACCGCAATCTTCACAGTCCCAGCCTCACTTTGATTTTGATTTTGATTTTGATTTTGATTTTGGGGATATTCCAGGGGGCGAAGACTTTACTGCTGACATGTTTAATGACCCTCGCGTTGAAGAATTACAGAAACAGGTCATGTTAAACACTGTCAAGATAGCAGGGTTATAAGAGTAGCTCAATGTGCTAAAAGAATACAAATAGCAGCTCGAAGCTATGCTCGCCAGTATTGTGTCAGAAAATGAGCATTTACGAATTCGCATGGCTGAATACGAGGAATAACGACTCAGAAGTGATAGAAGGATGAATCTTTTTGAGAAGATACTGACGAAAAAGCTGGGAGTTAATATTGCTACAGAGATAGATGAGATTGAACGAGCTGAAGCCAGAGAGCGTGTTGCTGAAATAGAACGTCTTGCAAAAGAACTATCTGATGCGCAAGGCAAGGGCAAAGCGAAAGTGGTTGAGGATCCTATGAACATCACAACTGAGCCAGAAGCTGACTCTTCGCCAATTATTACAGATATAATGGTGTATACAGATCTCGAAGAAGTTTGTTCTGATAGGAAAGCCAAAAGATGTGGATATTGACATGACAGTTCTTTCAGATAGACATGATGGCTACAGAAGAAGAAGTTAGAGAGAGAGATTCAAGCAACGGCTGATGAATTTTATGAAGATGTTGAGAAAGAGGTAAAAGATTTAGATGATTTATGGTCTGGTGAGTCTGACTCTGATAGTGGTGTGATGATGATGATGATAATGTAGGTGGTACGGGTGTTTGTGTAACAGAATCTGGTTTAAATGAAGAGCCTGATTATTCCGTGTATTTAGACGACTCTTCGAATCAAATGACTGAAGATAGAGATCAGGGTAGAATTGAAGGTCCTTCTGATGCTCAGCAGGCAGGAATCCTCACGGTAATCGATACATCTACGGTTCCTGTCGTGCCTAAGCCGAAGATTTTTTATCTTGAGCATGATGTTGAGGAGGGAGAATATGTCCATAGCTACACCAAGGAAGAGATTGCTGAGATGTTAGGCATGGATGAAGAAAACTTCGAGTTTGATTTCGAAGACGAGCCGAATGAGATTAGCGCTTTCGAGCCAAGTGATTATGTCTTCGAACACGTTGAAGAAACGAATGATTATGATAGAGTTGTCGTGGAGGATGATTCTGATGATGATGTTACTAATCTGCCGATCAGGTACAGAGGACTCCCCAACTTTCACTGAGTTGTTTGCAGCAGAAAATGCCGATATTTTGAAACCTAAAGTTGAAGAAGCTGCTAAAAAGGGAACATTTCCTCAACAATTGAATAAAGCTGAAATTGCCGAACTGACGAAGAAGTGGTTCAAAATTTCACCAACGGAGCGCAAGTTCAAACGTCCTCTAGCATTCTTTACGCGTGATGCCGATATTTCTCTGGGGGACATTATCAGCTGGGGTTGGATCGAGGAACTTAATGTTTACGCTATCAAAAGGGAGTTTGGAATCCATTACTTCAGATATTTGAGCGACATCAAATCCTTGTCATATTGGGACATCAAAGAGCTCGTGCAAACGAAGATGATCAATCTGAAGATGAAATTCCACGACCAACGGCTATGGCAGTTGATTAAGCTTGAAGCTTTGCATGGATTTATACACTGGAAACGTCACTTTCCGAAGCGTATTAGGAAGATTGATCCATTTACTAAAGAAAAGGATGTTACGCTCATCGTGAAGAGGCCAAAAGTAATGAAGAATATGCCTATGATTCAGATGGAGCAGGATTTCCACAAAATCTTCAAGTGGTGGCACTATGATTCTAACACAGTAAAGCTGTGATATGCGTGCACCCTGATGATGATTCGTGGAAGATAACTAAGGAGCTTACCAAAGCCATCTTAGCACACAAACGAATATATGGGCTGTGGCATGGCACTCGAGTACTAGACCCTATGTAGCTAGTAAATTGTTCAAAGAAAGATATAGATTGTTTGTTCTACAGTAAAATCAGGTACGAAGAGAAAGACAAAGAACAAGCACCCCAATTTCAGAAGAGTGTTAATGTTTGTGTCGCAAATGATATACATTCTGGATCGACATGGAACACTTCTTAGAGGAAACTGGAGGAGTCAGAGCAAAAAAAAGAAGGATAAGAAGGAAGCAAGGATTACAGAGCGAGCTCGTATAGCGTTGCTAAGAAGTTTTCGGTTTGGCAATACAGTTAACCGACCTCCTCCAACAGATCAAACGCCTATAGCTTTTGAGGAGCGTCGCAAGCCACCGAAGCGATTCTTTGGTTGTTAAACATCAGACCATATGAAGATTTTTGAAGACTATCCAAGATTGTGGCAACATCCAAAGGGGAGTTTGTTGGTGCATAATGTCTATTGCCTACGTCTAGGATATGTCGTTATTGTATATAGGGCTTAAACATCAATTTGTATATGTTATTGTTTGATTTAATATATTTTGTAATTGACTCATACGAGTGAGTCAGATGACTAGTACGAGTGACATTCTGTCACTCGTACGAGGCAGCCACTCGCACGAGTCATAGTATCTGTTTCACACTCTTCTGTGCGAGTCATGTCGACCTATAAATAGAGGAGTGTTGTGTCAGAGCTAATGAGTGTTAGTCCAGTTGGTACGACGAAGCGCTGCTGAATTGTTTACTGCCTTGTACTTTGCACGTCAATCAATACATTCAAAGTAGTTAAACAGTAGATCTCACTTGTTCGTTTGTCAACCTCACTAACAATGAATTCCGCCTATTTTAGCTGAGTTAGGTCAGACCGGTTGCTCATTGGAGGAGCCGATCATCCCTCACAGGTCAAAATAACAAATAACGATAAGTTTGGTTAGTTCATAAGTGATGGATTTCACCCGAACAAACCAATCGGGTCGAAAGCATAAACCGAGTAACGGGAACGCGGATTTTAATAGATGAACCCAAGAAATGGTTTAAAGCTTAGAGGACGTGAATTCCTTAAAGTAAATAAAAGTACAGTTTACACTTGGTTAAAGTTAACCAAGCGGTTCAAATGGCGCGTATGCAAACCGTGTAACGAGAGCAAGCCCATGGAAAAACAGACCTAACTAGATAAACACGTCGAATAATTTAACATATATATTTTTGAATCGGTAGTGTAAGTATAAGAGTTACAAATATAGGTCAAGGATCATGAGTTAGAAATGTGGGTAATTGATTTACGATCATTTAGAAACGAGTTTCAAGCGAAACGAACAAGTAACAAAAAGTTACTTAATTTGTAGTCAAAAACGGCAAAACAGAGAAAATCTGCAACATTGAAGTATCGTAACCTACGGCTGCAAACCGTAGGTTACGGCAGCCAGCTTCTGCATTTTTGAATGAAGGGTGCCGTAAGCTACAGTGGCCCAGCCGTAGCTTACGGCGGGCTTTCTAACAATAATTGTAATTGGTTATTTTCGGTACCCGAATTTATCTAAATACATCCTATGCTCTTTCTAACTACGTTTAAGATAAATTTTGGTATCTAGGTGTTTGCTATGAAGTGCGTATGAAGATCAAGCTCGATGAAGAACCGAACACAATAAAAATATCAAGTTTCTGTGTGTGTTTGATCGTTTTTGCTTAACTAAACATTGTAAACTAGAAGTAATGGTTGTTTGAATACTTAAAATCTCTAATTAGTTTCGAATTATATTTAAGGTTTTGTATTGGCAATATATATATATATATATATGTATGTATGTATGTATGTATGTATGTATGTATGTATGTATGTATGTATGTATGTATGTATGTATGTATGTATGTATGTATGTATGTATGTATGTATGTATGTATGTATGTATGTATGTATGTATGTATGTATGTATGTATAGGAGGGTTATCTTGAGAACGCTAAATATTACGAGAACCGTGAGAACGAAAAAAGAAAACCAATCAAAATCAATCTTTTTTAATGCAAACCTCATTATAATTAAAACAACATTAAAAAAAGAATTTACTCTATAAATAATTCATCTATTCTTTCAAAATCACTCTTTATAAGTTTTTACACATGTGTAAATACAACAAACTTACACATGTATAAATGAAAAACTTACACATGTGTAAATTTTCTTTATTTACGAATACATGTAAATTTTAACTTGTAAATTTAATTTCTAAAATTGTATTCGAATAATAATGATAAGTGTAAACAGATATATTTTGAATTTGAATTGTCTTTGACCAAGTTCTTGTGGTTTTTTTATTCGTTCTCATGGTTCTCGTGATATTTAGCTTCTCATTTAAACATCCCCTTTATATATATATATATATTGCAAACTTTTATAAAATATATTATATGTATTTAGTATGGGTCTTACAGATACTTAAATGGTGGGGAGAACATTTTTTAAGCCAATTTTTTTCACCTGCAATGAATTTTTTCTTCCATACTCTACTCATATGCTCATCAGCAAAACCACATCATACAATGAAATTCCATTAGAAAAACAATATTTAGGTATGTTATTTTAACAAATACTAATTTAAAGCTCTCCAAAACTATGTTCTTGACATGATTGGAAATTTAAAAGCCAAGAAGGGAGGTAAAGCTAAAGATTTTCTCTTGTAACTTAGACTTTTAAGTTACGTTTTACAAAGTGCCTTGACACAATTGCACAAGGTGAACCATACAAACTAAAAGTCTTTCAAATGAGACAATCACCCGCATGATGACCAAAATTCAAGAAAGTGCGGATGATGAAAATGTTTTAAAAATCAAGCAACATATGTTACAACATATGTTGCTGAACCCACTGCTCTTTGTGACCACAATACACAACCCAGCACTATGGAACACACACCAACTATCTCCACAAAGACCACTTCTATCCTAAATCTAAAAGAAAAGGCACAAAAAGAGTCACTCTGAATGTTGATATGCCAGAAGAACCTGCTGTAACACAAAAGCAGCAAACATCTGTTGTTACTTCCTCACAACAGACGCAAGCATCCCCACCCAGCCAAACCCCTTACTTATCCTCACAACATACGCAAGCATCCCCTCTCTCCTCACTCCACCACCCACAAAACTTATCCTATCCACTATCCAACCATTGTTTGATGCAATAGACCAAAGTGATTTGGATAGATGCAGTTCCTACCATTTACCTATCACAGTGAGCACCCCACTACAAGTGACTAGGCCAAGTCATGTCTTTGCTAACCCACAAATAGAGGAGGTTACACTCCCATGTGTCACAAGTGATACTTGGTGGTCGTTCAAGTGATGTAGCTACTACAATGTTGAGAAAACAGTCTCACGGTTGGACGATAGTTACATAGCTAAGACCTCCTTGAAGGCAACAACGGTTGAATCAACAATAGTTCATTCGACAGTAGTTGAAAGTCCCATTACAATGAACAAGGGCACTTGGTTCAAAACTAAGTACAACCACCTCTAATGGGAATTCAGATAATCCTATCCATTTAGGTGATGAACTAAAATATAAAGATCTGATGGATAGAGTAACCAGATTGGAATCCTCAATTTATCAAATCAAAGACATTGTAGCCAATCTAGTACAAAACTCTAAGCCTCCACCAACTAATGCAATACTTGCAGAAAAGATATGGTTTCATGCCTAATCATATCTTTAACTTCAAATGCAGTCTGTAGATGCTACTCACAAACATGCACATGGAAATGATCAGGAATATGACTAAAGCAATGTACAATGATACTCAAGCTGAGATTGAAGCCATCAAAGATCGTCTTCTTCAAACAATAGGAACTACTCCAAAACCCAGGTATATTGTAGATGATGCCAAAAAGGGGGAGAATGATAGCTTAAGAAAACTCCCTCCAAAAACAAAAAGAGTTCAACAGAAACCTGATACATCTGCAGCCAAAAAGGCCAAACCTCACACCAAACATCTGTTGGTATTTCAAAGGTGTCAACAGATGTTATATCTACAACAGCACTTGCCATACCATCAGTTTCCATACCAATCCCACAAACCAGAAAAAGAAAAGCAACAACCTCACCCATCAAAGTTACCTTATCACTTCCATTGGCAAACCTTCAAAGGCATCCAGTGTCAAAAAATATCTGGTGCTCAGAAAAGAAGCAGGCTAAGAGGATGTTTCTTAAAGAAACCAAGGGTAGGATGACAAATAACTACAGAAAATATTATCTGAAGAATACATAAGAGTAGATGCCTTAGAAGGATATGCTACGATGATTTGCAGAAATCTCTCCTATGTTCCAATAACAAATCCAGATCTTAAAAAGTTGTCAAAGGAAGATTACATAAACTACATCATGGAAAAGAAGCCCTATGATGCAAATAAAGATCAATTCTCAGATGGCCAACTAAATCGTTGCTAGATGAGATAGTAAGGACTGAAAAAATGAAGCTTTTTCCTGATGTTTATCCTACTCCTCCTGACTGAAAACAGGAAGAAAACCCAATGATAAAAGGGTACTAAACATGATGAGGATGAAGAAAGAGATGGTTGTTGTTAAATTGGGCACCACTAAAGCAGTGGCAAACTGGCAGGAGCTAACAACCTTTCAAAACTACAAGATACAAGAAACTTCAAGAGAAAATGATCCCCTAGTACCCAGAAAGCCAAAATATGATCAATTAGACTTCCCTACAAAGACATTAGTTGATCCTTCAAAATTTCCATCTGCAAGAAACATCTCAGAAGCTGTAAGAAGCTATCTCAAAAGAAAATTTGAGAAAACAAAAGAGAAGTATGAACTCACAAAAAAAGAACTAATTGACACAATCATGGGAAGATTTGTTTCCCCAAACTCATCTTCAATAACTCTGGTCCCAACAAACTCTCATGGCCTCAAAATTCCAAAATGGAAATCTGACAAGATCAACCATGAATTGACTCCGCTCAGGGCTAGTGAGGAGGTGCAAAATATTTCAGTAAATAGTGCATCTGGACTGAAAATTGAAGATCTGCAAGACTTAATAAGTCTTGCAGTAGAAAGGGATCCAGAAGACACTGCCTATCTGAACATTGAATTACAATTCAAGGGACAAATCATAGAGAATTTGATGTTAAATAAAACTTGATCCAATAAACATATGTTTTGACATCATCAATTCTAGGGAGATTGTTGGACCTACAAAAAAAGAGATGATAGTCAAAAGCCAAAACTTGACATTTTGATCATTAAGTAGATAGTAAATGAAGCATTTTCCTCCAAAAGATAATGAATCTTGAACACTAATCAGAACATCTGTTGAAGACATGCTAACATTTGTTCAAGCCTTGGAAACCACTGTTGAAGAAGAACCGAACACTAATCAAGGCCAAAGCCCTGTTGAAGCAAAGATCAGTCCAAGAAGACCAAACATCTGTTCATGCTAAATGGATGTTTGATATGAAGCAATAACGGTTTGAAGATCAACGGTTTCATCAATGTAATAGTATTTTGCTTGTAAAAGAGTATTCGTATATTACATCAGATGTTAGATTCCTGCAGATGTTTGCTAACATCTGTGGAATCTTTTCTGTTAGGAATGTTAGATGTCACTATCATGGTGTCTTTAGTCGACCACAAACATAGCTTTCATATTTGTATAAATAGATCTCACCTGTTAGAGATCTATTCATCAATTTCATTTCTGTTGTAAGTACGATAAAGTGAGTAATCAGGCTGAGGGAGAGATTGTAAAATCATCATATTGTAATAATTTGATTCATTGAAAACCAATTGTTGATACATCTTCCTGCTTGTGTGTTTGCATGAGTTGTCTTTCAATTATGATTTGTATATTCCTAATGTGCTTAAAAATCTCAAGTATCAAACTCCGATCCTACACAAAGTCATAAACCACAAAATATAATCCAATTTATTTATCTAAGTGTCCTACATGTCTTCGTCTTCAACTCTATCTCACCTGGTTACATGTAGCATGCGTGAAAGAG
Source organism: Scalesia atractyloides (assembly GCA_947069175.1). Lineage (NCBI taxonomy): Eukaryota > Viridiplantae > Streptophyta > Magnoliopsida > Asterales > Asteraceae > Scalesia > Scalesia atractyloides. Next base: position 68,419,303 of record CAMTDV010000003.1, on the reverse strand, counting down.
GTTTTGGGGTTGACATAAAGTTGGTGAATAGATCTAGACTTAAATAAAATATTTTGTTTTGTCATTTTATTTATTTTATTTAAAATAATTTAACATGCAGTTTCACATGTAGTAGATACAACCATAACATCTCAAAATCACAACAATCCCCCCAATCACCAAAATTACCACAATCAAATCTGATAAAGTGACATAATATAGAAACAATAGACATAATGAGGTTCAAGCCCTGAAGAGCGAATCTACAGCCACAATGAGGCTCGAACCCCGAAGAGCATATCAAAATGGTGGCGATACCAAGTTCAACCCATGGTTGTAGGCAACCGATCAACCAGTGGATCCACAATAAAAACAATAGACACAAAGCGAGTAACAAGTAGATACATGTATATGACACAGAGAAACATGAGTATGAAACATATAATGACACATTGATTTTTCCATGTTGATTATATGAATAGAAACATAAGAAATAAGACACGTGATACACCCAAAAAGGTTTAAATGATAAAAAGGGGAAAAGAAAAGATCTACTGATTGATTGCGAAGAATCAATCCACGAGAACTACCGCATGAAAAGAAATAAATAATACCTAAAACAACAATCATCCTAAAATATCAATAAAAAAGTACCCAACGAACTGACAATATATTAATTTTAGAAAATTGGGTTTTCTCCTATTTGAGGACTTAGATTACATAAAATATTTATTCAATATATAACTAAATTAGTATATATTTTTCTAGAATAATTAAACATGATTAATTCTTAGAAATACTAATTTAATAGATTATAATATTTTGTAAATGCCATAAATTAGACAAATTCATTAAATTCATACAAAAATTTTATAAATCAAATTTAATAATTATCATATATTTTAATTAAAATAATTTTATAAAGGTTTTTATATGTTTAACAATTTTAGTAATCCTTTAATTATAAGATAATTATAAAAAATTATATAAAAGTCATATAAAAACTCAAGTACCTTTATATAATTTGTAAAAATCAGAAATAAATTTATAGAATTTATTTGTGATAATCTTGTATTTTTAAATGATTAAAACATGTATAAATCATAATAAATCCAAATCATTTTCAAAGATTCCCAAAAATTATAGAAAAATTCCATAACATTTATATAGTCTGTAATAATAAGTAAAAATCTTTATGGAATTTATTTGTGATCATTATGTATTTTTAACTGATTTTCCAAATGATAAAAACAAGTATAATTAACAATAAATCCAAATGGTATCTAAAAATTCCCAAAAATTACACAAGATATACTAACATGATATATATTGTTAACCTGCTTTCAATTTCACCAAAGCACAGGTCTAATATCGAAAGGCCCAAATTTTATATACGAAGAACCCTAATTTCAACTATAATTAAATTAGAATTTAATTGCTCTTCTATAATATAAATTGATAGTATGGTTTTGTAGAGTATGAAAAATTAAGAATTGAAGGAGAATTCATTGCTTGAAGTTACAAGCCCTAGAATCTTCTTTAATTTAATTCGTGATGTGTGGTTGATGAAACATGAAACTTTTAGTGGGATTTTGTGTGGAATTGTCGGGAGAATCATATGGTATAAGTTTTGGAACCGAATTTGATGATTAGAAATAGAACTCACATGTGTTCACACAAGGCTTTAATTGTGAACATGATTTGATTAAATCCACATTGTTGTTACGAGATGATTAAGAGTCATAATACATATTTCTCAAAGTTAATTGGTGATTAAAATCTTTATTTGAGTTTGATTAATCATAAAAAAGACATTTCAATTGGTTTGATTATTTAGTTTTTCGGTTTGACATTGTTCAGGTTGGAATGGGTGGAGAAGAAAAGAGCAGGGTTGGGTTTATATATCATGTGACTCGGGTTTAGAACACAAACAAGCTGTGGCCTAGTGGTTTATAGCACTTTGTTAAGACTTTACCCAGGTGGAGACCCGGGTTCCGACCCGGCTAGCCCGGTTTTTTCCTTCTTTTCTTTTAATAACAACCTCCAATTGTTTACACCTAGGCCCCTCATGTTGGTGAAAATGCTAACTGACTTAACTTATAACACTAACATAGTTCGTATATTTCCTTTATAGAGTTAAGTAACAAACTAATCTAGTTAATTAATATAAAGTTTCAACTTTCATAAAACAACCCCTAAACTTATAACTTTAAATAACTGACCAAATTAACTCCGTTAGTGATCCTCTTATATAAATCTAACCGAACTAACTTTGTTGCTTTATAAAATTAACATTTTTAGTTTGGTTTTAATCCAACGCGATATGTGAGGATTAATTAAATAATAAAATACTATAAATTATAAAAATTCCCATTTTTATTAAATTTTCAAAGGGTACGGTTTTACAATCTGAGTTGGGTTTCTGAGATCCGATAACTCAAGGACGATTTTGGCAATTTACCCATTTATTCTTTTTTTTTAATTTTATTTTTTATCTTTAAATAAATAACAATAAATATAATTAGAAATATAATATATATGCATATACACATACTTATATATATACACACCTTTATTATTTTAATTTTTTTTAGCTTTAAATAAAAAATAATAAGAAATTAATAATATTTGGTGCGACGGGAAAGACGGGTGGTACTAATGTTCGGTACGATGGGTCGACAATAGGAGATGAGATATGAGTGTCGAAAGGTTGTGGCGGTGGGGACGGTAGTGATGGTGATGGAGGTGGGGTGGGGAGGGGAGGGGAGGGAGAAGAGAGAAGGATAGAAGAGAGAGAGAGTGTGTACATATAATTATAAATATGTATGTATATATATATAATTAATTTATTATTTTTATTAAAAGGTAAAAAATAAAAATAAAAAAATAAGTGTGTGTATATATATATGTGTGCGCGTGCGTGCGTATGTATATATATTTTATTTATAAATATTTTTATTGTTATTTATTTAAAGATAAAAAGAAAATCATAAAACAGAAAAATAAATGGATAAATTGCCAGAATTGTTCCTGAGTTAACGAGATTACCAAAATCATCCTTGAGTTAACGATACATTTTAATTGGGTTTGTGATTTGGATGGAAATGACAACAAAAATGAAACGTCATTGTTCCAGTTAAAAAAAATATTACGGATGTAACGGTTAATAGTGTTCAAACCTTAGGGACAACTTTGACATTTTACTCTATAAACTTTGTTTATGTTGTTTTATTATTATAATTAATTTTAAGCATATTTATTTTCTTTAATAACTTTTAAGATATATGTTTTATAAAAATCCGACTATGTAGTTGCAACGTGCCTTTTTTATGTACGTCTAAGTATGAATGAAACTTCGAAACCGGATTGTGAGTAGTAATATACAAGTAATCGAAACACAAATGTACATATCACCGAAGCTATCTAACATCCAATTTTGTGTTTATGAATTGATGGTGTTTTCCTTTTTCATTATTCTAGTAATATAATATACAGTTTTATAAAGTTCCAAATATACCTTGCGATGTGCTATTTTTTTTATTCAAGTATAAATGTCGTTGAAAACTGAGTTCTATTCACAATAGACAATGGTGGACCTACAACCAAGCTTAGGGGAGGGGGCCGGCCTCCCCATGAAAAAAATTAGTTTTTTTTTTTTTGCAAAAATCCTGATTGCATCCTTAAATGTATAGTTAAGGCCTCCGATCAGATCCCGCCCCCCAAAAAAATTATTATTATTACTATAGATCGTGACATTCTTTCATATCACGACTTTAACTTTTCAATTGCTATACCGAATGTTAGTACCATATTAATACCATGATGAACCGAAGTGATAAAGGCCGAATTCCCGTTCAACGCTCAAGGGAATTTTACTAGTTAATTACAAAACACCAAAGAAAACAAACACTCAAACACCGAAACTAATACACCGAACACGAATGGAAATAACAATCATACTCTCCAAACACATCAAGACAACTTGTATGTAACTAAACACGAACACATCCGAAGAAAGACACAGAACTAACACTTAATGCCCCCATACACGTAATAAAATGGATCGAATAGTAGCTAAAAAGGCACTTCTTTAAGACATTTGGATAATGCATAATGTTTGAATCATAACCTTCATCATCCGAATATAATGTGATAGTGTATGTACCGTGTTGGATTAACAAGTCCATCAAATAAAACGATTTAAACTTATTCAGAAAATTGTGTAGAAAGTAATACAACATCTGTCTTGTTTTATATGTAATTTTACATGTCAATTCTTATAACCAAATACAAATAATATATTTTTACAAATCAATCAAAACGTATATTTTCACGTTTCATATTGGCATGGTTAATAAACGTCAATGCTAGAGGAAGAAAGCTTCGTTCTTTTTTAAATGAACAGAGTTACAAGAGTCATATTTATAGGTAGGATGCCCTATTATATTCAGCCAGCAACAATGTCATTATATTTTCATTAAGGTGTCCTTAGACTATGCATTGCGGACAAGTGAGCGAGTGGCGCCAGCCAGATGGAGTGCCATCTTGGTCGCGCACACAACGGTCAGGCGCGAGCGAGGGGGCGCTATAAGGGGGCGTGAGTGTGGTAGCTGGTGCAAGTGGGTTTATTTAGAGTGTTTTGGGACGCTATTGGTGAAGTTACTACAACAAGCTTAAGTGATGAGGGGGGAGTGGGCAAGTTAATGAGTAGACGACGTCTAGTCAGTGTCTTATGTCGTAATATTAGATGATAAATCCGGGTTGTAGCTTCGTCCACAACACGTATTCTTACATTTTATTTTATTCTAGTTGCAATATGATTAAGATAGTCTAATGCTCTCACAAAAGCTAAGAGCCTAAGAATATGAAAATTGACTTATTGTGCTCATAGATGTAGATGGAGACGTTGAATTTTGGTTTGACTATTAGGCCTTGATGAGACATGATAGGCTTTTGATTGGAAAATCTCGCTTTATTAAATATCAGAGATGATGAGTTTCTTTTTGAAAAGGCATCGACAATATGTGTTGTTGCAATGAAGAAAATAGGGTTTCCATGTGTTGTTGCAACCAAGAAAATAGGGTTTCCTAGGGATCGTTGTTTATATAATGGTAAGATCATGTTTATTGGACGTGAAAAATGACGTTCTTTTACTGAAACGCCCCATGTATCGCCCCCATAGGTGTCTTCTTTCAATTTTAGGCTTGCGCGTTTAACGCTAGATTTTTTATTGATTTCAAAATATTACCGTTTGAGGTAACGGTAATAAAAAAGTCGATTTTTCATTCACTTTTTTCACCTATTTAATTCCCAACTCAATCCAGTTTTATACACTCTTCTCTTATTCTTATAAACTCTTTACTTATTTTTATACACAAAAAAATACCAGCAACCATTTCGCCCCCCTTTTGGTGATCCATCTCAGCCAAGCAACCCAAACTCGTATCGTCCCAACACCACTCAACCACTACCAACCTTTAGTTACCAAGATTGTGATCTTTATACGATGGGGTACACGCAACTTAAACATGCCACAACAATATTTTCAAAGGCCACTAGGTTTTGCATCAAATATTAACATCAACGTGGGCGGTACGTATGGTTCCCAAAACGAAACCGAGCCCGAGATCAAGACGGTGCCGGAGACACAAGCAGAGCGCAAACCAACCTTGCATAAAAAAGAGGTTGCCGCTCCTCGTATGAAAACTCACTGCCAACCTTGGACAAAAAGAGGAGTACAAGCTTGCACGGGCTTGGCTCGGCATCTCGGAGGATGTAAAGTTGGTAAGTTTTATTTTTTTGTTTTAAAATTTATTTATTCTAAAAATAAAGTATAATAATATATATGTTCTAAATTTTTGTAACCAACTATCAAAACTACCCCTTTTTGGATAAAAAAATCGACCAAACTTTTTGAGCTCATGGGTAAAGGGGAATATTAGGACAACGATTCGATATCAAGCAGGTGGACCAATATAAATGGCAAATGACATGGGTTTCAAGAGGTCTTCCAACATATGAAGGACAATTGGGGTAGCGGTCAAAGCGATGCAGATATATTAACAAAAGCGTTGGACAAGTATAACTCGGCGCAAGGGACATTCGCATACTTGAAGTGTTGGGAGCTTCTACCTGGACGGCCAAAGTGGGCTAATGTACCAACCATAATGTATAGTAGTAGGCACAAGGCGAGATGATCCAAAACCTTCTCTTCAATTGATCTGGAAACACCCACTTCCGATGCTCGAAACATCAATTTGAACAATCCTAACAACAAGGATGACGAGTAGGAAGAACTGGGTTTGTCCCAACATCCCGGTAGAAGAAGTGGGAAAGGGGGAAGGACGGAGTCGTCTTCGGCAGGTGCCGAAATAAAAGAAGATTTCGAGAAGATGATCCAAAGACTCCAAGATATAAGAGACCTTTGGCGTACGCGTTTGGAAACGTTGCAAGAAAGAAACGACGAATAAAAAGTTTGTGCTATCCAAGAAGCGGGGCAAATGAATTCAGAATGATGTAACACAATCACAAGGTACAAAAATTGTATTCCCTTCACCAGGTGCACTCTCTCTCACTAAGTTCTTATGCTCCATGGCTCTTAGTGCTACTGTTACATTGAATTATATATAGGAGGAGAGAACTGTTATTGACGTCATGATGAAAGCGACCCCCAACAACTCATTAAATGATGTAACTGCCAGTAGTTGGTAAAATTGTTAGATAGTTACACTATTACATTGAACTATTGCTTCTAGTCTCTATTCTTCGAATCCAGAACTTCTAGTCTTTAACTTTATGACTTGATCTTCTAGTCATCAGTCTTTGACTTTGGTTGACTTGACCGTTGACTTGTTGACCATCAATTTGACAATCCAACACTTCTTCTTTGTACTCTATTCTTTGAAGGTAACAGTTTTGTAGTAAAGTTTGGGCAGTTGTTTTGAGAAACCTTCATGGAGGAAACTGTAGGATCAAGGATTGGACGTCATCTTATTCAATCAGGCAAGGAAGATGGTTCGTTTAGATTTTAGCTTTCATCATCAACAGATCTTATATAAACCAACACACGGGTAATCCTACATTTTAAGTATTTTTCGCTGACTACACCTCCGTTAAAAAAAACTTAACGGGGTTAAGTTAAACTGATGTTTTAGGGGTTTAGGTCATAACGAGGATATGAGTCGATCGATGTAAAATTTACCTCGAAACATCAGTTTGTAATTCAAAATAAAATTAACCCCGTTAAGTTTTTTTAACGGATATGCAATGAGAAAAAAATATTTATAAAGTGGGTCTACCGGTGGTAATATCAAAAGTGGGACTTTCAGTGGCCAACCACCTCTAGGTAGTATTATTAAAATTCAATTTCCCAAATATATGTGTAATTTCTGTAATATTATATATATTTATTATATTTAATTGTATGGTCATCATTTATATTTAGTAGATCAAAATAATAAAAATTATACTCTATTATATATTAGTCTGTAATTGTTAATAGACTATATTACCCTTATTAACTAATATAGGATTTCCCCTTGAACTTATAGATAATTAGAGAGATTAAAGAGTTACATGATATAACATCACCTACTACAATTCGTCTCTCTCTCCATAATCGCGAGTTCCTCAAGAACTTTTAATCCCATTATTAATTTGTACACCCTACACGAGAACTCGATCAATCTGACGAACAAGACATTTGCTTCCCTCTCTGCTACGGTTGCTGTCTTACCAGATACATACTTTTATCATGTTCTCCAATATATACATACAGAACTAATCAACATCTAGTATTATAGCATATCTTGCTCAATCAGTTCTATTTTGTTTCCATTAGATCTGGAATTAAAACAGGATAACAAAACTTGATAAAAAACTTTTTACAATGATTCACGTTTTTTTTCTTTTCTATTTAAAAATCTAGAAATAAGAATGTTTTATGTTAATTATAACCGGGTTACACTCTCATTAGAAATGGAGATCCTAAAAATTCTGAAATCTATTTTATTTTTAGTAGATTTGATTCAAAATATTATCGGTGCTTTCGCTGAAAAAAAAATAAACTAAAAAAACCTTCGCCACACTGGTTATATCAAATAAAAACAAAAGTTAAAAAAATATGTGTACGACGGTATTAACATGTTCGTTAAAAAACTATTTGTGGATAGAAAAGTAATTTGGTTAAAATAAAAAAAATACAATATTTAAACTAAATGAGTTGTAAAAAAAAAGTTTAAACTAAATGACGAAATATACTAAAGGACAAAAAATAGTATTCATGATTATCAAAATGTCATTACCCATTACCTAATACTATAATTTGCAACATTTTTAGACATAGAGGTGTTGTATCTTATGCTTTAAGAGTTTTTTTTAAATGATTTTTTTACTTTTAACCGAAAACTATTTGTTTTTTTTTTACTTTAACCTCAAAAATTTTCATCTTTACCTTTACCCAAAACTATTTGGTTTTTTTTTACCTTTAACCCCCAGATTTTTTATCTTTTGTAATTTAACCTCATAACTTTTTTACTTTCAACTTTTGTCCTTTATACTTTTTCTCGTTTTACGTTTCGTTTTAAATTTTGCGAGTTAACATGACGCAACGTGCGTGTGTGGTTAAACGTTTTTAGGTCGTCTATTTTTTCCCCGTTTGACAGGTTCATCGTAACGTGCGAGTCCTAGATCGACTTAGTTATTCTTTTATATGTTTTACGTTTTGGTTTAATTTTTTCGTATTAACACGCCGCAACTTTAGTGTTGGTGGTCGCTAGCAGTAGTGTGGCATTGGTGTTCGCCCCCGCCGCAACGCGAGGGTGCTTAATTTATAATAGAATTTTCATTTCACCCTATAATTTTTAATAAGTTTATCATACAGCACCTCTACTTTAGTAATAACATATTTAAGCCCTTAATTTTAATAATTATTTTTCATTTTCAACACTTATACTTTATTACAATCACTATTTGATCCTCCACTTTAGTTTTTCCCTTTACATTTTATTGTAATTACTATATTTAGACCCTAAACTTTTAGTTTTTTTTTCCTTTTACTTATCTATTGTCGTTTCTTTTTAGTTTTTTCTCAATGTAAAGTTTTTCTAACTTTCGTATGTACCGTGATAAGTAGGTTTATTTTATTCACGTTTTGAACCTGTCGGGAGTATTTTTTTTATGGTTATAACGAGTGTCGATACTATCACGGACTAATCCGATAACCTTTTGTGACATTCGAATATACCGTCGTGGCATGGTTTTTTACCTTTATGTAAAATGTCTATTCACGATTTCTTTTTTCATCTGTGATTTGAATCCGTCGTAAAGCGTGGTTGGTAACCCACTAGTGTTATTTAAAGAAAGGAAATAAAAAACATGAGTCGTGGGTATTAAAAGAAGAGTCGAAGGCAGTGGGTGGCCAGCTAATAAATCCGCCATGTTCGCCGCACTTAACGGCACCGTCATGCATGCTTCTTACTTTCTTTCACGTGCCTTGTTTATTTTTACTATACAAGGTATTGTATTGATTTTTCATTTCTAACTTTTTATAAAGTAAAAAATGTTTCACTCTTGTGCAACTTTTACCGGTTATATAAGTTGGATATTCAAAACTGAATACAAATAATGTTCGATTATTAATCGAAACTGAATACAAATAATGTTCAATTATTAAGCCATGTGTGTAGTGGTGTAACATTTCATAACATGATGAGTATGAGGTTTTGTGATAAGTGTTATAAAAAGTGCAATAGTGGTGTTATATAACATTTGTGTGTACTGATAATAACACATAACACCACTAACAATCATTACTCAATTATTATTTTTTATTTCTAAATATAATAAATATATAAAGAAATAACATTTCATCATTTTAAAAACATTACTATAGTATTAAAACAACTCCATTAAAAACATTACGAATAAAACTAAAAACACTCTAAAATTAAATAACTAAATTCTATATGTTTTCGATAAGCTCCTTACACTTTAGAGCCAATTTCAACGTACTTCCGGTTAGGAGGTCAAACGGTTTCGAGTAATACTCAATGTCTCTCTCCATTTGTCTCTCCTTCATAAGCTCGACTACTTCCTGGTTCTCTTGTATACGTAGAGCCCCGATGTCACGTATGTCTTGAAGACATTGGTTTATCTCGGCAAACTCTTCTTTCAAGTCAGATCTCCCCGACGATGACTTCGGTCTCCTCCCTTTTTCGCCGCTCTACCGGGTGGTCGTCCCAGCTCCGCCTCCTCCTCATTGTCCTCCTCTGCAAAAAACAGACTAACATCGTTTAAGTCGGTGTTTCAAGCGTCAGACGTGGGTGTTTCGGAATCAACGGAAGAGGAGGTTTTGGACTTCTTTGAAGGCCTTCTATTTCTCGACTTTGAGGAAGAAGTTCCTCTAAACGGAGGAACGTTGGCCCACTTTGGGCTATCAAGAAGAAGCCTCCAAACCTTTAAGTTCGTGAAGTTCCCTCATTCCACTTGATATTCTATATAGCTGCCGAAATTATATCCTCACGGTTCACGCCATTTACTATTCATATTAGTCCACGAAAAAACCTCCAAACCTTTAAGTTCGTGAAGTTCCCTCATTCCACGAAGAAGCCTCCAAACCTTTTCCAACTATTTCTAACACGTTAATAAACGGATTGAAATCTGACATTTACTGTTCATATCAGTCCACTTGCTTGATATGGAATCATTTGGCCGGTAACCCTCCTTTTTGCCGACGAGCCCAAAAAGAATTCTCGGATTCTTGGTTTCTAAAACAAATTTCTATCTTCATTGCTGCTACAAGAAAAAGGTAAAAAAAAATAATAGTACAAATGTTAACATTAAAAATAAAAATATAAAATAAAAAAGTCTATAACAAACCTTACAAATTTGGGGGTCCTCCGATATGTCGAGCCAAGTGTAGGCTAACGCGTACTCCTCGTCCATCGTCCACATTTGCACTGCTTTCCGACCCTCGTTCTCTTTCTTCTTATGTGACACCCGTTTGCCACGTTGGCTTGGTTCTGGTTGTGTCTCCGTGACATAATCGGGCTCGCCTTGTGACGACCGTCACCTCCCGTGTTGAAGATCAGATTAAAACCGAACTGATTTTGGTCCCATGAGACGGGTTGGTTCAAGAGGTTCATGAAATCGGTTTGGTTGTTGTTCCAATACAAAAGATAATAGAGTAAATTACTTTTTGAGTTTCTATGTTTTAGTGGTTTTAATCACTTGAGTCCAAAATCAAAAAGTTTAACGTCCTGAGTCCTTAACTGCACATTTTATAACATTTTGAGTCTAATTTTGTTTATTTTTTAACGTTTTGAGTCCAGTTTTATTAAAAAAAGGACTCAAAAGGTTAAAAAATTGGACTCAAAAGGACTCAAAAAGTTATAAAAATACGTCCAAGGACTTTGCGCATTAAACATTTTGATTTTATACTCAAATGATTAAAAGCACTAAAACACAAATAGTCATACTCAAGATTATATAATGTCCAAAATTGAGAAACAGAATTAGAAATCAATCATGAATCACTATACTTTAAATGAATTTATGTACATAGAATGCCTAACTAGGCGTGGGAATATAAATACAAAAAATTAATCCAATCCATTTAAATCGAGTTTCATAGTAATATAACACTAGTAGACCCCCAACCCACCCACCCCTAACCACCACCAAACCAAAAATTCAAAACCTAATGTGTATGCCTCGTATCCTCAATGCATATCTACCACACCAACTATCACAACCACCTTCTATTTTTTATGTACAAACCCCTTCCTTCAAGCAAACCATGAATACCCTTTTCTCTATAGTACAACACTTACTTAATGCATAACTTGCAACCCTTTCTCAAGATTATGATTTGATCAACCCCAAATGGTGTAGATTCCTCCATAGTAAACTACCAAGTGAAAGCAAAACAGCACCACCAAGACTACTAGTGTTTTGTGCATCACTCTCAGCCTTTTTATGATACACCAATGGTAGTTCCTTAACTTTCAAGTAACCCGACCCGATTCTGTCCATAACCGAATCTATTACTTTTGAATCCACCGGGTTTCCAATCGCATCCGTTACATAGAAAATGTTCAGGGCCATACCCATATTTGTAGATATCTCTGCTTGTGTGACATTCATTGCGTTTTCTCTAAATGTTCGTGTCACTTCGGCTAATAGCCCGGGTTTGTCGGGTTTACAAAGTTCAAGCTGCACACCCTCGGATGCTCTTCTTTCAATGGCGGATACTAAACACATGATCACTCGTTGTTTTTCGGCTTCTGAACTAATAGGTGTTCCATCTATATGTCTGATAAAGAATTCCTGAAATCAAAAAAAGACTGAAACTTTAGCAAAATTAACATAAACCCAATTTGAATTCATATATAAATATGCAAAAAACATCATCAAGGAAATTAATAAGTACCAGATGTGCCCCGTCTTCTGCGGTATTGATCGTAGCATGAAAAATGACGTATTGCATATCAGTTAACGTGCAGACGACATCAAACAAAAGCTTGGGGCGATCTTTGACTTGAATGTTGACCACCGAGTACCCTTTCTCTGAACAGTTTTGAACCGACACCGACGGAGAGTATCGTCCATGAGTTTTCATAATCGGAGTTCCATCGTAATCGCGATCCGCAAACATCATTTGATGAAGCCTTCTTTCTGTGTGAGTGACCGCGATTGAAACCAAAGTTTTCGCACTTCTGATATCATTATCCCCTTTCAACATATTTTTCAACCGCGCTTCAATTCTATCTATTTTCTTAGAATCTTCAATCGGAGACCCTGAATCACAATCTTTCAAATGAATTATAGACGCGATTCGGCCATTATGCGTCCACACTTTAGACTCAACCACATCACAATTGAGCTCGGATAAAACCGCGAATACTTCAGATAAAAGCCCAACTCGGTCTGTTCCGGTTAGTTCTAATGTTGTCATCCCATCAATGGATTTTGATCTTGTTCTATGTATAGTCCCAAGTGACTGTATTACAACAATGGCAAAATAAAAATATTAAGTAAACATCTTCAGTAAAAAAAAAAAGTAATGAGTAAAAAACCAATTTGTATAAACAAAATAATTCACCTGCTCAATGCAATTGATGATGCTACCATCTGTTAATTTGTTGCCATCCAAATTGGTAACATGGAAGACTGTAGATAATGAAATTAATTTAATTAGTAAAAAAAGTTGCAAACATGTAAATCTAGCAGCATGATTATGCCTTCTTTATTAAAAAATAAATAAATAAAATGCAAAATTAAAAGTAATAATAATAATTACCATCCATGTTCCATCTTCCATCTGAGGAAACATAACCTTTTTTAATTGAAAGGTTAAGATCTGTAAGAACTTGAACAGCCTCAAGAAGAATTCCATCGTTTCTTGCACTGTCAATCTGAAATCAAATACAATTAATTAATTAATTAATTAATTATATAATATAAATTTATATAATTCATAAAACAGACATAAATAAACTTTAAAAAAAAAATAAATAGAAAATTACCATGATGCGTGTTGCGTCTGCACATCCAGCATTATCAATCATGACCCTAATGAAGAAAAACGAACAAGACAAGTCAAGAAATGCACGAAATTCAAAGTTTGAAGTTGAAAATTGGGGCAGTCAAAGTTGAATCGCGTAAGAAATAACTGGAAGATTATTGAACCTACTTGATCATTTCACACCTCTAATTTTGAAACCGAATACCGTACCTTTAATACGGGGCACGATACACTACTTTTAAAAGTCACGGATCAGTACAGATACCCAAATTTTGCTAAAATCAAAACCAAATACCATACAAAATCTATTCGGTCGGTACCGGTTTCAAAAATCTCAAAAAGTGAGTAACGAATATACCTCGGTAACCATTTGCTCATCCCTCATACCACCACCGATATAATATGGTAATGAGAAACAAAGATAAAATGAACTGACCTAGGGGTATTCATACGAACAATAAGCTTCTCATACTCTTCAAGAAAGGGTTTGCGGTCCATCTGCATCATTTTGTAGAAAGCTGTACGAAGAAATGTTGTTGATTTGAGGTTTATCGACTAATTCGCCGTGAAAGTCCACTTGTGTGTGTGTAAATATTAATTTCTCTTTCTTTCTTTCTTTCTATTGAAGATGAAGCAGGGAAGCACGCTTTTCGGTTAATTGTCTCCCTTGTGGGTATGAGTTATGACGCTGGTTATAATTTTTTTATTAATATTTTAAGTAGAAAATAAGGCTTTGTTTTGGGTTGAATGGGAATTAGTTTCATACGTGGAATTCTACGTATCTTGTAATTTTTTTAATGGAAGTCTTTTCTAAAGATAACCAACCAACAGTTTTATAAAACAAAAGTATTTAATATACATATAATGTGTATAGATTAGAAAACAAAACCGGCCAATTTGTATAATTGTATTTAATATACACATAATATGTATATGTGTAATATTTATCACCACACATATATTATTGTTTGTATCAGTTTTAGAGGAAAATAGTCACGAAATATGAAACTGAATCATATAACTAAAATACAAAATAAAATTTCAACTTATGCCAATTTTTAAATGAAATATTTGGTTATATTTCATTGTATGTTCACTACTAAATTTACAAACGTCAAATTAAACTTTTAGAGAAACTTGATTCATTGATTGTTTAATAATAAGTAACTTTAATCTATTAACTTAATTGGAATGGAATTTAAAATTTGAACAGTGTCATTTTGATATTATTTTTTTTAAGAAAGAAAGTATAGAAGCATATGGAGAATGAAATTTGTATTTAACTTTTTAATGCATACGGTTAACAAAGTAATCAAATTTGATTTGCGCGACTTTGAAGGCTTTAAAGAAGAGGAATTTTGGAGATCTAGAGTCGACTTGTATAATGTGCTATGATGGAGAAGAAACTGTGGAACATATTTTTTGTTTGTGTATTTACGGCCACTACTCTATGGACGCACATAAGTGCTCGGTGTAAGATCCCAAACATGTTTATTTTTTCGTTTAGAGATTTGTTGGAGATACATGAGCACATCATATTAGTGGGTCTTCAAAAAAAAAGCTTTAAAGGTATTATAAGAATCGGGTGTTGGAGCATTTAGAGGGTGAGGAATGGAGCCAAATTCAATAATAAAGCTAAAAAGATGGTTGAAATTATCTGCAAGATCAAATCGGTCGGTTATTTATGGTTCAAATGTAGATAAAAAAACAAAACCATCTCTTGGGTTGATTGGTGTAATTTTGTAAATATGTAGTTTTTTTTTGTTGTGGTTGCCTCATTTTGAGGTGTTTGCCGTTTTAATGAAGTTTACTTTTCAAAAAAAGAAAAAGTGGCGGACCCAATAATTATTTGCTAGGATGTGGATGAGAGGTTTAACCATGTTTTCAAGGGGTGCGGTCAGATTTTTTGTCTAAAAATTACACTAATTTTTTTTTCAATAAGTGCACCCGCCCACCAACAAAAACACATACGTCCGCCCCTGTGTATTGGCGCCAACAATGACATAGGCAACGACATTAGCATCTGTGGTGGCGACAAAGTAAGTGCGAGCTTCCAATTTCTTTGACTTACTTCAAGATTTAGTATGGTCGTAAACGAGTTGAGCCGAATCCGAGCTCATCTAAGCTAGAGTTCAGTTTGTTTAACTTATGAGAGCTCAAGTTCGACTCCTCTCGAACTCTATATCTTAATATCAAGCTCGGGTCGGGTTCGTCTATTAAAAGAGTCTATCTTTAGGTTCGAGCTCATTTAATCTCGACTCAATTTTTTAACTTTATAACTCACAAACGACTCGACTCTTACTTTCCCACATCTAAGTCTGAAAGAGTTGCTTTTCTTTTTACTAGAATGAATTCCATTTTTTTATATGTTTCCTTATTTTTCAATAGAACATGTGTTTTTTCATTATGATTTAATTTCTTTGTATGCAAGTCATCCTACACATGTCATAGTAATGGATGTCGGTTAAGACCGTGCATGGGCCCCCTAGACGCTAATGTCCTTTGCTTGCCTTCAACTTCAAACCTTGAGATAATTTCAATATAAGCAACTGTAGGGCGTGGACACGTGGAAAATAATTATGATTATAATTAACTTAATATTTAAAAAATTGATATAATGAAGGTTTTTGCCGACGGTATAATGACAGCCACTCTTCACAACCACCGCCTATTAATTGGCTTTTCCATTGTCTAAAAGCCGGTTTTTGTTTTTGGTTTTTTAATATATACAATGCTTTATTAATTGTTATTAAATGTATCAACAAGGTTTTCTTGTATTTATGTTTAAAATATGTGCTGGCCACATAAATTTAATAAATATAACAATAAATACCAAACTTGTTTAATCAATAGAATAAGTACTAAGTTGGAATATTCTTAGTTTTCTATTTTTTAGTTTTGCATTTGCTTGATTTAAAATTATTTATTAATGAAAATAAGTAGTAACGTTATTTGACATTCACATATATCATCATCATCATTTTATTTAGTAAATTCCATCAATAGCAAGCTAAGATAGGGTCTAAGAATAGTAAGATGTGGACAGCCTTACTTCTACCCCATAGGAATAAAGAGACGGCTTCCAGTGATACCCTCGACTCGATAGTAGTTTGCATCAAGCCTTGGATATAAAGCACATAACACTCAGCAATCGGGACAAAGACCGATTAGTGCATGTACCCTTCTGTCTTTTAGCTATCAACGTCACCACATGATGCATGATTAACCGTCCCCCGCGTTTAACGTTATTTTCACGAAATTAGTAAAATAACGTTAAAATTAGTGCACTTTCACTTTTGCCCTCCGATGGCCCACACATATATACATTATATGCCCGTATCGCAATCGGGGCGTGGGCATTCACATATATGTTTTATAAAAAAAAATCATATTTCCTTCCACTATCAAAAAAGAAAATAAATGACATGCTTTTCTAGGTATATCTTTACACCCATATACGTGTTAGTGGTAAGTTACAGCAGATATACTCTTCAAAAATCTTAATCGAGTCAAAGTTTAATAAACTCGCGTTATAATTCGAATCTAAATTGAAGCTCATTTAGTTTGTTAGTTTTACATACCAAAATTTAATAAGCTCATGAGCATGTATAGATTATACAATAAGTTTTTGCCAAGGCTATTGCTTTGTTGTCTTAACATATTTGATGAAGTTTGGGGTGAACTCAAGAATAGGATATAACTTATAAGAGCCAAATGACTTCCCTTCAAAAGATAAGCCAAATGACTCCTAAACAGAGATGTTAAACGGATCCGAACCCTCGGCGATCACAAAATATTTAAGAGGGGTAATCAAGTATGTGATATAATACTTTTGCGTCTTCACACACACTTAACAAAAGAAGTTAACCTTCAATCATTTCAGTCACCAAATATGCTATGTTTGTGTATCCTTCTAAACGTTTTGTGCAGGTCTAAGTGTGTAATTTCTCGAACTTATGGATCAAACCATAATTTAAACATACCACGTGTACTATCCGTGTACTTAATTCAAATAATAACCACATTATTAATACAATTTATTTCTTTATAATAAGTCTTATTTCAGTTTGAGTTGTGTTGTTTTAGCATTTAAATAACATTTTTCTTTATTTTACTATATTTGTATTCTTAAGGTAATCGTGCTATTTTAGCATTTAAATAACATTTTTTTTATTTTCCTATATTTTTTAAGGTAAATTAGTGTGTTACAAGACCATGTTTTTTTTAACGGTAAACCACTTTATAGCTGAATATAAAAAGCTACAAAGCCGCTGGAAAGCTTACAACGAATAAGGACACAGAACAAATTAAAATAGACTCGAAACATCAAACTCTAGCCGGTTATTCACGACACGTTAGGAAGCTTAGACAAATGTTTGATCCACCAAAAGGGGTCTTCTTTAATTTGAACCACGATGTCAAGAACTCGAATGAAGTTGCCCTCGAAAGCTTTCTGATTTCTCGCAAACCATATCCTCCAGAATGTCGCCTTCGTCATCATGTTTACCACTTTCTTCCATTTTTCGAGCCAAGGGCGTTACAAGAACATGTTACATTTGTATTGATGTATACGTACAAGTCTTGTGATGCCAACAGGATTACCGTACCGAAATTGAATGCTATAGGAATGATCACGTGACCGGCAAAAGTCACCCACACCCCACTTTCTACCTAAATATTTGTGATGTTGGTCCTACTCCATGTTATGTTTCCCTCGTCTCTGCCCATGGTATTCGATTTGTTGTATGTATTATATGAGATGCATTAAAATGAACTGAATTAATTTTTATTAATATAAGAGTTGAATGACTAAAGTATACGTTAAAATGTAAAAGCATTTTATATTAATGAATTAACAGTGGTATCTTAAGTATCTTACATACTTTTTGTCTAGAGTTAATTATGTTTTTCGTATTTGTGGTTTGTTAAAAATCACTATTTCAGTCCATTAGTTTAAAAATAGCCAAAACAGTCTCTATGGTTTCACTTTCGTAATTATTACAGTTCACTCTCACTAACAGCATCCAGTTATTCGTTAGTTTATTTGAAATGACCATAATGCCCTTTTTATTAAATTAAATTAAAATAAATAAAGAGTTAGTTACGTTTTTCGTCCTTGTGCTTTGTTTAAACTAATGGACTGAAATAGTGATTTTTGACAAACCATAGAGACGAAAAACGTAATTAACTATTTTGTCTAAATAAAATGATTTTTTACAAGTTTGGTTTAAGTTATATGTTCACTTTCTATTAAGTTAAACTAATAATATTCCTCCGCGTCTTGCAGCGGAAATTCAGTCAGTATTGACTCAGTTCATCATGGTATTTGTCCATTATCGAGACTTGTTATAACAACCGAAAGAAAAAACCCCAAAAGGATTATGCTATGCCCAAAAGGAATATTGGTAGAAACCATAAATAACCGGCACGTGCTTTACATCGATTGAAAACCATAAATACGAATATCAGTGATGGTTTCGATGGTACCGATATGGGGGTTGTTCGATTAGAATCAGTTTAGTTTATCACATCCTCAGTACGTTACCGGCACTCGTTGTAGTTTACGTTATGAAAAACACTCTTTTTTATTATTTTTGGGCCGAAATCTATTTACTAAGTTATCTTTTTCAAATAACTAGTAATTCAAATAAATAGCCAAAATTGGTAGCATACAGGCTCGCGTTGGGCCAACGTCACCAAAACCTCTTTAACCTCTGTTAAATGTTTACACTTTGTTTGCTACATGGTAACATTCAGTATAGAAACATGAATAGAAGTGTGATATACTCAAAGGATAGCGACATATCTTTTACGTTAAAACTATAAAAAAGAATATCAGTACATGTTTTGGTACCGATTCAGTTGTCCATCATTTGTTTTTAATATATTTATATATGATATAACTTCTTAGAAAAGTAATGTTGGACCTACAAAAGAACAGATGATATCAAAAGTCAAAACATGCTCCTCTGATCATGAAATAAACATGTTATGATCAATAACTCTCCCCAAACATAGTGAATCTTGAAAACTTACAGAGTATCTGTTTGAAGATTCCAAAGATATGTCCATTCAATGCATGGTAACACTATTAGAGAAGAAGGATCCTTTGTTCAATGGCCAAATCCCTTTTGAAGACAAAGCACTAATATTGAAGACTAGACACATTTGTTCTGGCCTAAACAGATATTTGAAACAAGTCAACAGCGGTTTGAAGAACAAATGTTTTAATGTAACAATGATTGCTTAAACAGATGTTTAATATATTTAATTAGTTTTTAATCCCATCAGATGTTTCTAACATCGGTGGAGTCTTTTCTATTAGCAATGTTAGATGTCGTTATTGGGTTGATGTTAGCCCTAATTGCGAAAAGATGTTTGTAGTTAGTATAAATAGATCTCGCCTGTTGAAGATCTATTTTATCACTTGACATCCTTATTGTACGAACATAAATGAGTTATCAAGCTAAGGCGGAGTTTGTATAATTAGTCTTGTAAATTGTAATAATTTGATTTTAATATAAAACAGGTTGATAAACTTTGCATTCTTGTGTGCTTATTTATATTCGCTACATTTAATATTTCCATTTTCATTATACTTCATTTATTTACATCAAATACTTCACTTATTCACATACCAAAGCACATAAGTCAAAACTCAGATCCTAATATTTGGTATCAGAGCTTGGTCACATTAAACTTGCTTTCACAATCAGTTTAATACAAAAAGACCAGCTCATATATTGATAACCAACTGTTCGTTGTATCGAAATTCAAAGTTTAAAGTATCAAATTCAAAAAGGTTTTCTACGTACTTGGTTTTTCACAAAGATCCTGAGGATGTTGTAAAACAATCATGATCCCCATAACACAGGTTTTAGCAATAAACCTACGATGCTTGTCAGATCAGAATACAATATCTAGCAACGTCGGATGGCACATGTGCTACCTCAACAGAACACTATGATGTTGTGTAGGTCCACCTGGAGGATCAAGTTAAACCTGCTTCCTTGTTCATGCAACATACATACAAGTGCGGAATCCAAGTATGAACGCAAACCAAAGCAAAGTATAAGACACACAGGATAACCAAAGATTCAATGTCTTGATTAATTGATGAGAACTAGTACAAACATATACAAACAATGTTTATACAGACTCTATGCATTCACTCTATGCTCTCAAGGTCTCAGCTTAGTATCCACCGGTCACTCGCATGAACTCTCTCACACATGCACTCCTTTACTGAGAAGGTCATGTCTGCTTATATAGTGCCAACACCAAACAACAGTACGAAGTATGTTTGCTGGTCATACGAAACACCAAAAGACACGAAAGACATTCTCCAAATAGACTCGTACGAATGAACTGGCTCGCCCGAAACAATAACCTTGCTCGTACGAATCAAGCTGAAAGCTTGATTGGGTAAGCTTGATCGTACGAATGGTGTGACTCGTACGAACAACATCTTGCTCGTACGAAGCATTCCCACTCGTACCAATTGTTTTCGTTGGAGATCATGCCACTGACATGACGTACCTGAGACTCAACAGTATGCACACATGCAACTGTTGTACACAGACATTCTAATCGTCGTACTAGATCAAGATAAGAGGATATCTTGATCTGCCCGACACGACCAATCTATACAGACACAATACATAAAGACCGTACAATTATAAACGTAACTAAGAACAAGCTACAGACACAAAAGTGTATCAACAAACTCCCCCTTGGCTGTTGCTTGGTCTTCGATCCTCATTTCTTGAACTGCCTGCTGTATCAACAAACTCTCCCTAAAGATAATCAATCCACAGTTGATTGAGGATCCAGGTCTTCATTGTTTTCCAAACTCATCAAACCTTTCTTGTTTCCTCTTGAGTGTCACTTGAGGTAACTGGATTGGTCACGATCTGCTGCACATTACAATCTACCACTGGTGGTGGAACAGAAACTTTTGTCCGCGAGGATGAAGCCGAAGCAGTAGTAATACCAGGGTCTTTAGAATCCTGATCACGTTTACGCTTGATCTCCTGTGCTTTGCATCTCTCATTCCACAGAATGTTCACTCGCTTTCTGCTCATTTCAAATGCGTCTTTAATACCATTGAAGCCTTCCACCAGTTTAGCATTACGAGAATGATACCATTCCTTCAATTCGTTATGCTTAGTAGACAATGTTTCTGCAGATCGTTAAACAGCCGCACTACGTTCTTTCAATTGGTTCAACTCAATACCTCGAGAGTTATCAGCTGCTCTCATCTATTTTAGATGAGTTGCCCTTTCTGCATCTACAACCTTTAGTTGCTCATTTTCTTTCCTTAACTGTACAATTACAGAATCCTATTTTCTAACAGTCTCTCTCAAAGAATTTATCTCCAATTGTTGCTTGACAGCTGTGTTTCGGTTTGAAGACATAAATTCTGAATGCTTGTTTATCTGCATTGCTGCAGCTTGCAACTGAGTGAACAGAAATTCCACCTTCTCATCTTGATCCATTTCAGAAAACAAACGACTTCCTCGTTTAGACTTTTGTTGATGAACTGTGGGTTGGGCCTGTTGAACTGAAGAAGGAGTAGGTTGCGATTGAACTGGAGTATCTTCAGCTTTCAGCTGCTGTGGTACTTGATGGTTGTGGTTCAGGAGCTGTAGCAGGTTTTGTTATTACATGTTCAGTTTCCTCCACTGTAAAGGTAGACTGAGTTTCTGCAATTGGTTCCTGTACAGTTTCCTGATGTGAGGTTATTCAGGTTGAGCTGAGGAAGTATTCGTAGACGAACTCCTCTGTTTCTTTCTACTCTTGTCACCAACTGAAGTACCTACATCATTAGCACCACAATTATCATCAATATTACCATCATCACCATTTCCCTCTTTATGACCAAATCTATCTTTGATCATTTTCTCCAAGATAGGTTCTTCATTATCAAAATCACTGTCATCATGGCGCCACTTGTCATTTTCTGGTGCAACATAATCGTCGTTTGCTAGAAAACAAATCAATCTTCGAGGAGGTGTGCTTTCCTTGTAACGTTTTGCTGCAACACCTTTAAAGATTTTCAATGAATGTTCCATCATAACTTATACTTTTAGAACATCATTGTCATTCTTCGGAAGATTCAGATGTTGTGTATTTAAGATCATCTGAAGAAAACGAGGATACATCCAAAACTTGTTTCCACCATAACCAGTTCTACTCAGGTTCTCCTTCATGTTTGCGAAAATATACTTTGAAACACTGAATGGTTTGTTCAATCTCAAAGCTATCATCATTCTAACCAAGTTGTTATTTGCCATGTCATAACCACTTCGTCTATTGCTCAAACACTGAATTAGAACATGTAGAAAGAACTTGTATCGGAGTGGTAACCATGCTTTGTTGATTTGTCCTACAAGAAAATCTCCGACACACTTCATTCTAAGCAAACATCCACGTTCACACTTCAACGATACTGAGAAAGGAGCTTCAGGATCATCACCAAGCTGCAATACTGAATTAATGATTTCAGCAGAGACATCTACGTGCAAGTCATTTACTATTCACGTATAAGTTCCTGCCCATTTTTTCAATAACTGTAGTTGTATCCCAAAATCCCTTGATGAACATCTTGTATACTGTAGTCTTGTGCGTGATAGCATAATGTATCATTGAGTCATGCAAAAACTTCATTATACCATGATACTCAGCAAATTTGTCCTCCGGATCCAAGTAGGCCACCATATTATGTCTCGGCTCAGACATAATTTCCACTTCTGACTTGTCAGTTCTCTTTGTTGATGGTTTTCTTTTATGTTCTTTTTGTTCCATTCTGTTCACATAAGTCAAATAGGATAAGAACATAAAATCATCAGGGAATATACACAATTCAAATTTAATGTATGTATGTATTCCCTGAACAAAGAAATACTGACGCATACGAATAACAACTTATTCGTACAAAGAACTATTCATTTTTACGAATTTTTGATTTAGAAACAAGAAACTGGGTCATGCATACAGATAGATGACTCATACGAACGATCAATTTTTCGTGCGAATGATGTTTTAATTCGTACAAAATGAGTTTGTATAAACAATTTCATAGAAGTTACTTCTTTTTCGGTTAAAAGTGATTCGTTTAAAGTTTGTTGTTTTGTCAATCATGGTCACAAGGTCAGATAATGTATAAGTTGTTCAACTTCAAAGTATGCCAAACATTTTAAGTATACCTTAAAAAAATCAAAAACAACTTGAAAGGGAGATGTAAGGATGATGTGAGCAGGTGAAAGTGAGGTTCTACCAAAGAACTTCATTTCCTTTTATACCACATCATACTCGCACGAAATACCCTTGGATCGTCCGAAGCACTACCTTTCGTACGAACCATCATTGGTTCATTTGTACGAGATACACACATTCGTACGAAATACCTCTGATTCGTACGAATCCAAGTTTTTCAAAAACTGGATTTCAGTTATTCGAGGACCTTAGGTTTTTCGTTAACCTGTTTAACAAATTTGCACATATCCACACTAATCACAAAGTTAAGTTAGGAAAAGTGCTTTTAAAACAAATTTTGTTCTTTTGAGATGAATTTACCGTTGTAAGAAAGTACTTTTATGAAGTTGCGATATCTAAGCGAATGGTTTTTAGGGCGGATCTTGGTAGAAAACCTTTGAGCTTCAATTTTGGCTAATTCAAAAAGGAACTTAATTTAACAACAAAGTAAACTAAAACTAAAACAACTACTAAACTTTAAACTATATATTTACCAGATAATCTTTTTCAGAGTTTCAAGGTAAAAGAATCATACCAGCTTTTAATCTTGTCAAAACAGGTTTTGTTAAAACATCAAATTAAATAAATAAGTATTCTGCTATGATTATCGGTATTGTTGTCCTCGTAAGCTCAACTTATCAGATGTAATCATGATTAGGAGATATGATTAATGTATGATTTATACTTACTAGCCGGTGTTCAACCACTTCACGACACATTCCCGTATCAAGATATGCACGAGAGAAAATCTTACCGGTGAGTATACTGCTTATTATCTGTTTTGACGTATATGATGTGAGATACTCACTTATTTTGATTGAAAACAAGCCCTATGTGATTAAATCATTTATTGATGAGGAACTTGATTTTCATATGCATGCAGGGCACATGAGTAAGTTCGTGAACAGGTTAATACCATCGTACTGACAAAGAGACGAACTTAGCTCTCGCATAAAGCTGTGATATTTTTATCACTTATTTTTGGGTGAATGTGATATTTTTATCACTTATTTTTGGGTGAATGTGATATTTTTATCACTTATTGATGGTCGTATGCAGTATTTACACGTATGTATGGTATCATGGAAGTTCTAGACTTACGCCACCGTTATTTTTCGGCAAAAGATTCAACCATGATATCCAGATGATAAGTTAGCATAAAGATCGCATATCTCAGAATCTCGGCACACTGTCAAACGAAATTTCGGTACCAAGACCATATGTCAACGAATGGTTCCCACTTGGCTTGCAGTCTGTTAAGTTTATATCAACCTGCACATTTTAGTTTGATTGTGAGCCTACCGATACATCAAGTATCAATTTTTGGTTGTTAGAAATCAAACTAAACCCTGTAGGCATGTTATCACTTTAGGTGTGGTGATTGTAGTCAAAGGATACCAAAAACATTATCACAATAAAAAAAATCTTCAAACCCTTAATTCACAAAGAACTCGAAAACCAACTTCATGATTCATTAACATACATGAATTTATCAATTCAAACAACTTT
This sequence comes from Scalesia atractyloides, assembly GCA_947069175.1. NCBI lineage: Eukaryota > Viridiplantae > Streptophyta > Magnoliopsida > Asterales > Asteraceae > Scalesia > Scalesia atractyloides. The sequence goes on along the minus strand of CAMTDV010000003.1, from coordinate 68,394,033 downwards.
TATTCATTACCTATAATTGTTTCAAGCTAATAACTACTTTAGAAATTATTAATTCATGGAAATGCACCAAGAAAACAAACCTACACATTTTTTTTTTACCAAAGGGCATGTACATTTAGCAAATATGTTCATATCCAAGTGGTTAACCGTTATAGTCTTATGATGAGCATTGATGTTTATATTTCGAAGTAGGTTTAAAGTGTATAAGTTAGTCGTTTTAAAAAATGTTATAACAATGACATGTTGAACGATAAATGTACGTAACACATAATAAAAATAAATGCTAAAATGTATATACGGTCATGTGGGTTAAGTAATATGCTTTATATCAAACTAGGGATGTGATTTTTGAGTCGATTTGAAAATATGACGCAAACCTAATACAGGATGGGTTGGTTTGTGGTTTATTCTAAAGATAACATTTGGCTAAAATGAGTTTGCTTTGGATTAACCTAATGTGTTAACCCGTTTAACTATTATATTTTTTAAGAAATTGAATGTGTTCTGGTATCATAACTTAAACACCTGAGTAGTATATGGCAAAAAAGGTTATAATTAAAAGAGAAATCTTTGTCGCTTCTATAAGTTAAACTTAATTTTTTTCATAATATTTTGAGTGTTAATATGTAAAAATAAATATAATAAAATTTGAGTTAAACAAGTTGTGTTTGTATCAATTATTGAATACATGTATCATGTTTAGATAAACGGTTGACGTAGTTTTGGGTTTGTGACAAACTTTTGAGTTCCTATGGGGTTTAATCCACTAACCCACAACCATGACCATCCCCACCTTCCTATACATACACACAAGCGAATCAAATCAGGCGAATGTATACGAAGTCGGATGATTATTGTCATGTCTAGCTTATTAGCCTCAAGTGGGAAGGCATCTCGGTAAAAGGGAAGCGATAATTACTACCATGGGTGGAGTTTTATTTGGGGCGGGGGTGCCTGGCCTTCATCAACTTTTCGTTCATAGCGTTAATTTTGTCAATAAAAATTTGATCTTTTTAGTGTAAGATATTAGATTTTTAAGAGTTCGCGCCCCATGGATTGGATTATGAGAGTCCGACCCTCACTAAATATTCGTTCAAGCTCCGTCATTGATTACTATGTTTCGTGGGATAGTGCAGGTTGTTTTTGCCCAACTACAAATGAAAGATGATGGGGTTGTTTTTCCATTGAAGTCGAGCTTATTTGGTTTATTCTATTCAATAATGGAACATATTATAAAACTAATTTCGTCTTATGAAGTTAGAAAAATATACACTAGCAGAAAATGTTACGTCTACAAATATAATGTATTATTATTCAAAATATTTTTCTAAACTGATATCACATACGATGTCATATGCATCATCTATACGTTATTAAATTTTTATATAAAAACAACAAGAAAGGTTTTTAGAATTTTAGCAATTTGAACAAAGGTTTGACTTTCAATACAACAATGGCGCGAACATGGTGGGGATACGAGGCACAAAATCCGACGGTGGGGCAGCAGGGTCACCTCGTAAATATGATTTGCCACGTGGACTACAGCTCATATGTCTGTCACAACATTGGTAACTTCTTTCATGGTCTACATAAGTCAAAAGCTTTTATAAATTTTAATTGCATGTAAAGGAAATTTTTTTAACGGTCAATCATCATCGTGACACCTGGCGCTATGGCTAAGGTTAACTATTCGATCGTCGTCATCTTCTTACCTCTCCCAGATGCGTGGAAACCCAATCTTCACTCGCCCAAAGGCATGACAGTGGAATAATCGGTAAAACATCGCCTCTCATCCAAGTCGAACCGGCGCTACCCGTATTCGCTCTTCACTTGGATGATGCAGAAAATAATGAGAAGAGTGGGATTTGAACCTTGGTTACAAACAACACCAATTCTTTCCCCAACTACCTCACCACTATCTTATTCACAAGGGAAACTTTTTATAATAGTTTCTTAATTATTATAAGTGTTTATCAAAGGAAAAAATAACATGATCTTTTGTAAAACATATGATTAGTATATTGTATTATAATTAGATATTAATTTTACATTTTTACCTATATAACGTGCGTATAATTGTTAGGAGGTGTATATGTCTTTTTTTTTCTTTAAATAAACAAATATACTCTTCTTATTTGGTGAAATATAGGATATAGAATTCAATGGTGCAAAATAAATTCTACGTAACATAAAGATTTCAAACTAAACTATGAAGCAAGAGTGAACAAATAATAAGTCGTCAGATTTAGCCGATGCCTATTTGGCATATGCTCTACAATAAGTACACATATACGACTCGTATGGATTGTTTCTTATACCTCGTCTTTTTAGCTCAACATCATAGGGATCTGTATTGTGTCGTTCTCCTGTTGACAAGTTATGTAAATATATAATGGAAAACATATAAAGTATGTACCTGTTACAACATTTAGATTAGTAGATAATCCAGTAACTAATGCAAACATCGAGGTAGACATGATACTCAACTTGATTTGGTTCCCGTTTAGAATGTATACAAGTGATAGGAATTTAGGAGTTATTGAGTGATAAACTCGATTTTTGTGGAGAGAGAGGGAACAAATTTGTGTGATATTATGTGTAATGTCTAACCCTGAATCTTTTTAATAATCTCCGTAAATACACCTAAAAAGAAATCCTTTATTAATTAATAAGAGTAATATGGTTTATCAACGAATACTAACTAAAAATATAATAAGGTGTAATTTAATATCTTGATCCAATTTATATATGAAATATAATGGTCATATAATAAATTATATTTAATAACATCTCCATCTAAAGCAATTAACTTCTGACGGTAGCCAATTGACCCAAACATGCCTATAACTCACATGGTTGACAAGTCGATCTTCAAACATGCCTATAACTCACATGGTTGACAAATCAATCTTCAATTGCCATGCGTAGAGCACTGTCACTAAGCACACCTGGACCATTACCTAGCCACAACCATTTATCTTTGCGATCTTTAATATCCAAGTTATTGAGTAAATATCGTTGTTCAGCCTACGTCGCAAACACTGTTTTTCTAACTCGATCGATCGGTCAGTTTACATGAGTGTAAATTTTCTTTATGGCTAGTAATTTCATTCTAATTAAAATAAGTTTATGAAAGTTATTGATGAACAAACATTGGCACGGGGCCTAGCCAGATGGATGAGTCGTATTGCGTATATAAATCTACACCTCATGCTATTGCTCCCTGCCCCAACCTACCAACTTTTTAAATTATTATCATTACTTTTCTAAAGCAAATTATTGTTATTGGATTTCTTTTTTTAATTATAATAGTTATTGTCTTAAGTTATTCTATTTTTTTAATAATTTTCACAAAATCTAATATTTTAATTTACATCGAGATAGATGGTAAACAGGTAACAAGCTGCGCCACTACCTCTTTCTGTACAGTAAAACAAAATCTTTTAAAAACCATGTACATAAATCTCGGGGTCATAATATTATTATGCATAACCCTTTGAACTCGACTAAGTAGGTACACAATTTCTGACGCCAGGAAACCAAAAGTATCACAAGCAAATTGAATTCCATTTTAAATGTATGGCTATTGAGGTTCTAATTTAAGTTTTGGATGGGACTCAAAGAAAAACCTAAGTCAAAATTGAATAGAGTGCCTGAATATAGATTGAGCTAAATGCGAATCTAAATAAATTAAATTAGACAATCAAATTTTTAACATTTTTCCATTTAAAGTATCAACTCTTTAAAAGATTCATTCACCTAGAACTAGAAACGAGAGTAAATAAGATTTAGTTCAATAAGGATCAAGCTCAACATCAACCCAACTATTTATGTAAAGCACTAAAGCTTGTACTCATAACTCAACAAGCCTTCAGGATGCAGGCTTGAGGATGATTCAAGACACTTGAAAAAGTTGGTTATTTTATATGTAATTGTTTTTGATAACACAACATACCTTAAATGTGTAAAAAAAAAACCCAAAACCATTTTAGGTAAGTCTAACAATGATTAGAACAATGGCATGGTTACACATTTAAATGTTTGCATATTCATATTAATATAAATATTACATAAAGCTTGGAAAAAGCTTGAGTTAAGTCCAACATACTTTGATCTTGTATTCTATGCACTAGCTCAAAAAACCTCAACAGAAAAGATTTAGAGCTCTAATCAAGTTCGAGTTGCCGAATAAAAGGTGGACTCGGTTGAAACTCTACTCTCAATGAAACTATTAACAATAATTATGGATACTTACTATAGAAGATATGAATGTATAAGACCACCCTGGGCACTCCATGGGTAGGCTTCCACGGCTTCGAACCCACGCCAGAACACTGCCGCCACCTTCAAGGGTAGGCAAGGCGGGTTTGATTAGCCAGAAGTGGTACCAGTGAACGGGTTGAGTTGTTTGAGGTGGGTCAACTGTTGATCTTATGATTGGTTGTGGCATTTGACTTTATTAGTATTAAAAAATAGTTTATGGAATGGGTAGGCGCCGTCAATGTTTACTACTTAATAGGTATTTTGCGCTAAATTTGATGTGACGAGTGATGATTGATCAGAGCTAGATCTCTTTCTTATATTATTAAGCTATTGAAATATCCTAAACGGTTTTCCTCCATATTTTCACCTTAATCTTTTTACATGATACTATTCTTTTATGCATATCATTATAGCCAGATGCATATATAAGTTTTTATAATATATTGTTATGTGAATTAAAAGAAATTAGAAAGAAACAAATCCGACTTAGTTAAGATTTAAGAATGTTATCTCAACAAACGGTCATGCGTTTAAAAGAAGAGTCAATTTTATTTATAGGTGTGTACAAAGGAACGCGGAAAAGAGCGTCATATCTAGTGGGCTTTTGCTTTTTTAACCATATTTGCTTATAATCGAGTTTCTTGGCGCCAAATTCTAGAATTTCTTTTCCCTTCCAACTTACAATTATATTAAGGCCACCCCGTAGTGGGTGTCATCACACGGCAAAAAGGCATAGCGTCATTACATACAACTACGGTAGGTGTTATGGGGTCTGAATTTTAAATCCATGCGAAAATGATCACGTCATTGCTCTTCCTTCTCCACTCACACACATATATATCCATATATACATATGTATGTATGTATAAATTGAAAGAGTTATATAACCCTCTTACCGCTGCACCTTCTTGTGATATAAAGCTCCCCTCTAGCACTTTTCATCACTTGTCGCATAATAAGTTGAACAGTAAAGAAAATCTTGTGTATAATGGTTCCATCCCACACCATCTTTCCTTCCAGAACAGAACTGCATGCGCAGCACCAAGAATTGCATGAAAACACCAAGTCAAATTCAGCTCATAAGTTTCGATTTCTGTTGACACCTTAGCGATCTGTATCCACGGCCCCAGAATCGACATTTTACCGGGTATAAAATTCCATGTTCGAGCATTGTTATGAATACTCCATATTACCTTTCACCAAAGACTATCAGTTTTGAACCGCCACCACCATTTGGCTAACATAGCTAAATGGACAACCTAGTAAATTCGCTTCTTTTAGTGAACCGATACCCGCACCGTCATATTCCTTATTCCTTGGGTGTCATAACACTTTGCCACGCGACCCAATTAGTTTTCCCCATTCGGTTGTAATATCCCCGAAGGAATTCTTTTCGAAGCCTTTCAAGTTGGTTTATTATTCGAATGGGAGCCCGAAATAATGAAAATTATGTCGGAAAGGCATTAAGTACCGATTTGATCAAAGTTAACCGCCCACCAACAGACAAGGTATTTGCTTTCCATATTACCAATCTCTTCTTGAACATATCAACGACCGGTTTCCAATGCTTAATCAAATCATAATCATAATTCACTGGTTTGTTTCGGTTCATCAAATTTTACGATAATTTAGATAACAAACAAAATGTCATAATTTAAACTACTATCTACCAAATTTGTGCTGACAATTAAAAATTATACATCATTGGTTATTTATTATAAAAAACGAGTTAAAAATAAATAATTTTTCAACGACGTATACAAAGATCTTGAAATGTTATGAATTGTTTGAAATGTTGATGATGAATATAGCCAACCCGTAAGGTATGTACAAATAGGGTTATTGGATTTTATCACCCAAAACTATCGACCTTTGGCCGTAGACACCCCCAACTAACACTTTGACGTCCGGCACCTCCAACTTGACTTTCAGTTTGACGCCTGGACATGGTTACATGGCGATTATGTGTCAAGCCCCTACATCTCCTTCCTTTATAACACAGCAGATGATAAACAAACCCTAATTTCCTCATTAAGCAACCGTACTCTCATCGAATCAAGCCCAATTGAAGCATATATTCGAATCGTTAAAGTGATATACACAACCTAAGATCTAATCGACATGAGTTCCTCTTCCAATTCTTCATGGAGTGTGAATCGAACTCCCAAAATATTCAAGGTCGATTTGGATGGAAACTTGTATTGTCATCATGAAATTGTTGTTGGTCTTCGCATGGCTTGACGAAAAAGTGTTCGACATGGTGATCAATTTTATGGTTGCCCTCAATGGCATGTAAGTTGTTTAATTATCTATTGAACTCAATTTTTTTGTTGAAACTGAAGTGGTAATATTGGTTTGTAGTTATCCGATTGCTAGTTCTTTATGTGGAAACAAAACAAATTATTCAAAGCTCATTTAAATTGCAGTTCAAGTCCTGTAAGTTACGAAGAGTTGAAGAATGAGAGTTTGCAATTGCAGAACAAGTTGTTATTAGAAGAGAAGAAGATGCTGAAAAGACAAATTTGTGTCAAAGAGTCCATGTGGAAGCAGCCATTTGTGTTTACTTTGTTTTTTTGTCATTGCCATATGGATGTACATGTTGAAGTAGTCATTGAATTTAGTTGTACGATATCGAACTTATGAATGAAAAACCAGAATTCCATTCTTGCATATGTAGTCCCTTATTGTGCAGAACAGTCCACTGCAGTGAGCCTACTGCACTAACCATTGACCCATTATAGATGCAGTCCCTTGTATGTGGTGTGTATTGACGCATAACAGATGTTCAGTCCTTATTGTATTTGGTGCCAAAGTGTGGTGGTGTGTATTGACCTATAACAGATGTTCAGTCCTTATTGTATATGGTGCCAAAGTGCAATGGTGTGTATTGACCCATAACAGATGTTCCGTCCTTATTGTATTTGGTGCCAAAGTGCAGTCGTGTGTATTGACCCAAACCAAAGTGTAGTGGTGTGTAATGACCAAAACTAATGTGCAGTGCAGTGGTGTGTATTGACCCAAACCAAAGTGTATAATGACCAAAACTAATGTGCAACAATGTGTATTGACCAAACTAAATTGTAGTGATGTGTATTGACCCAAACCAAAGTGTATAATGACCAAAACTAATTTGCACCAGTATGTATCCACCAAACCAAGTCGCAGTGGTGTGTATTGACCCAAACCAAAGTGTATAATGACCAAAATACCCTTGCAGCAACCAAAACTTATATATACCACTGCTGTTAATGATCACTTCTGTATAATTACCAAAACACCCTTGCAGCACCCAAAACTTATATATACCACTGCTTTATAATGACCAAAATACCCCTGTAACACCCAACCACTTTTGTATAATGACCAAAATACCCCTACAACACCCAAAACTTATATGCACTTCTGTATGATGACCAAAATACCCCTGCAGCTATAACATTAAGTCATTACATAACATAGAGTCACTACATAACATTAAGCCTGCATGATTCTTGTCCAAAACAGGCAATACAAAACATTAAATTGTCCAAACACAATTCAAACTTTGACCAACTAACTACATCCTTCTCTGTTGCCCATCCCTCCTAGCCTTCCTCTTTTAGTTGACTGTTTACTTCCAATTTGGCCTTATTTTGAGTGGTCTATTGGGTTGACTGCTGAGTTGACTGTTGGGTTGACTGCTGAGTTGACGTTTTTTCTTTTGGTTCCCCTTTTGACTTTTTGATCATGATTCAGCTGTACCCAATAACAATACACTAGTTAGCACAATTTGACATATAAAACAACTGAGATAAAACACTAAACCTCATAAATATCCATCTGCATTGTTTTATTTTTCAGTACATTTTCTCTTGTTATGACCTCTTGCTCCACAAATGCCACAAGTCATTATAACCCCATGCTTAATTAATTTGCCTTGCCTTTTTGGATCCTAATGAGGGTCTCTCTTTCTGTTCTTCTTAGGCCTACCACGAGCAACTTTTATTGTAGGTGGATCCATTGGATAATGAATCTTGGGCCAATACTTTTCACTAGGCAATAGAGGGATTGTAAAGTCATAAATCTTCATGTATGTTTCTTTGTGGTAACACTGCTCCACAAAGTCTTCTGCATCCTTATGTAAAAACCCAGCCACAGCACGCACATGCTTACATGGATATCCCCTTAGTTCCCACTTTCTACATGTGCAGGTTTTATTATCCAAGTTGTCACACCCCGACCCGCAGCGGATTGGTACGGGGTAGACTGATTGCCCATAACTATTGACAACTAATCATTGTTACGGTATTTAAAGTATGTCCATTTAAATTGTCACATAACATATAATAATAAAAATTGTTCATACATTGTTCAAAAACGTTCAAAAACAAACATATAATAAGATTTCAATTTAATTCCTAAGGCCCATGCTACGTGTCCTCATCACTGGCTTATCGACCTTGAAAACCCGCACCACGTTAGAAAAATATATTTTTGGGTCAACATATATGTTGGTGAGCAATTCCTTATTTTGTAGAAAATGGTTTAGTATTTATTTTAAAGAAATTATATTTCAACATGCTCACAAGGTTAATAAAGAGACTGTCATATGTCACTAATATTACTAACAATACACATATATAAACAAAGACACATAACAGAATGATAAATCATACCAAGACCAAAATAGCACACAATGACAATAGCGTGCATTAGGCTCAAGCCCCGGAGAGCGAGTCTAATACCGTTGGCTATACCAGGCTACAACCCATTGGCGTGGGGAACCTAGTCAGCCGTGGATCCACTAGACTAAATAACATGCAATTGATTGACATAGCATATAAGTTAAAAAGATAAGACACATGAACATCTAGATATCAACACTTTGGTTTTAGCATGTTAAAAATAGAATAAATCATAGATTTAAATAATATGATGCACCCCAACATTTGTAAAATTAAAAAGTGGAATTTGAGAGAAATTACTCACAGGTTGCGAAAAGTTAATCCACGATATATAGCACACGACAAAAACGTAACAATCTAAAACAAATAATATCAATAATCATGATCACCCTAAACGAAATACTAATCGAAAAGACATCCTACTGTTTATAGGAAATTAGGTTCTCATATTTGAGGCCTTAAAATTATATAAAATAATTATTAAAGAAAAACTACCAACAATAATAATTTAATAATTCTAGGAGATTTTAATACTTTTAATAGTGTTAGAAATTAATTGGATTTAAAATTATCTAAGAATTTGAATGATGATAAAAAGAAACAATAATTTAATAGAATTTGTTTGGTTAAATAATTCTATCAATAATGTGATTATAAAATCACTATTAGAAATTAGAGAAAATTTCTATAAATATTTATAACCAATATGTAATTTGAAATATTTAATATAAAATTTGTTTAAGATAAACTTAAATTTCAAAGGGATTAATATATATATATATATATATATATATATATATATATATATATATATATATATATATATATATATTGTAATTAACCTAATTTAAACCTACAATTTCCTAATAATTATAAAAAAATCCTAAAAAAATTCCATAGGATTTATATAATCATAAATATTCAGTAAAAATACTTAGTAAATTTATTTAGGATCATTTTGTATTTTTAATGGATTTATTAATAGATTTAAACATGAATAATTCACCAAAAATCCATACCATGATTGAAAATAATCAAAATTTCCACAAAGTATATTAACATTATATACAAAAATACTCTACTTTCAGTTTCATCAAAACAAAAGTATAAACCTAAAAGCCTCAAATTCTATGTGTAAAGAACCCTAGTTTAAACTATAATTAAATTAGAATAATTCAGGCATCTATCACTGAAATTGATAGAGGGCTTTTGTAGAGAATGAAAAATAAATAATATTAGGTATTGAAATCACCTGAAAAAGGGCGTGTATGGAAGGAGAAATCGTACGATGAAGTTACGAGCCCTAAAATAATCTTCGATTAAATTTGGGTTGTATAGTAGATGAAATGGAGAATTTCCAGTGGGGTTTTGCATGGTTTAATCAGGGGAAGAAATGGTATAAGTTTTAGAGGTTAATTCGACGATTTGGGTATGACCCAATTATGACCATCATGAGCTTTAATGGTGTTAATGATTTCGAGTTAATCCGTCGGTTCCAGGTGTTAATTCGGAACAATTAAGAGATATAACTTCATTCTCCACACAAACGATCCATATGGGACTGAAAAGAAAGTGTAACGTTGTGTGCGGGTGTAACATGAATCGGGTTGGGCTTGGGTTGGGAAGTGGGTCGTGAAGGTTATGGTATTTGAGAAGAAGAAAGGTTGCAGGGTCACTCTCAGTTTGTATATTTATAATACGCGAGAGTGTTCATCACCAAACAGGCTAGTGGCCTGGTGGTTCGTGCGCTTTATGTTGGACAGAATGATTTCAGGTTTTAGTCTAACCAAATCCCGTTTTTATCTTTATTTTTTTTAAAAACAGGCTTCATTAATTGCAGATTGAAGCCTGCACTTTATAGCTTTCATTAAATGATAATCGGGTTCCTAAATTGTACATAAGCTACTAACTTGCTTAACTTATCATGCCAACTAGCTAACTAACTAATTAACCAAGTTAATTCACATTATATGATAATTACCAACTAACTGAACTAGGTTTACTAACCTAGCTAGTTAACTTGTTTCTGATCTATAGTTTCGATTAATTACAAAACAACCCCTTAACCTATAAATTAGATATTTTGCAGTTTTAACCATTTTAAGTTTAAAACGTTGTTTCAACTACCATTTTAACGTAGCTTATTATTTCCCTTATAACTATTAACCAAACTAACCGAGTTTCACTTATAAACCCCTGCTTTGATTCTGGTTTTAATCCAACACAACACGTGACGGTTAATCAAATGATAAAATATTACGAATTATAAAAGTTAATAAAAATTCATATATTTTTATTTAATTGAAGAGGGTCCGGTTTTACAATCTGGGTCAGACTTCGGAGGTCCGTTTTTAAATGGATGTTACACAAGTCAACAGATACATCATCAAAATCTCTTACTTGAACATCCTGATAAGATGAGGGGTACACGTCACACCTATAAGCTACACCTTTTGAAAACTCTAGTTTTTCCTGGATATAAAGGCAAATGAGAACATCTTTCGCAGCCATTTCTGTTCCTTTTATCACTAACCTACTCATGATCTGAATCCTAATATCCTCTAACATGTTTTTGACCTTGCATTAATGATGTAACCATTAATGTTTCTGCCATGTTGTTTACTATTACATCACATTTAATGTGAGTTTTCAAGTAGAACATGTTAAAACATTTTGGATCCTGCTTCAATAATGCCTCTACTGCATGAGGGTTTATTGATCTCATCTTATCAATGGGTTGAATGTAATCAGGTTCACAATAAACCTTTGCAGCTTTCCAAAACAACTCCTTCAACTCCTCATCCTTGAATGTCTTGTGCCAGCTAGCATAGTCACTATCTTAAGCATGTTCTATGTCTTTATCCATTAAAACCCTATCAGTTGACCTTGCAGACATTTTGGATTGGGCTTTTTGTTCATTGGGCTGGGAAGTGGGCTGGGCAGCTAGGAAGTGGGCCTGGAACTGGAGTAGGCTTTAGATGCCATTAATGGACCTTTTTGGATAAGTACTTCCATAAATGGTTCAGTCCAGCGGAAAACCTTAATAGCCAAGTCCAAAACTTCTTTATTATTATGAAAGTGCCTAAGTTCCCCATCATGAGCATCCAACCCATACATATAAATGTCCTTGGAATTGTAAAAACCTGATTCCATTGCATACTCTACTAGTTAAAAGTATGAAACGTGGTCTACATCTATTCCAACATTCCTTGATTCACCTCCAACATACTGTGGTTGACCAAAACCTACTTCAATATAACCACCATACTAAAGCATGACATCTATTTTTCCACCATCTCAAAACAATGCCTAAATTCAAACTTCTGCAAAATCACACCTTCAATACGAAAGATTAGGGCTTGATTCTTGTATCTTTGTCTTTGATTCTTGTATCTTTGTATTTGTGTTTCATCAATTAGGTTTAGATCAATGTTAGGAGACAATCTAGGGTTTTTATATAGACGTACTCGCAATGTAATCATGTCCATGTAAGAAAGGTGGTGGTGAAATGTAGGATCAAAACTAACAGAATTAGTGATTTGTTAACAGAGTGGTGTCGACACAAACTCAATGTCAAGTTGGAGGTGCCAGACGTCAAGTGTTAGTTGGGGGTCGCAACGACCAAAGGTAGATAGTTGAGAATGATAAAATCCAATAACCCGTACAAATATCCATAAATAACTACTCAAGCTTAAGAACAAAAACATAAGCAAAACAAACTGATGGAGAAAATCCAAGCATAAAATAACAAAAATCCATTCATATCATCTTCCTAATTAGTGATTTATTTGTGAGTGCTTCATACAAGGTTCAGTTCGATTAAGGTCGGTTACCGAGAATACCTCAACCCTAACCATAAGCAAATGGTTGGTTAATCATATTCGCTTAACCAAAACTGACCGGTTTAGTCAGTTTTGGTTAATTTTTTCGGTGACCAGTTTGGTTTTCAGTTATGATTCAGTTTTTGTTCACCCTTACTTTCCTTCAATTGCATAATGTTTTAGTCGATAATCTGAAATAAAATTAAAAGAAAACATCAATTATGAATCGAATCGAATGACCTAGCATATATTTTTTAAGTTGACATAACACAAAAGTCAAAAGCATTTAGTACATAACAATTTTCTTGAAGTGTTAGAATCATCATATGAAAATGCAGTCAGTGAATCCAAACAAAAGCGTTCATATTGCTTATGTTGTTGTTTAAGGCTTTTAGTTTTTCATAAATTCTCAAGTTTGTTGATTTATAAGTAATATAACCCCTAAATAATTGCATAATTTGTTGGAACTAATCCTAAACAGATTACCCAAAACAAACAACACCTAAAAAATCATAATTTGCTGGTATATCTACAAACATGAAAAAGCTAAACATATCTTTTGTTTACAAGTAGAGTTACTCAATTAATCCTACAAGTTCTTGTTTTCAACTCTTTGGTAATATGAACCCACTTCTGTTCTTCACCAGCCAATTGCATAGTAATTTGATGCAGTCATTTACTATGATTTGGCACTCAACATGAGTTTGTTGAAAGATTTCACATCCATATATAAAAGCAGAGGTGAGCAGCAAATTGAAATAACCGAAAGAAACAAAACAAAAACCAACGGTTCGGTTTTTTGGATTTTTAATAACAAAAAATTTTGGTTCGGTTTTCAAATAACTATTTTCAATAATCGAAAAAAACCCGAACATTGTCACACCCCGATCCGCAGCGGAATAAGAGTCGGGGCATAATTGGGTTATCACCAAAGCTCATGACATTTACTAATATGTTTCATATTTAATAAAGTCAAAGTTACATTTCCAAATATCCAAACATGTTCATACAATACAAAGAAAATAAACCAAACATAACAATCCCAACTCTAAATCATTTTATTCTTCTAGTCCAATCCTATGTGTTCCTAGCTGCTGCTGGTTCACCTGTATCATGTGTAAAAATGGGGGTTTTTGATTCAACATAAGTTGGCGAGTGAACCTTATTAGATAAACATTTATTAATGAATTACTTGTTAGTTTATCAATGAAAAATTGTGCATAATCATAAATGAGCAATTGTAAATAATCAAGCAGTGGCAAATAGTAATCACAACTATAACATACAATAACATATGATAGCATACATTAACATACCAACAACATACGATAAATAACATAAATGAACTGTGCGATCAAGGCTCAATCAAACGGAGCCGATCGTATTGCATGTACTGAAAATGAAAATGTCTGTGCGATCAAGGCTCAATCAAACGGAGCCGATCGTATGTGGGCACGCCAGGTTCAACCTCATAATGAAATGGGGAACATGCTCAACGCTCATAATGTAATGGGGAGCGGCGGCCTATGAAATTGCATGTACTGAAAATAATAAATTGCATCCAACAATAACTACACAACAGAAACAAACTGAATACATATGTTCATGATATGATGTATGCACAATGGTTTAATTATAATATATATAACAAGACACATGATACACCCCAAAATGTGATTAAACGGGGAATTTGTAAAGATTCACTCACATTGGGTGCGTTGGATTGGAGATGGTGAGATACGCACGAATTCGATGAGCGGAACAACGAGAAATACTAACCTAAATAATAACGGAAAAACATATTAAATGAGTGGATTTTATTAAGGATTTTAATGAAATTTTTAGATATATTTTTGTGAGTTTAAGGCTATTTTCTATCTTTAAAAATGTTATTTTTAAATATTTTTAATTGATTTTTAAATTAAATTAAATAAATAAAAATATAAAAAACTTGTTTATTTTGCGTTGACCGTTGACCGTTGACTTGTTGACCGGTTCGGTCAGTGACATAGTTTGCGCCGGGTGAGGCTCGAACCCGAGACCTCCCGTACGCGTGCACGCAGCTCTACCAACTGAGCTACGTGTCTAACCCAAAATAATCTTGTTTTTAATTATATTTATATATTAATTCGGTTTAACCAAAATTCTTTTAATTTCAAAAACATTTTAATTCAACGAACCGGTGCCAGTGACGGGTTTCGAACGCGCGACGTGTGACTTAATGTTGCACACAGTCCACCGCTGGACTGTGTGTCTAACCTGGTTATTATCTCGGTTTTTATTATACTTAACAACTAACTGAGTTAACCCGGTTTAGTTTTTAAACAAAAAGGCATTTTATTACATAAGGAGTGCGTGTAGCAGGGATCAAACTCGGGACATGCGTATATGTTTTGCACACAGTCCACCGCTGGACTGTGTGTCTAACCCGTTCATTTTACTGGTTTTAAATAAACTTATCACTTAATTAACATCGTCTTCTCCATTCAATATTTCCGTCGACTGAATCACTGATCCATTTCTTGTTTTTACGATTATCAAACATTCCTAAGGTTAAAATAAAAAGACAGAAACGGTGTTGGAAGTAACATACCGTAGGAATGATATATCACAGAATTTCCGGCAAAAGCGTCGGCTCTGTTTTTGTGCACCTCAACTGAACCAAAACAATTAACCATTTTGATTAGTCAATCGTGGAATTGAAGTGATAAACAAACGTTAACAGCGGGATTGAAGGTCCTTACCGTTTCACAGACGGAAATAAAGACTTTCAGGAACTTTCTGGCGAACTGGAATTAGTTGAATACAGCGCCTGAATTCGATTTCAATTGAGAGGTTTAAGTTAGAAGTAGCCTAACAATTGTTGAACTGCAATGATATTGAAAGATTTACCGTTTGAGGATGAATACGGTTTTCCGGCGAAATTTGCAGAAAATTCCGGCGAGCTGTTTTAAGCGTTCTGATGGTCTGAAAATATGACAAAAGTGAAATGGGATGCTGGTATGATATTTCTGAGTCGCGAGAGTGGTCTTGAGTTGAAGTAATCTGGACTTGATTACTTTTCGGTTATAAAAACCGATAATGATGAGACTTGATGCTCAATCAATTCCGACTTGATTAAAAATCGTCGGTGCATCGGTTATAAACTGAATGTGCGAGTAAATAAGCGATTTGACGATTGATTTGCCGATTTCCGTTTCTCAGTTGGCGCAACCGGTTTAACCGAGTTTGTGTATAAATCTCATTTGTTTCCTAGAGATAACAGAAAACACAAAGTGGCGGAGTGGTGATGTGAGTGTGTGTTAAGTCGTTGGAGTTGTTCTGGCTGACCCGGGTTCGAGTCCCGGCAGCAACATTTTTATTTATTTATTTTGTTTTAACTTTTTATCAAATATAATTTTTATAGTTTAGTTTATTTATTAATTATGTTTTAAATCAAAATAATCATAAATATTCAACGTGACTTTTATAACTTGATATTCGATTACAAAACGGAGCAGGTTTTGAAAACCCGATTTTTACAAAGGTTACAGTATCCCCTACTTTTAGGAATTTCGTCCCGAAATTTAAGTAGTTGAAGTAGTAGGAAAAAGATGCGGGTATTTTTCGCGCATTGAGTCTTCACGTTCCCAAGTAAACTCAGGTCCCCGTTTCGACTCCCAGCGTACCCTAACAATTGGAATGCGACTTCGTCGTAGACGTTTCTCTCCGAAGTCCATGATCTCTACAGGTCTTTCAATAAAATGCATAGATTCATCAATCTGAATATCTTCCAGCGGAATGTGGAGGTTCTCATCAGCGAGGCACTTCTTCAAGTTCGACACGTGGAATGTGGGATGAATCCTGTTGAGTTCTTCTAGTAGATCAAGCTTGTATGCTACAGGACCTACTCTTTCGAGTATCTTGAAAGGTCCTACGTAACGTGGTGCTAGCTTGCCCTTTTGACCAAAACGAACTACTCCCTTCCACGGTGATACTTTTAAAAGTACATGATCACCAATGTTAAACTCTAAGGGCTTCCGTCGTTTATCTGCATAACTCTTTTGACGACTTTGAGCCGCTAGAAGATTGTTTCGAATTTGATGGATCTTGTCTGTGATTTCTTGGTTCAATTCTGGACCAGTAATTTGAGCTTCCCCAATTTCGTGCCAACATACAGGAGATCGACACTTACGACCATATAAGGCTTCAAAAGGTGCCATGCCGATGCTTGAATGATAGCTGTTGTTGTACGAAAATTCAACTAATGGTAGGTGGGCGTCCCAATTTTCCTTGAAGTCTATGACACATGCTCGAAGCATATCTTCAAGAGTTTGAATGGTGCGCTCAGACTGTCCATCAGTTTGAGGATGATAGGCGGTACTGAGATCTAATCGCGTGCCCATAGCGGATTGTACTGCTTGCCATGTTCGTGAAGTGAAACGGCCATCACGATCAGAAATAATGCTTAACTGTACCCCATGTCGGCTTACGATTTCGTTGATATAAATACGAGCAAGCTTTTCATTCTTGAAATCTTCGCGGATAGGAATAAAGTGAGCTGATTTTGTAAGTCGGTCTATAATCACCCATATAGTGTCATACCCACCAGAAGTGCGAGGTAACCCGGTAATGAAATCCATGGTTATGTTTTTCCACTTCCATACAGGTATTTCCGGTTGGACCAGAAGTCCTGAGGGTCTTTGGTGTTCAGCCTTCACCTTGGAACATGTAAGGCACTTGGAAACAAAAACGGCAATATCCTTCTTCATTCCAGGCCACCAATAGGTGTATCGTAGGTCTTGATACATCTTATCGGCTCCTGGGTGTATAGAATATCGCGTTTTGTGAGCTTCATTCATAAGAATTTCACGAAGATTGTTGTGGTTAGGAATCCAGATACGATCTAGGTAGTACAGAATACCGTTATATTTAGTTTCAATTTTTAACTCAGCTCCACAGGACATCTCCTTTCGTACATCTTCTTCCGTTATTGAAATGTGTTGGGCTTCTCGAATTTGATCTTTAATGTCGGTTATAATTTGCGAACATAGAAGACGAATGGAGTTCGCATAACCCTTTCGACTAAGTGCATCAGCCACCACATTTGCTTTACCAGGGTGGTATCTAATTTCACAGTCGTAGTCATTTAGAAGTTCGACCCATCTTCGTTGCCTCATGTTTAACTCCTTTTGATTGAAGATATGTTGAAGACTCTTGTGGTCAGTGTATATTTCACACTTAGTACCATAGAGATAATGTCTCCATATCTTAAGAGCGAACACAACGGCTCCAAGTTCTAGGTCATGAGTGGTGTAGTTCTTTTCATGTGTCTTGAGTTGTCTCGAAGCATAAGCTATGACTTTTCCTCTTTGCATTAGAACGCAGCCTAATCCTTGCCCTGATGCGTCGCAATAGACTACAAAATCATCACAACCTTCAGGAAGAGTGAGGATTAGTGCATCACAAAGTTTTTGTTTAAGAGTTTGAAAGGCTTCTTCTTGCTTGGGTCCCCATATGAAAGGTTTTCCCTTATGAGTTAAAACCGTGAGTGGTACAGCAATGCGAGAGAAGTTTGAAATGAACCGACGATAATAGCCAGCTAGCCCAAGGAAAGATCTTACTTCAGTTGGTGTACGTGGAGCTTGCCATTCTTGTACCGCTTTGATCTTTGAAGGGTCGACATGTATTCCCTTGTCATTGACTACATGCCCGAGGAATTGTACCTCTTTTAACCAGAATTCACATTTGGAGAATTTTGCATAAAGCTTTTCCTTTTCTAGAAGTGCAAGGATGAGTCGAAAATGACGCTCATGATCAGATTTAGATTTTGAATAAATAAGAATATCGTCGATGAAGACTATAACAAATCGATCAAGATAAGGTTTGCAGACTCTGTTCATTAGGTCCATGAAGACAGCTGGTGCGTTGGTTAAACCAAATGGCATAACCATGAATTCATAGTGGCCATAACGAGTTTGAAAACAAGTCTTAGGGACGTCTTCTTCATGCACTCTAAGTTGATGATAGCCAGATCGAAGGTCGATTTTTGAAAAGCAGCTGGCACCTTGTAGTTGGTCAAGAAGATCATCAATGCGAGGTAAAGGATAGCGATTCTTGATTGTTAACTTGTTGAGCTCTCTGTAGTCGATGCACATACGAAACGATCCATCTTTCTTCTTTACAAAAAGGACAGGTGCACCCCAAGGCGACGAGCTAGGACGTATGAATCCCTTGTCAGTCAGCTCGTGTAATTGACTGGCTAGCTCTTGCATTTCAGAGGGGGCTAACCTATAAGGAGACTTTGCAACTGGTGTAGCCCCAGGTATAAGATCAATACGGAATTCGACGTCTCTAACTGGAGGAAGTCCTAAAATGTCGTCAGGAAAAACTTGTGGGAAGTCTTTTACTACAGGAATGTCTTCAAGTTTCCTCTCCATGGTTCCCTTTTTGATGATATGAGCTAAAAACGCGACATAATTCTTGCGAAGATATTTTTGAGCTTGAAGACAAAGACATTAAGCTGAGCCCTTTCGACGAGGTTTCTCCAATGATTCGAAGAGTCTGACCGTTTGAAAGAGGAATATGAATAAATTTTTCACGACATACAACTTCTGCCTGATGTTGACTGAGCCAATCCATACCGATTATGATATCAAAACTTCCCAGCTTCATAGGAATAAGGTCGACTGAGAAATCGTGGTCGTTTAAGGTGAGTGTACAGTTGCGTATAATAGAGTTTAATGAAACTGGTTTCCCGTCCGCAACTTCTACCGTTATGGATTCCGTGAGCTTATCCTGATTTTTGTTTAAGATAGGTTCAAATTCTAAAGACACAAAACTTCTATCCGCACCAGTATCAAATAACATAGATGCATATCTACCATTTATAAGGAACGTACCGTTAACCACATTGCCGTCAGCTCTGGCCTGGTTAGCGTTGATAATGAAAGCTCTCCCTCTTACAGGTGGAGGAGCTTGGTTTGCTTGATTCACCGGGTTGGCTTGGGCCTGAGCATGAATAATATTGACCAACCTTGGACAAGTGTTTCTGAAATGGCTCGAGTCACCGCAATTGTAGCAAGCCCGCATTGGTTGACCCATAGGATAATTGGGCTGGTAATATGTTTGGGCTAAATGTTGGGTGGGTGGTAATAGTAGGGGTTGTTGGGCTTGGCCCATTAATTGTTGGTGGGTTTGGGTTAAAGGTTGGTGGCGGTTCATTCGTTGAGGCATGCGATAGGTTTGAACAGTATGACCTGCGCGACCGCAGCCGATGCAATATTGGCAAGGATGATCAGGGGAATGGTGATATTGGCAACGGTTACATTTTGGTAACGGGCCAGTGTAAGGTCTTCTGTATGGTGCGGGTGAAGGGGTGACTTGAGTAATGGGTGGCAGCAGGAATTGGGAGGTTGGTTTGAGTAACAGCGAAATTTCTGGTGTTGCGCTTCCTCTTGTTGGCAAACTTAGAGGAAGAAATGGGAGGGTTTGAAGTTTGACCCTCAACAGGGGCTTTCTTTTTCTCTTCTTTGAACTTCCCGTTGCGAATTCGGTTCTCGGTCAGTTCAGTTGCTAGCTCCATAGCAGCTTCAAGTGTTACTGGTGAAACGTTGAGAACTGAATCTTGGATTTTCGAGGGAAGTCCTCGAATATAATGCTCAATCAGACGATAAGTTAGGGTGAATAAATTTGGAACCATTTGGTTCAACTCCAAGAACCTCTTGTTATAAGTGGTATGGTCTCCCTCCTTCTGCTTTAGAGCATGAAATTCATCCTCCAACTTTTTAATTTCACTCCTAGGACAGAAACGCCTAGTCATAATTTCCCTTAACTCCTCCCAAGTTAAGGCCATTGCATCTTCAGTTCCCCTCTTCCCTTTCTCACTATTCCACCAAGTGAGAGCTACCCCAAATAGTCTCCCGATGGCGTATCGAACCTTGCGATCCTCAGGACAATCGCAGTTTAGAAAGGTGTTTTCCATCTCCTCGAACCAATGTAGGAGAGCAGTGACACCCTCAGTCCCTTCAAATTTAGGAGGATCACAAGACTTGAAATGTTTGTATGAACACTTGCTGGTAGGAGGGTTGTCGATGTTCTGGTCATGTTGTTGGGGAGGGTTAGTAGGATTTGTAGCGAGGGCTTGTTGTACTTGGACCACAATGTCAGGCAGTAACGTGGCCATTTGTTTCGCGATCTGTGTGGCCAAGCGTTCCTGAGACCTTCCTGATCTTTTACCCCTTCGTTGCTGTCTAGACGACATCTACAGGATCATACAATGAGAAGATTGTGAGTTTATGGTGTCTTTTTAGGTGTCATGTGTCTTTAAGAAAATGAAAATAACATAAATATCAATAATGCAACTACATCCATAGGATGTCTTGGGTTTGCTCATGTTGGGCCTCAAATGTCTCCCATACCTTCACCTATATAGTCATGTGGGCCCCCATGGCTATTGGCTTGGTAGGATTCACATTAGTATTGGCAATTTAACACTCGCATCACCCGAATGCAAACCACAAAATATGTTCATGAGATGTTTGGTCGGAACGTGTCCAGGTGTAGACACAATGACAACTCAAAGTGGGGTTAGCTCACACGACGTTTGGTATAGCATGCTTTGGCCTAATAGGTACTTCGTACTCTCATCGTTAGTCCCCAGGTAGGCAAACTGGTCCTGTATTTTGGATTTATACGAATGCCAGCTTAGACAGGACGTTCCGACTACCGGTACTGGTACCCTTCCAGTTACTACATGCCCGTCATGAGAACTCACTTTGATGAGATTTGAAAACACGAAAATCATTGTAAAAGCAATCATGATGTGGTGTGTGCTTTCATGGATGTGATATGTTATGAGTATATGATTCATGATAGGCATTATATGATAATACATACTTATGAACATGCTTGCATAATATTGAATGTAACATTTAACATAAAGCATATAAACATCATGAAATTTGGCATGTAACACACAAAAATCTTATAAGTTTCTAATCAATTATATTATAGGCTCTAAGGGTCTAATAACCTATCCTATATCCCTATAGTCATGGCTCTGATACCAATCTGTCACACCCCGACCCGCAGCGGAATAAGAGTCGGGGCATAATTGGGTTATCACCAAAGCTCATGACATTTACTAATATGTTTCATATTTAATAAAGTCAAAGTTACATTTCCAAATATCTAACATGTTCATACAATACAAAGAAAATAAACCAAACATAACAATCCCAACTCTAAATCATTTTATTATTCTAGTCCAATCCTATGTGTTCCTAGCTCCTGCTGGTTCACCTGTATCATGTGTAAAAATGGGGGTTTTGGGGTCAACATAAGTTGGCGAGTGAACCTTATTAGATAAACATTTATTAATGAATTACTTGTTAGTTTATCAATGAAAAATTGTGCATAATCATAAATGAGCAATTGTAAATAATCAAGCAGTGGCAAATAGTAATCACAACTATAACATACAATAACATATGATAGCATACATTAACATACCAACAACATACGATAAATAACATAAATGAACTGTGCTATCAAGGCTCAATCAAACGGAGCCGATCGTATTGCATGTACTGAAAATGAAAATGTCTGTGCGATCAAGGCTCAATCAAACGGAGCCGATCGTATGTGGGCACGCCAGGTTCAACCTCATAATGAAATGGGGAACATACTCAACGCTCATAATGTAATGGGGAGCGGCGGCCTATGAAATTGCATGTACTGAAAATAATAAATTGCATCCAACAATAACTACACAACAGAAACAAACTGAATACACATGTTCATGATATGATGTATGCACAATGGTTTAATTATAATATATATAACAAGACACATGATACACCCCAAAACGTGATTAAACGGGGAATTTGTAAAGATTCACTCACATTGGGTGCGTTGGATTGGAGATGGTGAGATACGCACGAATTAGATGAGCGGAACAACGAGAAATACTAACCTAAATAATAACGGAAAAACATATTAAATGAGTGGATTTTATTAAGGATTTTAATGAAATTTTTAGATATATTTTTGTGAGTTTAAGGCTATTTTCTATCTTTAAAAATGTTATTTTTAAGTATTTTTAATTGATTTCTAAATTAAATTAAATAAATAAAAATATAAAAAAATTGTTTATTTTGCGTTGACCATTGACCGTTGACTTGTTGACCGGTTCGGTCAGTGACATAGTTTGCGCCGGGTGAGGCTCGAACCCGAGACCTCCCGTACGCGTGCACGCAGCTCTACCAACTGAGCTACGTGTCTAACCCGAAATAATATTGTTTTTAATTATATTTATATATTAATTCGGTTTAACCAAAATTCTTTTAATTTCAAAAACATTTTAATTCAACGAACCGGTGCCAGTGACGGGTTTCGAACGCGCGACGTGTGACTTAATGTTGCACACAGTCCACCGCTGACTGTGTGTCTAACCTGGTTATTATCTCGGTTTTTATTATACTTAACAACTAACTGAGTTAACCCGGTTTAGTTTTTAAACAAAAAGGCATTTTATTACATAAGGAGTGCGTGTAGCAGGGATCAAACTCAGGACATGCGTATATGTTTTGCACACAGTCCACCGCTGGACTGTGTGTCTAACCCGTTCATTTTACTGGTTTTAAATAAACTTATCACTTAATTAACATCGTCTTCTCCATTCAATATTTCCGTCGACTGAATCACTGATCCATTTCTTGTTTTTACGATTATCAAACATTCCTAAGGTTAAAATAAAAAGACAGAAACGGTGTTGGAAGTAACATACCGTAGGAATGATATATCACAGAATTTCCGGCAAAAGCGTCGGCTCTGTTTTTGTGCACCTCAACTGAACCAAAACAATTAACCATTTTGATTAGTCAATCGTGGAATTGAAGTGATAAACAAACGTTAACAGCGGGATTGAAGGTCCTTACCGTTTCACAGACGGAAATAAAGACTTTCAGGAACTTTCCGGCGAACTGGAATTAGTTGAATACAGCGCCTGAATTCGATTTCAATTGAGAGGTTTAAGTTAGAAGTAGCCTAACAATTGTTGAACTGCAATGATATTGAAAGATTTACCGTTTGAGGATGAATACGGTTTTCCGGCGAAATTTGCAGAAAATTCCGGCGAGCTGTTTTAAGCGTTCTGATGGTCTGAAAATATGACAAAAGTGAAATGGGATGCTGGTATGATATTTCTGAGTCGCGAGAGTGGTCTTGAGTTGAAGTAATCTGGACTTGATTACTTTTCGGTTATAAAAACCGATAATGATGAGACTTGATGCTCAATCAATTCCGACTTGATTAAAAATCGTCGGTGCATCGGTTATAAACTGAATGTGCGAGTAAATAAGCGATTTGACGATTGATTTGCCGATTTCCGTTTCTCAGTTGGCGCAACCGGTTTAACCGAGTTTGTGTATAAATCTCATTTGTTTCCTAGAGATAACAGAAAACACAAAGTGGCGGAGTGGTGATGTGAGTGTGTGTTAAGTCGTTGGAGTTGTTCTGGCTGACCCGGGTTCGAGTCCCGGCAGCAACATTTATTTATTTTTTTATTTTGTTTTAACTTTTTATCTAATATAATTTTTATAGTTTAGTTTATTTATTAATTATGTATCGTTTTAAATCAAAATAATCATAAATATTCAACGTGACTTTTATAACTTGATATTCGATTACAAAACGGAGCGGGTTTTGAAAACCCGATTTTTACAAATGTTACAAACCTGAACCCAACCGATAAGTTACAATAGTAGGCCCGGTCCATATATTTTTATGATGCTAGTAGAAATTATTAATTTTATTCTTAAATGTTAAGTATATTTATAATTGAAATGATTTATCTATTTCCTACAAGAAATAACAAAAGTTAACATAAAAAATCATTGATCTTCAAATTATTATAAAATAAAATGTCTTAATAAAAACTTTGGAGAAACATAAAAATAGTGTAGAAGGTTAAGTTTACGTGAATCGTATCAATTTGAAAAGTTAAATTCTCAAATTTTGTATTATACTTTATAAATTTGAATCTTACGTAAATTTGTTCCCAAAACTGAAAAATACCAAAAGACACAATCGTATCGTTGATGAAACAAAAAAAAAAAAAAACGAAACCGAACAGTTTTTAAAAACCGAAAACCGAACTTTTTGTTACGATTTCAGTTTTTACCTAAAACGAAATCGAACAGTGCACTACCCTAAATAAAAGTAGCAAATAAATAAAAGACAAACCTACTGTTCTTCATATATACCATCAAGTCACTTCTTTTTATCCAACCAACCCTCCATAAAACAACCAATCTTATTGATCACTTTTCCCTGTATATATACATAAGGATATCTCCTATCTACATGGAGAACGTCTAGAATAAGTAAGGATGGGAGTTGAAAGATGATGAGTAGTGGGCTAATAGCTTTAGTGGGTGTGAGAGGGGCGGTCTGATGTGTTGGTGAGACTAGGTCGGTTGTATGAGGTGAAGGAGGAGGGCTAGTGTTTGGGCCGTCAGTGATGGGCTGGGCAGGAATGGAGGTAGGGTGTGTCGAGATGTTGGGCCACAGTAAAGGATTAATAGGATGGGTGAGAAAGTCGTAGGAGTGTAGTGATGGTTTGGGATGATTTGCGAATGGGAACATATTTTCATCAAAAATCATATGACGACTTATGATGATTTTCTTTGTGGTTAGATCAAGGCATTGACAACCACAATGATTAGGTAGGTAACCTATAAGGGCACATGACATGGAACGATAAGCAAGTTTATGAATTGTGGTATGTGGGATTAAAGGGTAGCAAAGACATCCAAACACTCGAAGGTGTGTATAGGATGGGATACAATGGTAAAGTCGTTGAGTGGGGGACTGGTTATGTACAACTTTACTTCGCATTTAAGAAGATAAGTAGCAACCTCGAGTGCATGGTGCCAATATGTGTTAGGTAACGAAGAATGGGCAAGGAGGGTCCGAATAACATTGTTAATGGATGGGATTTTACGCTTGGCTTTCCCATTTTGGGAAGATGTGTTTGGGCAAGAGAAGAGAAATTGCATGCCGTTTTGTTTGCAAAATTGTGAAACATGGAATTAGCATATTCGGTGCCATTGTCACATTGAAATTATTTTATGTTTCGTTCAAATTGCGTTTTAATGAGCTTATAGAATGTGGTGAAGGTAGAGAAGACATAAGATTTGTTGGATAGGGGGTATGTCCATAGAAAGTTGGTGTAATCATCAAGAAATAATATATGAATAATGTCAAAAGGCATGGAGGTAAAATTGGTTCAAAGATCACTATGAATAATGTCAAAAGGCATGGAGGTAAAATTCATAGAGTCATGAAAAGGTAATCTAATATGTTAACCAAAAGCACAAGATTAACAAAAATTAGATTTCAACGTTCCACAATTAATCAAACTAGAGTTTTTTAAGATAATACAATAAATGAGATCCCAGATGACTGAGACGTTGGTGCCGTATGTCTTCAGTGAGAGCAGTGAAAGCGGTTGGAGAAGTGATCTTGGAGACTTATGTTGGATCAAATGTGTAAAGATCCCCCGAGCTATTGCATCGTAGGATATGGGTCTTGGTCTTGAGATCCTTCACCAAAAACCCATACAAGTCAAATTCAATAGACAGTTTATTATTAGTAGTGAAACAACGAACAAAAAGCAAGTTTTTGATTAAAGAAGGGGCATATAGGACTTAGTTTAGTTTAAAAGGTGGGAGGGGCGGTGGAAGGGTTAGATTGTCGTGTCCATAAACGAAAATGGTTTTGCCATTTCCCACTATTATATTATGAATAATGCTAGTATTAAAATTAGATGAAAGGGTGGAGTTAGGAGTCATATGGCCTAGTGTTAAAATTAAATGAAAGAGTAGAATTAGGAGTCATATGACCTAAAGCACCGATGTCCATAGTCCATGCCTCTAAGGTATTGGAAGAAGGAAGTGTTGGAGTAACAAGAACAAGGGACATCAGGTAGTGTCCTTGTGGTTGAAAAGTCTCAAACACAAGCTGGTAGAACCACGTCTGGTGGGGGAGCAATTATTCCATTAATTTGGATGATGCCCAAAATGAAAAATTTGAGGAATGGATGCAAAAAGCTGAAAGCTGAAAAATTTGAGGAATAGAATGCTTAAAACTTTTTCTCAGTAATCAACAACCACCAGCCACATATAGCCATAGTGAGGGTATAACCACCTCTTCATTATTACTAGGGGAGCTACAAACGACCTTTAAAAACATTCTTGAACCAATGTTTCAATCATATGTTGCCAACTTTGATGCAAAAATATTTGGTACTACAGCTCCTAGGCCTTGGTTTCACAATTATCTAAATAGGCAAGATGTCGCTGATGCCATAGAGGAGTAGAAAGTAGAAAAGCCCAACATTATAACAAAAGGGGCAACTAATGCAAAGAAAAAGCCCGATGATGCAAGGGCAATTGCCATGGTCAAAAAACAGAAGAATATATATGTTGGTGAGTTGGACCTTGAAAAAAGAATTTCCAAATTTAGAAGGGATCAGAGAGTTTAAAGTGTAGCCTTCGTAGAAGCACATGTTGAAGCTCAAAGAGTTGAAAAAAAGATGGTGAGACAAGATAAGAAGATTGATGATAGGGTCAAATTTTAATGTACCTCAGTCATCAAAAAGGCCACTGCACTAGAGAAGCTTGAAGCAATGAAAAGATAGATCCCTCAAGTTCAACAAGCTCAACCTCAAAAACAAGACCAATGTCAAAAAGCTGGAGTTAAAACTCAAACAATAGGACTAGTTAAAAGTACTAGAACACAAAGTAGGACAAAATCATTTGTTATTGAAAAACCAGTAGAAGAACCAGTAGCTACACTTACAAGAAAAGGAAAGTTGGTGTTACCTGTTGATTCAAATGACTCTCCATCATCAAAAGAACCCATGACTCTCCATCATCAAAAGAACCCAAGAAGCCAGAGAGCTCATTTGTTCCAGTATCAACAGAGAAAATCACAAAAAGGTATCAAAGAATATCCTAAAGAATCAGATGAAGATTCTCCTCGTTCACCAAGGTTCACCATGTCCTTAAAACAGCCGCCATTACTCAAAGTTGATAAAGAGCTGAATCATGTGGAGAATGCTAAAAGAATGGGGGAAGAGGCAATAAAGGAATTCACGGAAAATCAAACAAAAATGACATACAAGAAAAGCTCAGTACATAATGGATAGAAGAATGAAGGAGATAAAGGCCTATGAAAAGTACATGTTTGAAGCATCTCAATGGCACTCCAAAATTACACCCTTCAAGGTTAATCGTTTAAAATCCAATTGTTTGAGACTAATCAGCTGCACCGTTGTTCTTTTTATGAAAACACTAAGCTTAAACAAGTTCATATGAAAACTAATTCACCAGGACGAAAAGCACCATTGTTCTTTTTATGAAAACACTAAGTTTAAACAACTTCATATGAAAGAAAAGAGGCTATGGAACATTTCCAAACATCATTTTCAATTAACAGTTAGATGTTATTTGAGCAAATGTATGCACCCTATCTGAATTTTGTTACTTTAGTTCACCGTTAATTTCATTAAAATTTTGTTCAAATCATGGATGCTTTTATATTAATTATTGATTTCTCCAGCTAAAGGTAGTTGGGTACAAGTTATTATTGACAAACATTTTGGCAAGGACTCGAATTCAGTTGAAGCATTGAGTACCCAAATTGGAGAATGATGAATCATAAGTCTACTGTATCGGTCAATATACTTGGGAAAGAAATTTGTTCAAAATCTGATAACTGAATTAACTTAAAACTAATTATTTTTAGTTCTAACATGGTTAATTATTTTTAGTTATAAAACATGGTTAATTGGATAAGAAGGTAATAAACTTTTATAAAACCCTCAAAAGCAAAATTATACCATTTCAAGATACCGAGAGTTAAAGATTATCTTAAATTTTAACTTTTAGACTTGGATTCTAGTAACCCTTACCACTTTCAAAAAGTTACTTTAACAATTTAGTTTGAAAATGCAGCCGGTTGTATAAATGCGCATCGTGCGCATGTTAGTAAGAATAGGGGCTCATATTGTCGTTTAAAGTTGGCCTTCTGTTACGTGCTTTTAATATGATTAGGTTAGAATGTATTATACAGATTAAATTATAAATGTAATATTATATACTAGTGTTGTTAATTTTATACTTGTAAAAGTTAATATATTATGTATTTGAGTCTCTGGTTACATCACTGAGAGAGTGAGTGGTGAACACTAGTTTAGAAATTTATCAACACATGAAGAAATTGTTGATGTGTGTTTAACTCGCACAAATCGGGCATTGGGCTTGAACCAGACATGGGTAGGAATAGAGTAAGGCCTAATTAGGTATAAACCAGAGTTTGTTTTTGGGCCCAAAGATATATAAAGTTTTAAACACAACCACAACCACGACGTAATGCTCTGATCCTTATGGATCTTAGTACATTTGGTCCCAAAAGTAGTTTTAAAGTTGTCCAAATATTATTTATTAAAAAATTGCATGCACTACCACAAAGACATGCCAAAATTTCAAAGTCGAAATCATGTATCTGAATAACACGTAAAATCAAGTGTTAACACAAAGGAGGGTGTAACAGCCCAGCGTAACCGCACCATGATATTGTCCGCTTTAGCAGCCAGCACGCCCTCAGCGCCTGCCCCTCACGGTTTTTAAAACGCGTCATGTATCCAGCCCCTTATAATGAAGCCTTTGTTCCCCTTCACAACCGATTTGGGATATCACAAATTCCACATGCGGGGTTTTACCGCGAGGCATGCGACTGACCAAGATCCAACCACTAATCATGTTGAACCAATTATTTAAGTTGTAAAATCATCACAATCAACACGATTAGTGATCAACAGTTAAAAGTCCAAAAACACAGTTAAGTTAGCAGCGGAAAAATAAAGTAAACCATCATAAACTTAAAACAAAAGTTTAATAAATGTAGGATACATAAGACTTTACGAACTACACACTCCAGCCGATTGCAACGTCCGTCCATAGTTGTACCTAACGACCTGCAAAGGATGCAGTAGTGTGTCAACATAAAGTTAGCGAGTTCACGTTTTTTCTCAGTATTGTTTTCAAAAAAAACTTAGGTAGTTAAATTACTTAGTTTATAAAACATGTCATGGGGAGCTACCCCATCTTTAAGCTACTAAACTGTGTGATACCGAAACTATGACTGTTTAATTTGTTTGTGCCCCAGGTTAATGTCTATAAGCATTGACTAGTTGCCAAGGCATAAAAGTTCACGCCTGTCCTCCCAGGTACAGTGCAAGGTTTGTCGAACGTAAAAGCGCTATCAACTAATATCCCATTCGCCAGGCCCCGACGATTAATTGGTATAATGTGTGGGGACTTTTAGATAGAGTTCGTTTAGTCCGCTAGAAACATGAAATATAAATAGAATTTAATAGTATTCCATCCCCAGGGAATACTAGGCAATCCCTTAACCAGGGAAAGTGAAATTAACAGTATCACATACCAGGAATACTAAGGCAATTCCATGCCCGGGAAAGTGAGGTTCCCAACCACCGGAAATACATGCTTTTAGTAAAGTTGTGAACTCACATTTGTTTTGCTCGGTAAGAAATAAAGTGTAAGTAATAGCGAATACAATCAACAACATCCTAAAATGGTTATCCTATAGTTCATTAGTGTGGGTTCATGCAACACGTATGTTCCTACACGCAATTTAATATTTTGCACGTAACACGTTTATACATGGACAATTTAGTCAAACGTAAACATACATAACACCATAGCATAACCCATACTTAGTATCAATCATATATTCGTCAAACACATTAGAACATTTTATGATATCTCAAGCAAGAAACAAGCACGTCAAATCAATTTGTCAAAATTCAGCATTTACACTTAATCCTGCGCAGTTTTCGTGAATTTTTCTAATATAGTTTCGGAACTGCAAAAATTCTCAGAAAATTAAAGAACGTTTAAAACGGTCCATTCATTTTATGTAAAATTTTTAGAACCTGACTCTTTATAGATTTTCCATGAAAAATCAAACATTAAACAGTGGTCAGATTTGTCGCAATCTGACCTCTGCCCACTAAATATTTTCTTTTAAATTCCTCGGTTATCCGATTGACTTGAAACTAGCGGAAAAATTCTTAAAACATTAAAGGTTACCTACAGTAGAAATTTCATAGCAAAACTCCAAATACGTAGCAAATTATGACCCAAAACATATGACCCATTTACTACATATTTTCGCAGCTTCAGCGTTTGTTTGTAAATAATTCGTTAAAAATATCAAATGATGTTGAAAAAAATACGATTCTAGTTGGTTTGAAAGGTTTTTCCTGGAAGTTCATCATAGACAAGAAACATCAATTTTTGTTAGCTTTTGACCCGGTTACAGCTGATTAAAGTCAACTGTAACTTTCAGGACAGATTCTGTTTCATCACTCAGCTTCTTAAAACGATTCCTATGGCTTAAATCCCATACTTAGCAACCAAGAATGAAATCTATACATTATCTATAGCAGGTTTTCATCATAACTTAGATTATCTAACATCTAATTCATCAAGAGCCATCAAGATTCAACACAATCATACAAGATTTCAAACCCTAGTAACCAAACAACCCATTAACACTCATAACCCAATCAAGCATGAATCATAGCACCCAAGATTACAAGTAATCATCAAATAACATCAAGAATTATCAATAACTCCAGAAACGCAGCCATGATACTTCACATTATGTAAAGAATCAAAACCCTAATGAACATGTACATGTCTATACATAAATAAGTAGTAACAGGAACCATTATATTTGATTTTCATGAACTCTAGACTACAAGTTAACATCATAACCATCAAGATCATCAATCATATACACAACACATAAAAACACAGCCTTGTACATAAACAAACAACATGCCATGAACCTGAGTGAGGGAGAGCTAGAGAGAGAGAGAGAGAGAAAGAGAGAGCCGAGAGTTGAGATCGAATGGGGGAAGGGGCCGCTTCTTCACAGATTGCACACTAGGGTTAGGGTTTGGTTTTGAATGCCTGAACATAATAAACACTTAATAGTGTTTTTATTAGAATTGAGTTGTGGTCAGTTGGTGTAATGGGCTGGGAACTCTAGATGGGCGAGGGTTATATGGTTGGTGGGTTGGGCTCGATTGTTATAACAATTATTAGGGGCAAGAATTGTGACATAAGAATGTGGTATGGTTAAGGTAAAAACTGTAAAACATAAAACATTAACAACAAAACGCAACACGACTTACTAAAAAATTTTTCAAAAGGTGCTCGATATGAACCTTGATTTGTGAGTTGTCACATCATTCCCAAGTTGAAAGAAATTTCGTCCCGAAATTTGCAAACAGTCGCTGAAGAAGCTAGTGTGGTTAAGCGTTTTCACAGGGTGAGTTCACATATTCAAATTATGATTAATTTGTTTAAGGAAAACTTTCTTATTATGAATTATATAATAAAACATCCATATATATTTAAGAAAGTCAATTTTACCTCCTTTACAAAAATCCGATGGTCAGTTATCGCAAGCATTTTTCAAAAACCTTCGATACAAATCATCTTCCCAAGGTTTATATATTAAATTGCTAGCATCAAATGTTAAGATTCGTAAGTTTGCAAGATATACGAGCCATATATTAACAATCACGGTATAATCAACGCTAGACAATAATAAAATATAAATTCGTCGCTTGACTTTACACGGAGCTACCGGTCACGACGGGGTGATCAACCCGAAAGATCTATCAACAATTCTACACATACCGATATTAGTGATTAACCGGCTAAATTCGCGCAAAGTGCCACACAATGGGTGACTTATTGTGCCTGCCTTATGAACAATATATATATCCTACTAAAATTGATAAATTTAATATTATGTGTTATTCGAATTCCTCGAAGTCCCACCGAAACGTTAGCCAATTTCGATACTTACTCTCTTGAGATCAAGCAAATTCGTCACACTTACATTTAAGTATTTTAAAATCTATACGGTTGTTTTACCCCAAAAACCGTAATCCTCCCTGAAACAAATATCTATATATATATATATATATATATACATATATAAATATGTATATATATGTATATATATATTTAATCAAACCCGTTTCTTCCCAAAACATATTTACATCGTTCATATCTCCAAAACCATGTTTTTCCTCAAAAACATAACATATCATTTCCAAACCATATTTTCCAAGAAAATATATTGATAATTTATTTAAAGGCATATTTTATACAAAAACGTATATTATCCTTTTTAAGGTGTGTTCTTCCCTCAATATATATATAAAACAGTAAAAAGAGGGTCAGTAACACTCACATTTGGGTGCGTTTTTATGTTAGCGCGATCCCACAATTTGGTCTACACGTCCTAATTTAAGTAGGAACGATTTAATAATCAATATTCCACAAAATACCTGAGTTTCTCCTATACTTACATCTTTTACATAACTTTGAGATTTTCTCAAAAAGTCTTTATTTTTTATCATGTTTGCGTGTTTATATATATATATATATATATATATATAGATTTTGCTACTTGAACAATTTATTGGTGACCCTCATTATGTTATATCCGTTATCACACTTGTTTATAACCAATATATCTACGATTTGCGCTTCGTAATATATTTACATAAACGTGAACATATTATCATATATCGTAACACACGTATTTTGTCAACTTATACTTTCATCATTTTTAAAGCATTCATACATGAAATAACTCTTCAAGTTAACGTATGTATCATTCTCATGCTTGACAAATAAGTTATATATTTAACGTGACATTTAACGAAATTACCGTTTTAATCGTACAAGCGTACATGCATAGTCTTAATTCTTACTATCATGTCATCACTTAACGTAAAACACTACTCATATTCTCATATCATATTATATCACACAAAGTTCACCCTTGAACAACCCATTTTCGTATACGTTGACATATGCGTATTTTAACGTTTCGGTAACGTTTTCGAGCGTTGGAAGTCACGTATGACTAGCCAAACACTAAGGATACTTAATGTAAGTTAAAATAATCATATCTATCATAAAAATATCAGTTTACAACCTTATCTAAAACAATTTTACAAAAATCACTTTAAAAGCCGATTTTTACCGTTTTTAACGCATAGTCTTGTACAGAACTTTACTATAACCATCCTGAGTCATCACGACTTCATATTCTAACATAACCCATGCTATTTACTGAATAAAACGGTACTTATACTCATGTTAGTACATATTTCATGCTAGTCACATAAATCATACAATTTCACCCATTTTACTACTTTTTAAGATTCATGTACAACATGCAAAGCTACCAAACTTATGACATAATTTTATGTTATCACAACACATCATATAACATAATTTTAGCATGTTCATATTCTGATTTTATCCACTTTTATCATAGCATAAAAAATTCACCAACTTATAATCATTTAAAACCATCATGCATACTTATGTATAAGTACCTAATGCATGAATATAATATCATCCTCATCATCGAAGAACTTAATGCATCAAATATACATTTATTTCATTTTCATATAATCCAAAACATCATCTTCATCTAATCATCATCACATTATTGCATGCATTAATCTTTCACATTTATGAACATCCAAACAAAAACCCATATGTACATGAATATATATATATACACACACACACACACACACGACACACACATATATACATATATACTTCCACAAATCAACTTTTTCACATAATCATCTTAAATCATAAGAACTTTTATAAAGAACCTTTTTGATTATGCATGCATCCATCATTTAAAATCCACATCAATCAAGAACATTCAAAAGTCAAAACATCATCTCTAGCACTCATATATACACACTCACTGCCACATATACACACACATGCTTCTATTTTTATTTTGTTTAAAACCCATTTGTTATTAGTTTTCAAGTTTGTGAAAAACTCCAAGTTTATGAGAAACTTTCGATCATCATCATCATTATCAAGGAACAAGAATATAATTTGTAAAGTAAGTTTATACCTTACAAGAATTTAGTGGGTTTTGATGAGATTTTTGATGATATGGAGCTTGTTCTTTTTGGAAATCACTTGAAAACACCTTTGGATCTTCAAACACCTTTGACAACACCTTGGAATCTTGGTCTTCAAGAACAAGGTTCAAAATTTTGAAAATGGAAGGGATGTGGGTGTGTATGATAGAGAGAGAGAGAGAGAGAGAGAGAGAGAGAGAGAGAAGAAGAAGAATTGTGATTTTTGGTGTTGGAAAATGAATTAAGTGAAGTGTGGAAGACTCAAAATCATTGCACATTTTCTCTAGCTGCAACACTTGTCAATATGGAAGGAAAAGAGGAAAAAGATGGGCATATAGAGCCGTCACCTATCCCACACACACATTCTCCATGCATGCACACACACATATACATATATATATATATATATTATATAGTTAAATACAAGTATTAACTGACTAACGGGTATTTTATCTCGCGGTTTAATCGCGTTTTAAGGCGTTTGAAATTATTTTTATCATTCTATAAAAATAAACTCACCATACTGTTGCTGAAATATATTTTACTTGCCTTGACTTTCTTGGTTGGTTATATTTTGTAAGATACGCGCGGTATTGCGTAGTACATGCTAAAACTCACAAAATAGAGTTTTTAAGTGTTTTAATAAATTTTTCCTCACGTATATGATTAAAAATAACATTTTGATCATAATGGAATATTTTTAGGATTTTAACATTAATCGGGTGGTCACTGACGTTCGTTTCACATTTTGTTCGTTACGCGATAAGCATTTATCTTATTATTGCCAACATAATTTCTAACAAATTTCGAATTTACCAACACATCAAATACCATATTTTAACACCAAATTTAATAAAATATTGCCTTTATTTATCCATAACACGTGTCACACTTGTACGGTACATATTCCAAAT
This sequence comes from Scalesia atractyloides, assembly GCA_947069175.1. Lineage (NCBI taxonomy): Eukaryota > Viridiplantae > Streptophyta > Magnoliopsida > Asterales > Asteraceae > Scalesia > Scalesia atractyloides. The sequence goes on along the minus strand of CAMTDV010000003.1, from coordinate 68,358,308 downwards.
AGTCGAGTGTTACAATTGAGGCTTGAGATTACAAGCAGACATTCAGATTTCATCATATAATTGAGGTTAGTGCTCCAAAATTCATCGTATAATCTATATTATTGATGTAAGAACATAATCATCGATCATATATTATTCATCCATTTGTAATCAGGGCAACGTGATCGAGGAGTGTGTCACTACGACGGAATCGCCGATGGACGCCACGGAATCACCGACATAATCGCCGTAACATAGATACTGTCGGAATATTTAGTCGCGACACTGTTTGTAAGTTTATACAATTCGTTTGTAGTTTGTAAGTTTATAAAATTCGTTTGTGCTTTTATATGATAATACGACACTTAATTGTCTGCTAAATAGTCGATTCAAACTACGTCTTGTACTTTTATATGATAATATGACGCTTAATAGGCGTTTAGCTTATGCATTAACGATCTATAATGTGGTATTCAGTTTTACTTTTAATGATATAAAGTTATGCACATGTGCATATTTTGACAGAATATGCTTAACAGAATAGGCTAATAAGGTAATTTTGTGTGATATATAGTTATGTACATGTGCATAAATTGTCATAATAGGTTAATATGCACATGTGCATAGTTTGAAATAATAGGTTAATAAAGTTGTTCATGTTGATGCACATGACGTTGAGTAGGAGTCTCACCTATGCAATGATCTATAATCGGTATTTAGTTTTATTTTGATGTGTTTTGGTGTGATATATAGGTATGCACATGTGTATTTCCTGTTAGAATATGTTAATAAGGTACTGTCGTGTGATATATAGCTATCCACTTGTGCATAACTTTGAATATGTTAATATGCACATGTACATATCTTATATGTTGATGATAAAATTAACGTTGATGCACAAGCTCATTGTAGATCATAAACGGAAAAAAATTGAAGAAAGTAACATTTTATCAAAGTCAAGGGATGAAGAGTCAAAAATAGATTCGACAAAGACGACTACGTGAATGTCAAACAACAAGGTTAAAAGCTGTTGATTATTTTATGATGTAATATGAGTTTATGCACATGTGCATCCTTGTATTACTTTCATTTTAAATAGTATAACTTATGTAAACACGTTCAGTTCATAAATGTAGACGTGCAAAAGGATAAAAACATTAAAAGGAAGACCAGTAAACAGAAACTTTATGAAACACCAAATAAAGGTTTTGATGGAGTCCGTACGACAAATAATAGGAGGTTGGCAAAATCAAAAGTTATAACGACAGATGACAAGGATGACGATAAGGTGGATAACAACAATGTTGATGTATGTGTTATTTAAAATATTCAATCAAAATTTAAAATGCACATGTGCATTATTATGTATGAACATTTTATAACATGTATTCTTTTTGTTTGCACATGTGCATCATAGTGTGTGAATAAACAGATTCAAAGAAGGGAATAAGATCAACAAGAGTTAAAACATTGGAAAAAAGTCAGAAAGTAAAAAGATTTAAGAGCGGTCAATTGGCGATCAATACGAACACGTTTGTCACCACATCAACTTTGATGGGGTTAACGCATTGTCTAAGAAACAGAAGGATGTAGCAAAAAATATGGGGTTTGGAAGTATTTTACAACTGAGAACGTACGGTCTACCAACGAAATTGGCACATTTTGTGGTAGATAATTTCGACGAATATATATGAGTTTTAAAATAAAGGATGGTAACATAAATGTGGATGAGACGGTAGTTAGCGGTTTGTTGGGGGATAAGGAATAGTGGGGCTATTTTAACATGTCTAAAGAAGGAAAAAAAGATATGAAGGAAGACAATGATTACGCGGTCAATGAAGACGAAGAGATGGATGAAGAATGTGGGACATTTAAAAAGTGGGAACATCTGTGCGAAGGGTGTGCCGTGACACCAAGAAAAAATGTTGAAGGAATAAGAGTTAACCCAGATAAAGACGGGATATTCTTCAAATATGACGTTGTGGCGTTGTTTATGAACACGGTGGTACAGATTAACAAGGACGGAACATGTAAAATAGAATTTCTTGAGTGCTTGGATAGGATATGGCTGTGGAGGATGTGAATTGGTGCAAGTAGTGACATGATTAAAGTAAGTAAGAATGGATGGCATCGGGCCAACACATCAAGATACTTCAACGGGGCGCTTATAATTTTGGTGGTAAGTTACTTGTTACGTTTTCATATTGTATAAACTATTACATTTGCATAAAATTGTCACTTATGGTAATAATGCACGTGTGTAGATGATTTACGGGACATAACATTATGCGGATATATCAACATGATTTGAACAATGAGCTCGCTAGCATTCTAGACAAAGGATATGCTTAGTCGGAGGGAAAAGTTTGAGATAAAGAGTGGAGGATTTAGCAAATGGGACTTACGTGAAGGCTATGTTGAAACTTAAGTTTTGAATGATGTGGATGAAATGGTGATAGATGATAGAGGAAAAAATGTTGGAGATATAGATGGGGAGGGATTTGGAATGATAGCGGAGAGCGAACATCAATCGGTCTCGTTTGAGCTATGTATGGGTATGTATAATAATGTTACTTTTAAAATTGCACATGCGCATAATGGTTGATAAAAAGTGCATTTTCATGATACTTATAAAATTGCACATGTGCATAATGGATAATAAAGGTTGATGCACATTTGCATAATAAGATGAATAGTGAACAGAAATCTGATGCGCGTGTGCACAAGAAAAAACATTGATGCACATATGCATAAAGGTTTGTTGTTAACAAAAATTTCATAATCATGTTATTTATAAAATTGCACATGTGCATAATGAATATCAAAAGGCTGATATTCATAAGGCTGAATATCAAAAGTGCATTTTCATGATACTTATAAAATTGCACATGTGCATAATGGATAATAAAAGGTTGATGCACATTTGCATAATACGATTAACAGTTAACATAAAGCTAATGCACATATGCATAATGGTTTGTTGTTATTATTGACGTATGTCGTATTTATTTTATTTATATTTGTTTTCATTTATGTATTAATAATCAAGAACATATGGGTATAATTCAAAGATTAATGGATGATACGTTGAGGAAAAAGACATAATTGGATAAAGAGCTAGATGAAGTTTGGTCTAAATATCCGAAAAATGAAAAAGGTTTTAGAGTTTGTTAAAAAATATGATAAGGCATTTAAATGTGAACTCAGAATGGCGGATCTGTTAATTAGGATGGATAAGATTGATGGTAAAGATGAAGGAATCATGGGTGATAAGAAGGAAACAAGTGATACAGTTTAATTGGTAAGAAGAGGGGGATGAAGGTTTTTATTAGGTAAAAAAAGGTTTAACAGATGAAAGTGGTGTTTTGGGTGGTGTTTTAAAAGATGGATCGTGTGATGGAGAAAAAGGACATGGGGGCGAGTGGATCATGGATCAGTAAAAAATGATGCAGAGATAGATGTACATAGAATCGTTGATAATGCAATTAAACTGGTAGTACCATTAAGGGTGTTGAGAGAGGACAATCAAACAGGAATAAAAATGTGGATAACACAATACCAAGTTTTAAGTTGTTGTTGCAAAGTTCGCAGAGTTCGCCAGAACCAGATGTGGATGAGAGTGATGAAGGTATAAATGAGGTTGAGTTGAATGAGCCATTGAACGATGATGAGATATTGATATGGAAATATCTGATGACAACGACTGACGATAAACAAATGTATTTATGAATGTATTGGTTGACATTTTTAATATTAATACAGTTTTATGTTATGTTTTGTTGAAAATAAACATGTCATGATAACTTAGGATTACAAACTGGTGTTATAGGGCAGAGAGAAAGAAAGATAATGAGGATGATCAGGTTATACATATCGCAAAGGAGATGAGGGAGGTCAAGTTGTCTTTCACTAAGTTTACATATATGTATTATGGTGTATGCACATACTCATTATTATATTATTAACATTGTATGTAGTGTATGAAATACGTTTGTTGCACACGTGCATATACGCGACAATAAATGTAATGATTTAATATATGTGATATATGCATATTGTATTACAGCATATGCACATGTGCAGTATGTTTATTATAAACAATGTATATAATGTATGTAATATGTTTGATGCACATGTGCGTACACGAGATAATTGATGTAATATATGTTATGTATGTAGAATGTATTATAGCATATGCACGTGTGCAATATTTCTATTATAAACATTGTATATAATGTGTGTAGCATGTTTAATGCACATTTGCATACATGAGATAGTTGATATAATAAGTGTGGTGTATGTAGAATGTATTACTATAACCAATATATGCACATGTGCATTATTTTTATTATAAACCATGTAGGTAATATGTTTGATGCATATGTGTATACACGAGATAATTGATGTAATATATGTGATGTATGTCAGACTGTATGTCGACATATGCATATATTAGTTATTTTATTATAAACATTGTATATAATGAATGTAATATATTTGATGCACATGTCCATATTTGAGATAATTTATGTGATATATGTTATATACGTAGCATGTATTATATAATGTTTATTGTTTGATGTATATGTGCATGTACGATATAATTGACGTGATATATGTTATGCATGGAGAATGTATTACGACATATGAACACGCTCATTATTATATTATAATCATTGTATGTGACGTATGTAATATGTTTGATGCGCATGTTCATACACAAAATAATTGATGTAATATAAGTCATGTATGCAAGAAAGATATTTTTGAATCTTCTCACGGATTGACAAAGGAGCATATTTGATAAACACTTTGGAAGAGGGAAGATGGATTACACAAAATGTTATAGATTGTTGGGCGGAGCTTATGAACTATAATGAGAGGAAGATCAATCCATAAGGGAAGAGGCGATTATTTTGTTATACATCGGTAATTTTGTTATACATCGACAATTGTAAGTGTATCATATTCAATGTTTAACAAACGTAATTAGGATAATTATTTTTGTTTGTGATATGTATTAATGTAACGACAGCCAGGGAGTTTATGTTTAAGACGAAACAAACATAAAAAAGCGTATGCAACATTAAAGGCACATTTGAAAGAAGTGGTCGAATGCGATGATAAACTATTGGATTTAAGAGATTTCAACATTATTATAATACCATTGATTGAAACAATCATTTTTATCTAATATGCTTCGATTTTGAGAACGCAAAGGTCGAAGTGATTGATAATATGGTTAGTAATAGGGGGTTTTACAAGATGACGCTTGGAACGAAGTTTAAAGAGATAGGGTGTCCATGTAAAGTGGAATGTATAGAATTTAAATTATATATATTTTATGAATAGGGATATCAGTTTATGATAATATATAACATTTGGTATGATTGTGTATTTCAGAAACAGTACATGGTTGGATATTTGAAAGTTATCGAACATCCGATGGCGTCGCGCATGTAGAAAGCAACGCTGTCGAGGAAGAAGTTAGAATGGGCAACAAATGATAATTTCAACGACTGCGGGGTGTTCGCTATGTGACACATGGATATGTATAGAGGGAGTGGTGTGAGTTTTGAATGCGTTTTAGTACACGTAAAGAGATTCAAAATATGCAACTGAGGAACATGAGGATGAAGATAGCAGCCAAATTGTTGTTATCAGAGGCAAACGTGTACAATGAATCTATTATGAACCTCGCAAAAGAAGCAATACATGGGTTAACAAATAAAAGAGTTAAAGAATATGCTTAAAAATTGAAAAAGGAGCAGAAAGTATGAGGTTATGAACCAGTACGAATGTTATTCGTGGGTGATTCATGGACAAGAAGCTCATATTTTTTTTGTTTTTTTTTATATTGTCCTTTGTTGATTTGATGTGTTTTAACGGTAGTAAGTGGGTAGCTGTTGTGATGTGGGTAGCTTTGGTTGACAGTGGTTGATATTTGGAGTTCGTATTAGCTGATGTTTTATGCCCATGTGCATAAATATGGTTAAATTTACAGGGTGGTTGTTTGGTTTAGCATGTATTTGATTGTTCAGGTATGGTAGTAATATATAACGTGTTACAAATGGCTATGTTTGTTAATATATGGCGTATTATGTTGTCTAGTAAATGAAATGTTAGGTATGCACATGTGCATGAATTGTTACAACATGTTACATATGGTTATGTTTGTTAATATATATGATATATTATGTTGTTTAGTAAATGAAATGTTAGGTATGCACATGTGCATAAAATGGTACAATGTACATTTTTGTAGTATGTAATGTATCACAAATGGCTAAATTTATTAATGCAGGATGTATTTTTTATTTAAGATGTAATATGTTGTTTGGTATATTTTACGTTGGTGTTTTGAATATATGTGGTAAGTTTTCTTTTTATGAGTATGTAATTACTTATTATAAAGGTGTTACAACAAGTTCATGTTGACAATGCACATGTGCATTAATAAAGATAATAAGCATGTGGACAATGATTGTAATTAATTTGAAATATTGTATGTTTTATTCATCGTATATATAATACGTATGTGGTATTTTGTGTTGTATGGGATATCACATTACATATGATGATGTTTATATATAGTAAAACAGGATTTTATGTATATAAAATATGTATGGATGCACATATGCATTATTCAAAATAGTAATCAGATGTCGAGGTATTATGTATATCAAAGATGTATTATGTATATCAAAGCGATGTATTATGTATATCAAAGATGTATTATATATATCAAAGCGATGTATATGCATATCAAAGTGTGACAACCGGCAGTTTTCAGTTGTAATTAAGCGCATAACAAACAGATTACCATTATAATTAGCGTAATTAGACGTAAATTGACTCGATCAAGCCCTAGAGAGGCTAGGAACGTCTACTTGATTCACGTTACGCGATTTGGCGATAATCGAGAACTATAAACGTGAAATTGACGATAAGCGAACTGATGCCGAACAAATACTAACAACGCCTAAAAATACGAATTTTGTACTTGTATTTATCATACAGTTATGATTATGCGATATATTTGGATAATCGGGCATGCAAATCACAACGTGGAGGTTACGCGAAAATCGGAACGCACCGACAACGAAACAGAACCAACGGACTAGATTTACGCCTAAATATAAATATATTACGATATAATTGGCTTCGTTTGCAAATTTTAACGCTCACGGTAGAAGCCTGATGGAAAAAACAAATAAAAACGACAATCGTAGAGATTTTTACGTGATTCTTACGTAAACGGCAAACGAACGCACCAAACTCCGACCTTCGATATAATTTTAAGCATTTTCGAGTCAGAATGGTTAAATTTCGGTGAATAACGATGTTCGGGTTTCAAAACGGGCCGTAAGAAACATTTGGGCTCTGACACGTTAACGGGTTTTGGGCTCGACCCACTAACAAACCTTAGCTATGTAAGCATAACCCTTCCCTCATCCTACTCAAACAAACCCTAGCCTCCCCTTTTTGCAAAGAATCCCTGCCCTCTCCTCTCCCTAAATCCGGTCACCAGATTAGTGCCGGCGACACTCCGGTCGCTTTTCCAGTCGACCACTCCCAACCTGCAACCCCCCTCCTGTTCATCTCATACATACACCAACATACATACTTGTAGAGAGAGAGAGCGGGGAGAGGGAGCGCAGCAGGGGGGAGAATGATCGGCGACGAGAGGCGGCGGTCGGGGTGGTGAACGGCGGCGGTCGCCGACGATGATTCACGGCGACGGCAGCGATGTGGGAATCCCGACGGAAGTGGTGGTGGTTCTCAGGTTTGCGCGGTGGGGTTGGGTCGGGGTAGCCAGTGGCGGTGGCTGCCGGCGGTTTCTGGTAGACCGACGGTGGCGACAGTGGTGGTGGATTATTTTGGTTCAGATCCTCAGTTCAGATCTTGGTTGGTTCAGGTTTTGGTTCGACTCAACGTCTCTTTGTTCAAGATCAGATTCAGTTTTGAATGTTCAGTTCAACGTCGGCTCAGGTTCGAGTCGAATCACTTTCGGTTCAGTACCGGCTCACTCAGCTCAAACTCGGTTCAGTTTTGGTTTGGATCAAATCGGTCAACACCGAGTCAACTCGGTCAAACATGATCAACGCGAGTCAACACAGTCAACTGGTCAAACCCGGTCAACTGTCGGGTCAATGGGTCAACTAAGACTCGGTAAAAATTAATTACGACGCGAAATTTATTTATATTAATCTATAAAAATATTACTAATATATATCGCGAAACCGAGCTCAAAACCGACCAGTTAACGATTACATATCGTCAAAATTTTAAAAATAACAATCGATCCGGCTACAATATTCGCGTAAAAATTACTAGTTAAAAACCGAACCGATGTTATTATAATATAAATTGGATTTATATTTGGCGAAACATTATATTCGACCACGACGAGAAGTTATATATGTTGTTGTGTACATTGATAAATTGCGTTTTGACAAATAAATCGACAACTTGTGTTGTCGGGATCGTCCAAAAACAGAGGAAACCCTGCCCAATTTTCGTCAAAAATACGTAATACGAAAAGTGTTGTATTTCAAAGACAAACATCCGATTCAAGCGATTGTCATAAAAATAAATATTGAAATGTATTTATTTTTTTCCGACGCTATTATAACTTATGAAAATCAAGCCGATAACTTTTCAACGAGAGTGATTACAAGATAACAAGATTCGGTAATCGACTATCACTCGGAAACTAGATTTCAATCATCGATAATTTATTCGAACGATGATATAAAAATAAGTATATTGTTTATAATTATTTCGAACGTCAAGAGTTCCGAGCCTTTTTACAAGATAAATATAATGTGTATTTATTTCGAACGACGGAATTCGGACATGACTATTCGGAAATCATATAACAAGAATATAATTATATATATTCGAAGGTCGAGACCTTGAATAGTTTTATAAAATAAATATAGTTATATTCATTTCAAACGTCGACGACTCGGGAACTTCAAATGCTATTTGTTATATTAGAGTTCAAACGCCTAACGAAGTACGACATGATACTGTAAGATTATAACAAGCGTACGATTATATAATTATTTATTAATTAGAAACAATACGCAAGACTATTGTACGGATACGAAGCGCTTTACATATACGGGTATGTTTACAAGTATATATGTATTACATCTTACGAAAACTATGAAGAGTCGTACTATTATCCGTCAATGTATATAAAGACTAATACGATTTCATGAAATATAATTATGTTTATATATAAACATATATTTCAAGTCGCTCGAAAACTAAATCGTTTCTAAGAAACCATAGATTGGTTATTCTGAGTTAAGACAATGACATTTTCATAGAATCGTATGAGTAACGATTCGGTAGAGCTCGGTGAGACGTAGTTTAGCTATGTTATATCTAGAAACTTACAAGTTATTCCGTTTTAGGAATGTCTTAGATTGCATGCTAGCAAGCCACGTTGTGGAGATGACATTATGGAATCACATTAAGCTAGCTTTGCACAAGGATATCAAGGTGAGTTCATAAACCCCACTTTTTACCATTTTCTATTTTTTTTATAAATGTTTTCGGGGGTGGAAAGACATGCAAGTTTTGCGAAAGCATACAATGTTTCGATGAACGAAAATCATATATATTTAAACCATGTTACAAACAGATTTCAATGAACTCAATGGTTTACGAAAGGTTTATGCTAAACTTACCGGTTTTCACAGCTATACAAAGCTTTTCGAAACATGCATGAGTTTTATGACTAGTGACGGGATCGTCACAGTCACAACTAGGGGGCAAGGCCCCACTTTTATTTATAACAAGGGCGAGGCCCGATAACACGGATAACATGGGCTAGGCCCAATAACACGGATAACATGGGCGAGGCCCAATAACACAGATAACATGGGCGAGGCCCAATAACACAGATAACATGGGCGAGGCCCAATAACACTGATAACATGGGTGATGCCCAATAACACGGATAACAGATTTATAACAATTGGTATGTAGCTATGGGATTAGATGATAACAGATCACTGTGCGTAAGTAGGATGATGACAATAGTAACCATTAATCACGTAGTGACCAAGGTGCAAAAGGTATAGATCTATTGAGTTTGAGACACGCTCCACTCCTGGTGTGTTAACCGGTTAGGAGTGCTTTTGTGATCTCAAATGATGTCAGAGTTGTCTCGGGTTGGTTACTTACTTATAACACATAGGCTAGTGTATTAGCTATGCACTGACAGATCCTTAGATTCCATAGGCATACTACATACTACGATTTCAATGCCGGTTTACAAATATGACACGAAAACATTTCAATACCGGTTTACAGATACAATTGAAAACATTTTATCACCGGTTTATAAACATAACAGTTATATGCATGGATTTGCAAACAACACGGAAAACATTTCAATACTGTTATACAGACATGACATTTCAAATGCTTTGGGATACTATGATCCCATAAACCGGTTTTCGAATGCAAAATGCTCAAATGTTTTACGACTCATTTGAAACAAAAACAGACAAACTATGAACTCGCCAACTTTATGTTGACTTTTCGCATGTTCTTTCTCAGGCTGCAATTACAAGTATGGCACGGTTGGAATAGTGGAACCCATGGGGATTCGAGTAGTTAGCAGGCGTTCACTTATTAGAAGTCTTAGCACTCACGTTTACTTCCGCTGCGCAATGAAGATACCAGTTTAGTTCACGCCTAGCTCTGATGTGATGGAAATGTAGGGGGTGTGACACAAAGTGATGTTTTTTATGTTGTTAGAAATATGTATGGATACACATAAGCATTATTAGAAAAAGTGTATGCACATGTGCATTTTTTTATATCAGTAAGAGTCAAACAGTAAACATGTATGCACATGTGCATTTTATTTGTCAATATAGCAAGTTTGGTAACGTATGACAGGTGGATAATAATAAAATTATAAACAGTTACATATAATAGGTAATTGATAACAAAGTATTATCATGGCAATCATAAACATACTAAAAACGCACATCAGTACGTATACATGTAGTGCAAACGTTTGGGAAAAAATATAATCAAAACAACTATTGATTGGAAATTGTTTATCGTCATAAATAGTTCAATCAGGAATCATAAGTTGTCATAAATAGTTCAACCAAGATCATTAGTTGGGTTGGTTGATTTACGACGTCTGGTTGAACGTCTAAATGTTTGCTCAGGTTCTTGTACGTATGGAGGGTCTTCAAGATCATCATTAGAATACTCATCGTTGTCATTGAGATCAACATCATCGGAACCGGAATCAAGCTCATCGTCAGGTGGGACGGGGAGTCCAGCAGCGATAGTAGCAACACGTTTACCTGCTCGTGCAACAAGTTTGGCATCCTTTATTCTGTCGCAGTTGCGTGAATCATGGTCGAAAACATATTTGTTGCATTTATTGCATAAACGTGCAGCCTTTTTTCGCTTCTCTCTAACTTTTGACCTTTCTCCTTAACTTTTTGACCGGGGCCGATCCGTTGTTTTTTGGTCCCACGCCCTTTGTTTCAACCTTGAGGAAGATAAACACTCGTGCTTAAATCTATATATATGTTTAATATATCACTGATGTTTGCAGTTTTTTGGTTTGATCGAGACTGAGGTTCACAAGGGAATGTTTCAGATATGCTGTTTCTGATGCATTTAATTACGGCAGATGTGCATTGTGTATAAAGCAAATTCACTGTTGTCGGAAGAGTACATGTTAGATATACTATGCACAACTGATGGGAGCGCATCTCGTTTAGTGTGATGAGATTCGTCAATTAGGTTGTAATATACAATATGCATGTCAGAAGAGGTATCCAATGCGGGTGAATTCTATGCATGTGCATAGAAATATAATCAGACAAATATATACATTAAGGGTAATATGCACATGTGCATAGGTTATTTTAGGAAAAGAAATAATGGATTCATGTACATTGAGTGACACCTGCACATGTGCATAGAATTATAGTCAGACAAATAGTTACATTAAGGGTAATATGCACATGTGCATAGGTTATAATAAGAAACGAATAATGGATTCGGTACTTGATGCATACATGCTAATGCGTTCCTGATGCATATGTGCATAATACGAATAACAATGTTAACAGTACGTTTAAAATATTATATATTTTTCTTATTAAATAGCAAAATAATACCTTGAATTCATTGATGTAGTCCATGTTTTGTTTACAATGACGAACAATGTAATTAATTTTTTATATCAATTGACGGAGGCCGTTCAATAAGCATGCAATGGACATGCCCATATATATTTCTTTTCAAATTTCAAGAAACATAGACCATGTGTACGTTTCAGACGCATGTGATTCTATACAAAAATCTGTAGTCAATCGGGGGTTTGACATGTGGCTTTTGAATTATAGCTGTCGTTGTGTGTGCCGCTGAGCATCAAGACTAGTGTCGAAACACATTAGGAATTGAACTAATGTGTTGGTATCCATTGAATTAACTTTAAAACGTGCATTTGAGCTCTCGCATCTCGATGTAGTCTTGATCAAACAACACATAGGTATTTCTCTAAAGTAACATGGGACCCATTCATTTTGAATCGCAAACATTTCACATAGCCAAGGATGATTGTTTAAATGATACTCATCCATTAATAAATGTAATCTTTCTTTGACTGTCTGTGGTGTAATGAATAAATTCCACACCAATTTGTGGATTGATGAATGAAGGTTGGTATTATCAAGGAAGTCGTTTGATATATGAAAAAGGTATGTGAAACATAATAATGAAAATCAGCAATCGTATTATATAGTTTGATTGTAAACGTTTAATATGAACATATAGTGTTTACCTTGGACAAAAGCTTTCTCATGATGTGCCACATACATAAACGATGAATAGATTCAGTGAACCACGTGTATGAACATATAATGTTTACATAAACGATGAATAGATTCAGTGAACCACGTTGACAGAGCTTGTTTCATTGCTGCATCTTGGTCAGTAAGTATAAATGTCGGTGGTTTTTTGTGGGCAGTCAGGATAGTGTTTAGTAACCATGTGTATGACTCAATAGTCTCATCATATAACATGTCGGCGCCAAATGTAACAAATTTTTTGTGATGATCAACTCTAGTAAATGGCACAGAAATTATTTTTTCCTAGAAAAATATTTTTGAAAAGTATTAGTACGGAAAGTGTTTATGAATCATAATAGTTGCACATGTGCATACCTTTATTTTGTTATAGTGTTATAAATCATAATAGTTGCACATATGCATATCGTTAATTTGTTATAACGTTAACGTTAATTTGTTATAATGTTAGCGAGTAAACATATGACACATGTTGGAAAGTAGAGTATCTTACTTGTTAGTGTCATAGGTAGCGTCAAATGCGCATACATCACCATAGGCCTCGTAATTACGTAAATATCAGCAAAAAGAATGATCGTAGCTCGTTATCAACTATCACGTAATCAAAAAAAATCTTTGAGGTTGGTAACTCGGGATTTCATGGTGTGTAGGATAATGTCTGCATCGCATTCACCGATAAATAAACGTATGTCTCAGGCATAATTTTTGAAATCTTCTCTGGTACCACGAACATTGTGAGGCCCGCATTTTAGTGATACTTGGATGTTATGTGCACATTTGGGCTGATCTTGTTAAGGCTAACTTTGTGGATGAACTGTTTTTATTCAAATCCGAGTTTTCTATTTTGTTTTAACATGTCAGTTATCGCTACCAATCATGCAATGGTTGTGCACGAAGATGATCGTATATCTTGAATTGTTTAGTGTCATGGTCACTTTGATACGCGCATGGCACCCGTGTATCGGCTTCGACCGTGATGTGTCTTGGATGAAGCATTGGATTCAGAATTGGTGATTTTTGGTTGTCCTTCTTGTCCTTTTCTTGAGCACAATATATATCGATGTGTACGCGTGTTCATGGTAGGATTGTCGGGATATTTTTTGTTCTTTGATGTGCCAATACAAATAGAAAAGCCGGATTTCGTAGCATACGTATTGTACATCATGACAACATCATCCCAATTGTTAAACGTACTATTTATAGTAGGGATGTATTCAGCATCAACATCTGGTATCCAATATGGGGCCATTAGGCGTAGAATGTAGAGCAGGCGTAACTATTCCCGTGTCAATAATAATTAAAAAATGTTTTATATTGTAATTATTATGGGGTGCTAAATGTTTAATATTGTAATTATTATGGGATACTGATAATGGGATGCACATGTGCATGATAAGTAATATACATAAGAAAACCATAAGTTAGTTGTTTAATGTTTATTAATGATAACTACATGGTATTAGTATCTTTTTTAAACAAATGCATGGTTATGTACCATTGGCTAAAAGTTTATCAGTGATGGTTACGGATTGTCGTTAAATGTCTACATAATGTAATTGTCAACATAATGCACATCATTTAATATACAACGACATAATGTAATTGTCAACATAATGCATATGTGTATATCATTTAATGCAGTATCATTTACAAGTATAGATGTATAAAACCTTTAGTCTCAAACCATATGAACTGGAACTGTTGATGTTATGCATTTGTAGGTGTTGTCCTAGTCGAAGTAGTGTCACAAGATAACGAGCGTTCAGATGCAACAACATTGTCAGATAAGATCACATTGTCTAATTGTAGACATAGAGTAAAGAGTCTGAATTTCGAAGGTATGAAGAGTATGTCTACTTTCAATTGTTTTAGACATAATTTTCTGACTGTCAATAGTATTAACAGAAGATGGACCAACAATGTCAGCATCAAATGTATGAGGAGGATCATCAAATGTATGAGGATTAATATGTGATGAATCAGAAGATGCCATATAGTGATATAGAGTTATCGTTAGGGTATGTTCGTTGTAAATGGTGGGTTGTTCGATGTAGATGTCGTCGTAAACACCGTGCCGATTGCCGGCCCGCCGTGAAATCCGTGAACGCCGATGAAATAGGAACGGTAGTCAAACCATAAGTACCCTAAATGTTACTAATAGTAACAAGAACAAAAACGAAAAGCGTCTATGTTATAATAAACATAATATAATTACAAGATTGCCATGTATTCACACTAGTTTTAGAAGTTCTCGCAACAAAGGGTGGTTTCTAACCGATCCTTATCCTATATGTGTGTGTGTGTATATATATATATATATATTAATAAGGGCAGATCCGGATAAAACGCCTAAAAGTGTGAAAATGGTGAGAGCAATTTTGATGTTGACATGTGGCGTTGGTGCTAACTTACACTAAGGGCAATATTGTCAAAAAGCCAATGCACATGTCACTTACGTGCCAAAGACTATGCACATGCAAGTACATGCATATTTCACCGTCTTTTTTACCTCCCGTACGTGATTATTTTTTTCTTAAAAATTACACCATAAAATCGAGTGTTTTGTTATCTTTTCACCGAGTATACTATTGCCAAACTTTTGAAATAAAAAAATTAAATGAAGTAGTTGTTTAAATAAAATGTCGTATATATACACAGTTTAGAAAAATGCCATGAAATGCCCAATTGAAAACGTCATGAAACACATAGTTCAGAAAAAACACTATGAAAAACCTAG
Organism: Scalesia atractyloides; assembly: GCA_947069175.1. Classification (NCBI taxonomy): domain Eukaryota; kingdom Viridiplantae; phylum Streptophyta; class Magnoliopsida; order Asterales; family Asteraceae; genus Scalesia; species Scalesia atractyloides. The sequence continues at coordinate 68,342,726 of CAMTDV010000003.1, read as the reverse complement.
TTGATAACATCATAAAAACACAAAGTTGAAAATGCAAGTCTATTTTTTCGAAATGTATATCAATAGTATACTCGCTAGAAAGATTAAAAAACGTTGGATTTTATGGTGTAGTTTTTTATAAAAAAAAATAATCAACCATAGAATGTTAAGAACGTTTGAAAATTGTGATGAAAATGGCATGTGATTAGCATGTGCATCATTATTTGGATCTTCGTATTTTGCCTCTCCTAGTAGTTCGAAGGACCCTAGTATTTACAAAAATGTCATCGCATCAATCTCAACCATAAATCACTGAGATCTTCTGTCTGAGAATCGTTCTCACCGTTTTCACACTTTAAAGTGTTTTCTCCTGAACCCGTTTCTCTCTATCTCTCTCTCTCTATATATATATACATACATATATATTTACTATATACATCCGTTTATTATACATAAAAATGTTAGTAGTGTAGTGGAAAAAACTATCTCAAGGTAGTGTAGATGTATCAAGTTCAATGTCCGGCTCTAGCACCAAGATCTAATTTTTTAAAATTTTTTTCCCCTTAACTACAAGTTTGGGCTCAATCTTTTTATGTGGCCTAGGGCCTAAATTTTTTAAGGGTTCACGGGAACGGCCCTGGTACAAACGGAACTGAGCTTTCCAAAGAATCGGGTAGGAACTGAACCCGGTTCTAGCCGAAAACCGAGTACAACAAGAGTTTTTTAATATTTTGTTTAAATGGTATTTTGACTGTTGGGATCGTTTTCTAAAAGTACCATAGCCGTTTTTGACTGTTTGAAATCTATATTTAACATTAGACATATTTAAGATTAAATATTAAACATATTTATATTAAACATAATCCAATATTACAATACTAATACAAATTACAAAGTGACATCCATTCGAAGCATCCAAATTTCTAATATGGTAAACAATCCGCCATTAACCCGTACATATTGAGCCATGATTCCTTCAACAACATGCACATAATTATTTGTGCCTTTCAACTCGGTCAACTGACTTTAGTAAATATCGTGAAATCTTTCAATGATATACTTATGATCTTGCTTTGAGGTCATCACTTGTATGGTCGGTCTCAAAATCCACTTCATCGTCAAATTTCTCCTTAAGGCTATTCTAAAAACTAGGACCATAATGATACCTTGAAACCTCCATTTGTAAGTCATGGTACCTAACGTGTACAAAAGCTAGGCCCAAGCCGTGCTCCTCGTCGTCGGTCCAAATTGAAGACATTTTCGTAAGCTTTTAGTTTTGCATTTTTTTTGGGTTCGTTTATGCGTTTTCGAGTTGGGTAATCAACTAATACATCCCACAACTATTTGTAAACAACTATATAACCGTTACCAACAAATGGAATCGATTCCAACGTGTTTTAATGGTGATAACCGGTTCCTACCCGGGTATTATCTGGTGGGTCCGGAATTGGTCCGAGTTGGAACTGAATTTTGAAAACATATGAAAAACCGGGTAGGAAATTTCAGGTACTATCAGTTCAGAACATGGTATAGATCCCCCCTGATAGTGCATAGAACCGGTTCAAGATTAGATCCAGAACAGATTTTTTTACCCATCTCTATTTCACTCATGAAGAACCCCATTAGAATGCTCTTATTATCTACACATAAAGAACATCACAAGTTATACAACAGCATTTTGCGACATCACCTCGATCGAAGAGACATTTTTATACATATATCCCAAACTTGTGCTATAATTATCGACTGACCTATGGCGTAAGTTACCAAATTAGCCCACCAACATAATGTCTTAATATAAATACAGGAAAAAATAGATACAATTATAAAATATACTGAATTCAATAATATGTATCAAATGTGTTTATTGGAACTAATAATTTGAATTCAATAATATGTATCAAATGTGTTTGTTGGAACTAATAATACATTTCTCCTGTCTGCCAGATTTGAAGAATTAAATATCTTAAACCAAAAATACATACTAACTCGCTAGGCCCAAAATTCAGGCTCAATGGGTAGGTTATATTACTGTATGTCACCTAGGTGAGATCTTGTCCGATAGTCCAATTAAATTATGACTATTAGCATTTATTTATTTATTTTTTTGTTGGGCTTTTATACAACTAAGTGGGTCCAAAAAAAAAGACAATATTCGCAATGTTATTGTGAACTGCCCACTACTACTTTTCGTGCTTAGACTAATGGGCCGTTCAAGGTTTAGCAAGTTAATGAACTATGAAACCAAGGAATGTGCTTAATTGGTTGTTAATATAGTTCGAGTATTTCGAGTCAAAACTATGACAAAAAGGATATTTCATATATGTATATGTAACCACATGCCTGATCACATGAAGTTTATTTCAGAGTTGCACTTTTGAGAAATAAGCTTGATGGCCTTGTGGTCAGTGTGAATTACTCCAAAGGTTTGTTTATTGTAATTTTCCAAGTTGAACAACATTTGATCACTTTTACATACTGTGACACTTCAGTAAGTTTATATAAGTTTAGATGTTGACCACTATACAACTTGAGGATAATAATATTATTTAAGTAATTTAGTATTTTTTTCGTTGTAAGAATATATTTTAATATATATTTATGTGACTATTATTATCATTTATATTTATATTATAATTAATCATTTACCTTATGGTCTCTATTCATTAAATGGTAAATATTTGATACATGCATTTATTTTTATTAGAGAATATATTTTTCCTTTGTTTGTGTGTATATAAAATATTACTAGAGAGGGTTTAAGATAAGGTTCACCACCATTTACACCACCACCATTATTCACCTCACTCTCTCCAAATATAATGAATATCAAGATCATATCAACACCATCATAATTATACACCAAAAAGGAACCCGATCTATAGAGTAACATCCTAATCTTCATCAGTGCGGTACACTGGCTAAATTCGGTACACACATTCTAACTTCTTATTTATGTTATGTTTATCTAAAAAATATCAACATGTGATATCAGAGCATATGTTAATTAATCAATTTGTTTTTGTTAAGAAACAAAAAGTTTTGATGAAAACCCACATAAAAATCGGATTTTTATGAAACTTTTATAATTTTCGAATCTAATGTTCATTCTTATGTTTATGGATTGTTAGATCTGATTTAAACCTGTTTAAATCTCATTAAAAACCATTAATTTTTGGGTTCTTTGATAAAAATAGTCAAGAACAAGTTTGAATGTTCATAATTTGTTCTTGACGACTTAATGATATTCATCATAAAGTTGATGATGATATTCATCATAAAGTTGATGAAAAATACATAATTTGGTGGTTGATTTAAATGATAATTTATTTTTAGATATTTTCGGCATACTTTTTCTCCAAGTTTACTAACATAAAAGTTTAAGAATAAGTGCACTAACAGTCCCTTAATTATGGATATTTTATTTGTGAGAAAGATGTCTTTTGGTGAGACTCTAAAAAATACTTACGGACATTACTCCTATAAGTGTTACGGGCGTCACTCTCATAAGATGGTCATGTGCGTCACTCCAATAAGATGGTCACAGGCGTCACTCTCATAAAAGCTCATAGGCTCACTCTTAAAAAAACTTATAGGCATCACTCTCCTAAATGGTCATTATCGTCACTCCCCTAAAGTCTTGAATGAAAATTTAGGCATGCCATCCGTCCCTCAAAATCGTCGACATCAGGTGACGCTAATGCTACCGACACTAAGAAGGTTGTTGCTAAAGTCAGTGACATAAGGCGTCACTCTTTGTGACGCCGGTGTTGTGCTGGCGACACTCATGTCGAGTGGCACAACTGACCCTTAGGTGGAACTTTGTTTCACCAACACTGTGTTGGAGTAACTCTCGGCTATCGACCTTATGCTATGCTCACGACACTAAATTTGTTAACATTGAGAGTCTTATTGGTGTCACTAACATTGAGAGTCTTATAGGCGTCACTAACATAATAGGCGCCACTCACATAACAGGTGCCACTTACATAGTAGGTACACTTACATAAATTGGCGTGACTAAATGATTGGTTTTGTTTAACCTTACATATTAAAGGTTTTACAAAACTAAGAATGCTTAACTTGAATAACCTTTTTGATGTTTCACTTCTACCCAAAGGTGATGTGTTACATGTACCTTGTTATTAGAGTTTTACTAAGCATTTTCACCTCGAGAATATCCACAAATGATGAACATGCATTGTCATGAAATGTGTGTCCTTAAAGCAAGTCACCTTAGGATTGACATAGACACACTTGTGACAGTAGTCTTGTGTACTTGAACAATACACTTTTTCCCAAAGGTGACGTGTTATGTTCGTGTTGCACACTTTACTAAAAGTTGTTCATTGATATTCACATGACAATTTTGCTAATATGGATGAATGTTTCACTTCTGCCTAAAGGCGAGGTGTTACATTTATGTATTGCAAAAACTAACTTGTGCCTAAAAATTGATTGTCGCACTTTTGCACAAAGGTGATGTATTAAACTTATTTTCACTTATGCTTGAATAATTTCACTTCTACCCAACGATGATGTGTTATTGTTTAAGTATAACTTTACTCAGTCTATTATTTTGGTGTTTATAATAGACATTATCATTTCTTCACAAATATAGTGATCCTTACATAAATGATATCTCATTAATATGATGATCACTAATTTAGTCTGCGTTACTTGGTTACCCAATAATGTAAATCACTCTAAATTTCTTCTTCAAGTTCGTATCTCATCCATATCATTCACTCTATTTTTTTCAAAACCTAAGATGTTTTTGATTCATTAAAGAGTTTCTGTAAAAGTTGCTCTTATTGTTGCTCAAATGTGCACACTCTAAGATTTGTTTCCAAAACTAAAGTAATCCTCAAATAAGAGAAATTACAATGAGTAACACCATTAACTTGTTTTTATATTAGAATCTACTGGTCTTCAAATGTTGACCATAAGCATGCTAAATTTCTAAACACTTAGAAGGTTAGTGGGAGCAGTAAAAGTCCTTATCATGACTTACCAGAAGTACAAGAGGCAGGGGAAGTGACTCATTAAAATTCGGTCTGAATTGAACTCCGGTTACATCTCTTGTATGTCATACTTCACTGACTCTAACACACTTAGAATCTTGAAAGTGATAGTAACCTAACTAAGAGATAATCAATAAAACTGAAATTCCTAGTAAACCCAATAATCAACATAGGAGGTCTTCTAGGTTTTAAGCCTTTTGATGATTATGTATCCTCCCTAACTAAAGTTGAAATGAATATTGGAAAGTTTAGTGATCCTACCTCTTCTAATTAATCCATTAACCCAAATCAATTTTCTAAATGTAATAAGACTGTTCTCTAGTAAAACTGATTTTATGTGTTCGAATAACGTTTGCGATTTGGTTGAATTACTTAGATCCGAATGAAAATGTTAAGACACTAAGAAGCACAATTGATTGCTAAAGGTTATACTCAACAATGAATAAATTATCAAGAGTCTTCTTGTGTGTTTCACAAAAGATTTATTAGAGGATCATTACCATTCTAGTAGCTTATAATCATTTAAAGCTACATTAAATGGACACTAAAACAATTTTCCATAAACAAAAACTTACATGTTCAAAACAACCTAAAAGTTCTAAATTGAAGGTAAGGACACTTACTTTGTAAGTCAATGGAATCCAAGTATTGGTTAATGCAAACATTAAAATGTGATTAAATCTTAATGCAATTCTTTTCATCAAGTATTAAGTGGATTAATGTACCTACTTCAAAATGAACGGGAGCGACCAATGTAAACTTGTTCTTAAATAGATGATATTCTTTTGACAAGTATATGTTTCATAAGTCAACGCATTATTCACACGTGCTTTGATATAATAAGTATCGGAGATACCATGTGATAGATTTCAAAATATACCGAGATAGACCTAACGGGGCATTAGTTTCATCCCATATAATTTACTCTAAAGCGGGACCTTACATATGTAATGTACAACACTGCTCCCCTTTAGAGGCTAATAGGATAAATGAGATTACTTTCTTATGCTTCATTAATTAGAAACCTTATGAAGTTTCAAGTCTAAACTTGTTTAGATATTATTCACATTGTTGAACTCTAGACCAAGTCTAGATTGTTGTGAACCATCCTACAATATCTTAAGAAATGAGAGTGACTATAAGTTAAAGAGAAAATGAGAACGCACACTTGTTGATTACTCTTACTTTGATTTTATAGTATTCAAAGGAAACTAAAAGTGAATTTGGGGTATATCCTTATGTCAGCAGACAAAACTATCTCATGGAGGAGTCATAAGGAACTTTTAACAACAACCTAAGTTATAATGACATAATATGTTGATGAACACAATACAACTCTCACTAAATATTGTTGAAACTTTATTAGTGGACTCATAATTTAATATCTCCATACTATATTGAAGACTTACTATGAAAAGATAGCTACCATGTTTCCTCAAACAATAACAATTCGAGAGGTGTTGCATTAAATTTCGATACAAAAGTATTCTTCATTTATGAACAAATATAGGAAACCAAATCTGTGTATCGAATGCATTCATGATATGCAGGTATACTACCCATAAATGTTATGTAAGCGCTTATGATAATGATGGGTTTAGTAATGACCATGTACAATACATATCATACCATGAATGATTAATTATTAATTTTTTTCCTTACATATTTAATTTGTTAGTCTCTAAATATGTATCAGTTGGTCTAATGAGCATATGGACAAATAATTGTACAAACCAAACATTAAGGTCTTACTTACTACTTAGGTTTTAAATTCGGGTTGTAGATAATAAGGGTGTTGAGTTGATATCGATTCAATGATTGTATTTTCCTGCAATGATTTTAGTTTAAAGCTAAAACGAGGATTAACTCCTGATCAAGCTTATCTAATAGTCATAATAAATGATAACTTGGCCAAGTGGGAGAATGTATGAATATATATATATATATATATATATATATATATATATATATATATATGGTATGGTTCATTTGAGAACCACTCTTATTGCAAGAATCAATGTGAACACAACAAAATAAAACAGCCTACCCCCACCCAAAACCTAAACACGCATCCCCACCCTACCACAATCCCAAAACCTAAACACCCCCCCCCCCCCTAAAAAAAACTATACCACACCAAAAAACCTAACCCCCACCTCCCACCAATATAAACCTGAAAAAACTTAACACCCACCCCCCAAAAACCTAAACCCCCCGACACCCCACCTAAGATAAATGTTAAAAACTAAACCATAAAGCGAAACCCCACAAGTAAATGTTAAAAAAGTTTGTTTTTATTAAAAGTCACTAAATTTCATCACTAAAAAATAAAAATTGATCAACAGTATCGATGCACATATGCAACGTTACTATTTTTAAAATTTTTAATTATTTTTTATTAAAAATCGTTAAATTTCGTCACTACAAAAATGAACAACAATACCGATGCACAGTTTTTTTATTTATTCTTTTATTGACGAAATTTAGCTAATTTTTATAAAAAAAAATATTTTTGTGTGTTTATTAATTTTTTTTTTAACTATTTTTGGTTGTGTTCACACCGGTTCTTGCGGTTCTCGTAATAAAGGGTGGTTTCTAACAGATTATTATTATATATATTCATATGGCCATTAACATTTATCATCATCTATATTATAATTGATCATTAACTATAAAAACATATAAATTTTTATATAAAGAATAGACTATGTCAAACCCTAAAGACTAAAATGTTGTTTGTTTTATAAAAAATTAAGCTACCCCATTGAGTAATTGATTAGAATGGAGTACCTTGAAAACTCTTCAAGTATAAACAACATGATTAGTATGAGGTAGATGTAGCAATCAAAATGATTGTATATGTAATCATTCACTCTCAAGATTTGTGAATAAGTAAATGCAATCAACAATTCTCATCTGCAAAGTCATGGTGTAAATGATTATAATAAGATTGATGAAAGATCAAATATCAACCACCAACTAATGAGGTAGATATATGTCCTCGGGTTAAACTTCGATCCCCGTGTGGCATTCTCATTTTTCTCGGGGATAAGCTAATCCATCCCGCTCTTTGTGTGGTCACTAGTTTCGTCCTGCCTTGGACTCATCGGAAGAGAGCGACGCCCGCTCTCAACAAGAGGTGTGTTTGTCGCATAGACACAACTAGGCACATACACCTTCTTATATATTGAGGTTGTCCTTGATAAAGTCCCGGACTAGTTAGCAAACCGTAGTGTTCAAGTACAAACCATATCATAACAACCTTCAAATATTTGGATCGTGACACTCTCCCACCACCATTTCATGCAATGCATGTCATCCCATACCAGCTCGTATACTCAAATGATGCATTTTACCCGAGTTTTGAGCATCATTCACTTTGGGATGGCAAGACACCCGATAGCACATAATAGTAATATTATTTCATGTCGGTTCAAAGTATTGCCTCATATCACTTATGTTGGCGCTAATGTTCACTAGCAGTTTCAGGAAGGAATACGGGGAACATGAATATTGTAGCAGATTTCACCCTTTATTTTTTTACGGCGCTTCTAGTACTATAGTTTTTTGTAAAACAACACAGAGAGCTTCATTGGCACCATACTAGGGCGGCGCTCGTGATTCGATACTCGCGGCATACAAAGACTTTCACCGAAGTGAACCATCCCACCACCATTGCGTAACTATACTCTAAATGTTAAGCACATTTTGGTTAAGAGTCACGTTCCAACGTATCTGAGAATCAACCTGCTCGGATACCACTTTGTCACGGGGGTTATCTTTTGATCCCCTTGTGGCGGCGTCGTTTCCCCGGGGATATGCCAATGCATCCTACTATTTGTGTGGTCATTGGTTTTGTCCTACATTGGACACATTAGGACAGTGACGCAAGCTCTCAACCAGTGGTGCGTTCTTCTAATACACATGACTAGGCACGTACACCTTCTTATCCGCTGAGACCGTCCTTAAAAAAAATCCAGGACTAACCAGCAAACCCAAGTGTTCAAGTACAACCCATAGCATAACAACCTTCAAATATTTGGCCCGTGACATATAGCTACCAAGAATGTTAAAAACCAACTCATGAAGTGATTTGCAACATCTCAATTAGTAGAAAGGTATGTTTTCTTATTATACTATAGTGGAATTAACAAATCATCCAAAATTTTTGCCATGTCAGCATAACATAGGCAAATGATAATAACTAAACTACTCAATAAATAGGTTAGTGTAATAACTACAAAATAAAATTAAAGAAGACAATATTTTATCTGATTGGTTGTTGGAGATAGGCCCCACCTTTTTCTCATTAACACACGCCATTCCCTTAGCGCGGCCTCCCATTAGCGCCCCCATTAACTTGGGGGGGGGGGGGGGGGGGGGTTGTTAATTCCCCATGCTAATTTGGCATCGACAATGCACAACATTATCCTTTCTCAATCAAATTCTCTTACCTCAAAGACACCCCTTGCTTCTTCATTTCAAGATTAACAATGTCCTGGCTAAAAATTCTTTAGAAATGATCCTTCATCTATTAATATTAATAAATTCATATTAAAAAATGGCAGATCTATGGCACATGGAATGATACTTCTAAAGTTTCTTTTAAATTTATTTATTTTTTAATAAATACAAAACATAGGTTCGACAATAAGCATCTCATCTAAGACGTAACATTTTATAAGTTACAATTAATACGACAACTAAAAAGACAGTACCTTAACTTTGTAACACACAACATTGTGTTTGTAACTTGTATTTGATTATAGTATGATATTATTGTAAACCCTATTTTATTTTGTTGTGTATGTACAGATTTCCAGCCGCGTCGCGCAATGGAAATTTATTAGTTGTATCTAAAACCTATGTATCACAAAACTTAGGTAAGATGCTATATTAATAAAGCTATCTCACTCATATGACATACATTTATACACTTAATATCGGCTTCGTATTTCTAAAATGTTTTGGATAACTTTCTAAATCATGTTTTGAGTGTACAAATAATTAATCGGACAAGTCAGAAAGTTTCTACAAAGAAAGAGAATGCATTCTACGTAAATGCGAACAGGTAAATTCGTATGTATAACTCAAAAGGATTGAACCATGAGAATGAATGATTATGTTGATACAATACAACTATTCATAAAAGGGTAAGAGTATGATAGTTATAATTGCATTAGTAAAAACCTCAGTATAAACTTCACTAGAGTAGCATTGATACCACTACTCACATTTAATATTGAATTTATTGCTAATTCGTATTCAGTATTAACTTACTACTACTCTCATTTACAACTGCTTAGTGGTAAGTTACTATGAGGGTTTAGTTACGTTTAGTTACCATTGCTTAGTAGTAACTGAAAATTGAGGATTAAGTTATCCCTGCTAATTAGTAATTTACCATTGAGCGTTGCCCCTTGGACCCAATCAAGGGCGTTGCACTAAACCTTTGCTAAAGGGTGATATCCCATTGGAACCAACTGGTTCAGGTAGTGGTAGATCCAAAACTATTTTTCATTCAGGTCACATACCCAATCAAGGGCGTTGCACTAAACCTTTGCTAAAGGGTGATATCCCCTTGGAATCAACTGGTTTAGGTAGTGGTAGATCCAAAACTATTTTTCATTCAGGTCAACATATTTTCTATTTATGTATACCTAGCCAGAGGGACTTTTTATCAAGTCCTTTCGGGGTATTGTTGAGTTAGTTGGGTCATTAAAATATTATGAATTTTTTAGTGCAGAGGACATATGGGCCTTTATAAGATACTAAAGTAACCGAACCATGATATTGTTCGCTTAGACGGGATGAACCACTAACGCCTCATGAATTTAAAACTCATCATGATAGTGAAGGTATCCACAGCCCTTATAAGGAAGACTTTGTTTCCCTTCACAACCGATGTGAGATATCACAATCCACCCCCTTAAGGGGTCATCGTCCTCGCGGGACCTGGCACCACCGGTTCGGCTCTGGCTCTCATACCATCTATAACAGTCCAGCGTAATATTGTTCACTTTGGCCGGGACGAACCACCATCGCCTCACGAATTTAAAACCTATTATGATAGTGAAGGTATCCAGCTCCTTATAAGGAAGCCTTTGTTCCCCTTTACAACCAATGTGGGATATCACAGTAATTACGATGGTTTCAATTTTGTTAAGTTGGCCTAATGTGGTTTGAATTAGTTTTGAAGTTGATTTCAATTCTGGGTGTTTAGAAAGTGGTATGTAACTACACAAAATTCCTCAATACGTTATCAATTTTGTTTAAATAGCTTTAGTTCTAGGCTTCGAGCACCTCATTTAAGCTGAAATACAAAACTAAAACTGTTAAAATTCTCCACAACGCTTTATAATCAAAGAATGAGGACAAATTGTAAAAGTGATTATATCGAAAAGAAAACTTAAATTGCAAAAAGGGGGTGTTTGATTTTTCTAATGAAGAATTGTAAGATACATTCTCATTTCAGGTGCACGGTCAACTCCATGACAACCTTATTTTAGGCTGAAGTTTTGCTGGCTTTAAGAATATTTCAATATGAATCAACAAAGATTAGAAAATAATATTAAAAACGTCTTACATGATAAAATATGAAATCTTCACAAGTATTAATTTAATTGTGACACTAATAATTAATTTAGTTATCCACCAATCATATGTTCTTGACGCTTTGGATATGGCATATCTATTTTTTTAATGGACCATCATAAATACCCAAAACAATTACAAAGTCGCAGCCCAGTAAGGATTTTACTTCATAAAATAAAACCTAGATCGGAAACAACTACCCCAATCCTTAGACGCCAAAAGTACAACACCCAAATACTAAGCTTTGATATACACCAAATTTATGCCACTCCTGCATTACATGCAGATAGACACCAGTAGAAACAACACCAAAGAAACCGACTATTTATCATTGAACGAATAGATGATACGCTAAATGTTGAAGATAAGGACGCCATATCAAAGATGACATATCTATTATATGTTTTACTTTATCCAGACATAGGTCTTATGCATCAAAGCACCGACTTTTCACTTAAAATATTCTTAACCTAAATATGAAAAATATATACAATCATAATTTGTTTTATATATACATACACACAGATCAAATCAAATCCTATCTCGCTTGGGATGATATTTTCAAGGTGTTCATTTGGTTCTCAAAATCGTCAGATTCTCTAATGCTATGAAAGAATTGAAGAGGCTATATAATATATATGCTGATCAATGTATTTATGTGCCATTTGGGTTGGTAGCTCAGTGGAAAAAGAGTCAAAAACTAGGCCACCCAGATTCAAGCCTGACTAGGAGTAGTTTAGGGGGCCCAAAATAGGTTGTTGTAAAAAGAATCAATGTCTTTTTGTATTCCATATACATACATACACACACAAAAAAGGTTTATTTGAGAAAAAAATTAATATGAGAAGAAAAAGAAGAAATAGTATAATGGTAAACTATTAAATAGTTTATAAATCCTCTCATTAATTATGTTATCTTTAATTAATAAAACAAAAACCTTTTATCCTACACATTTCAAAATTTATCCTACATATGTCTTACATTTATCGGAATTTACCCTAAACACATGCAAATTTACCCTACACATTTCAAAATTTATCCTACACATACTAAAATTTATCCTACACATGTCGAAAATTGTCATTCACCGTAAATTATTATATCTTGAAAGAGTATATTAAAAAAAAAGTTACAAGTTTAATTAATTAGCTAACTATTGACAATTAAAAATTTACCTATATGCCCTTTTCCATAATATTAAATACACGCATTAAATAAAGTAAATGGAGAATTTCTATTGGCTTAAAAGTTATTCTTTTTATTCTTACAAAATTTTTCTTCTCATTTGAATCCTCCACTATATATATATATATATATATATATAGAGGTTCATGTGAGAAAATTTAAAAGTGTGAGAAGGATAAGAAAGATTATGGAGGTGACACGTGTCCCTTTATATTTTGGTAGTTTAAGGGTATAAGTGTAATTTAACCAATAAAATCTAACTATGGAATGAATATATGCACCGATTTTTGGCAGTTATTGTAGGGATTTTCGAATTTGAAATAACATCCGAACTCATAAAAACACCACATCATGTATATTGAAGGCATACATCTTATAAAGAACAGAAATATAACTCATAAAAACACCCTAACTAATAAAAACACCCTAACTCATAAAAACACCACAACATGTATATTGAAGACATACATCTTATAAAGAACATAAATATAACAAAAATAACACCATAACTCATAAAAACACCACAACAGTTATATTGAAGGCACCATCTTATAAAGAATACCATAACATTGAATATAACAGAAATAACACCCTAATATAACACCAGTCAACACTTTAATTAGAATCAAAACAAAAATAACACCCTAAATATATAAAAACAGAAATAACTCTATATAAATATATCAATATGATACTCATATTAAAGATAAGAAAACACTCGTTATTATGATGTAATTTTTTTTAAAAGGAGTTACGTATAAAAAGTTATTGATGTTTAAAAAAAGGGGGAACTTTGCATGTGTATTAATATTAGTTTCTTAATTTAAAAATATTAAATTTATCTTTATACCCTTAATCTAGAAAATTAGTTAGTTTAATAGTCAAAATTATTTACAGAATTGCCACTATGATCTCAGCCATTAGATTAAATATCTAATGGTTTAGATTCTTTCTTATCCTTCTCACACTTTTAAATTTTTTCATAATAACCTCACCCTATATATATATATATATATATATATATATATATATATATATATATATATATATATTATCAAAACCGGTACGTATTAAGTTTCAAAACTCCACAAAACCTTGAAGTCATTTGAAGAAGATCATCTAAGTATCTATATTTTGGAGACAAATGAATAGCATCACCAAAAAAATTAAACAATTACACAAACAAAATAACTCTTGGTACAAAAATCCTTGATGACAAATTGCGCATGTAAGCACCCAATCAAATATGTCATAAAGATAACTGGCGGAGCTACCTTCTGACCCACGCCGCCACTGATGACGATTGTATAATTGTCCATACGTCATGTTAATATCATCCACATAAACAAAAATATAGCATGTAAAAGCTTTAGAATACACAAATAGCGAAGTGTTAGAAACACACTAAGCAATTTTAAAAGCAACAAGTTTGTACGAGTTTAGAAAATCAAACTATACGGGTTTATTGATAGAATTCTTCACCAAATAAGCATGATGAGGACATATTGGGTCAACAAATCAGGGAAGGTGTAACATATATGCAATCAGAAGTAGATCCCTTTTAAGGAAGGTATTGTTGACATCAACCAGCCAAATATCCTAACCCCATGAAAAAGAAACTAAGAGAACCGACTATATGGTGTTTGGTTTGAAAACCGAATTAAAGGTCTTTGTATAATCCACACACTATGTCTGGTGAAAGCCTGGCAACAAGCAAAAAATTATATCTGTTTGTGGATCACGGGTGACGTTTTGAGTGAGTAGACCACTTATTCCCAACATTGTTAGCCTCGGAAGGAAGCAATACTAATATTTAAGTATGTTTAGAGTGAGAGCAAAATTCACTATACATAGTGGGCTTGGTTTGGGGGGGGGGGGGGGGGGGGGGGGGGGGTTATTAGGGTAGCATGAACAAGAACATGAGTACAAAAGTATTTAGGCTAACAAGTATGATCACGAGAAGAGGTGGGCATAGGAAGACCCCTTGCTCACTATTGATAGTTTTTAGTATATTGTTTAGTCACGCCCAGAGATTTCCTTTGTCATTAAGAAGGTTTCTCAATTCCATTAGAAATCTACTAACTGCCACTGGATTGTTGTCAATCATATTCTTCAGTCACCATTTGCAGAGTATTACTTATCATTAAAAGGTATAACTATATGTAGAGCTACTAGCCTTACTATTCATGCTTATGCAAATGTTTATTGGACCACACGATCGTCACCCCACCAAAGGTTTGCGCTTGTTAGCTCTAACCTTTACTTGATCCAATACACTATTACTCGATCCAATACTTAGGATGAGTATTATGTACTTGCTAACATTGCACTTATTCAGTCCCCCAACACTTTGTGTGTATATCTTTATATAAAGAAATAATACAATACCCAATAACTATTTAAGTCTTAGTGCATTAAAATGAAGATAATAACTAACTTATCTATAAATTAATGAGTTAGGTTATCCAACTACTGAAGAGCCATTAAGTGAGATATTTATTGAATTTTATAACTAAAACACCATTTTAGTAAATATTTTTAAAACACTATTTAGTAAATATTGTTTTTCACCAACATTATCTTAAAAAAACTCTATTAAAGTATCTTCCTGCACTTAATTCATTGGTATTCTAGCTTTAAAACTATAAATATTAAAGAAAACTCAATTCCATAAGTTATATTTATAGAAGAATTTCCAAATTAAGTTTGATAATTGTAGATGCTCCGTTTAAGAGGTTCCACCACATGGCTAAACCCTTATTAGCCAATGACCCAACATCCCAACCCATCATTAATCATTTATTTAATCAGATGCCACAGTAATGGATTTGCTTATTTAACGTCAAAGTTTTGAGTCCTTCAATGTCGCCATTCACCAACCATTTGGTACGACAACGAAGCATGCATATAATGAAGTAATTTCTTAGTGCACCACTCCTATATTCTATTCGGTTTCCCATGCCATTTCCTTTCTTTGTGATCAACAGCAACATTTTATTGTAGTTTTAGTGTTTTAAACTGTCTTTAGTGTAAATATATTGTACATGAATAAAATACAAACACAAAGTATACTTTTCTTAAAAAAAATCTATGGAAAATGTTTTTTTTCTTTAATTAAATTATATTGAGTTGATGGCAGTTTCATATTAAGACCAAACGGTGTAGTTCACTAGGGAACACAAATCATCATCCTTCACCTTAACGTCACATGAGCATCTTCTTCCATCATCTTCGTCCTCCACTAACCATTGGTGTGGTTCACTATCCCCTCTTGTTTTTATTTTTTATTTTTTTATCCAACTAAACACACATCCACTACCCTCTGAGTATCATGAAGATCTTCATGCCCTTCACCATTACCAATAAGGGGGAAGTTGATCCACTAGTGGTCACCATACCATCTCACTCTACGATGAGTCTTTATAAATCCATATCAATTGGCCTAAACATGTAGTTATTACTAGTGAATATGAGGGGTAAAATAGGGAATCCAACTTTTTGTTGCCTTTTCCATTAAAACTGTTTTGAAGTCGAACACCTTAATGCTTAAAAAAATTATACCGTAAAATCAATATATGAGTTTAGGAGTGCTATATTAAAATTAAAATAAGGATTTCTTTTAAAGATGTAATGTGTTGTGCTGTGCGACAAGGGTTGTGTTTACCTCATTTACATGATTTTTTTTAATCTCATTTTACATGTGCAAATTTGTGTTTAACGCATTTACACGCCTAGATATATGTCCAAGTATGTAATGAGTTCATATTACATAGAGTGCTTACCTAATTTATATGGAGCAGATTTTTATGTCACCAACTTAAGCACATTAATGCACCTAAAAATAACTTAGACATGTACATGTGTGGCCTTCTGATTCCTTCCAGCTCTTTTTTTTTAAATAAAGTACTTTGTACGAGAATTTACCCTAGGAAAAAAAAAAGATAAATGCACGGTACCCCTGACCGTGGGAGGGTTCTCCCTCCCCAAGCTAGCTTAGCCCCATAGCTGTCTGGCGGTTACTACCCAACAGGATTATTCGGGCCGAGCTAGACTCGAACCCACATCCTCCCGTTTGGAATTGGTGAGGCTGACCAATGGGCTGACACCCCGTGGTTAGAAGTTCCCTATATATACACATAGATATAAGTTTTCAGTCTAAACATAGAAAGCAACATGAGCCACTAATATCACTATTTCAATGTTTAAGATGCCAAAAATGTAACTATGGTTTAAATGTATAGACTGATTTTAAACTAAAATACATTGTAGATATTTAAGTATCTTTAACATGAGTGCATTATTATTATTATTATTATTATTATTATTATTATATATAAAACAATCACTTTCTAAAAATGTTGATTTACTATTTGTTATGTTATAACAACGGGTCTAAGTTATCAAATTACAACACTATGTATAAACTAAATACAAGAATCATATCAAACTAGTTATAACACTGCGTTCAAACTAGTTGCGATAATGTGTCCATGTTGTCTAATTGCAACAATGCTCCTAATGTACACCAACAAGGTTGCTAATGTTTGACGCATAAAAGAATTGTGATATAGCAAAACCATTAAAACAGTGTATATTTGTATGTGCTGGATAGTTTGTACGCTTCATACAGAAAAAAATCACTTAATTAGTACACGAATTGTTATAGATAGTGCATGGATGCTTTTAAAAGGGTTTTATATACTTACAAAAATATTATGTAACTATTCTCAATTAAAGAAAATAAAATAGTTGATTTCATAATATAATTAAAAATAATATTATAAAGCATATACAAATCCCTCCAAGCCTTACTTACCTGCCAAATTTCTCATCCCCAACTTTAAGTAATTATTTTCCTTCATCAATGATCCTCGCATTTTAGGAATTTCACCTTTTTTATCCGACTAAAGCTTGAACTCTTTGCTTCTTCGATATCGACATCCACTGATCAGTAACGAAAATCCATTTTGTTACGATGGATATATTAAGCACATATTAGTAAACACATTAGTTTGGCTGAGCTGTGTACGATCTATTGGGTAAATTGTTCAGTATCTTCAAATTGATCAACGCATGTTTAAAAAGTAGTCAAGATCTTATTGAACAATTTAAACCTAAACTCACACCTAAATAACTAAGAATATACCATGACCATATTTTCCTTTCAAATATATATATATATATATATATATATATATATATATATATATATATATATATATATATTATAGGGTAGGGTTCTAGAGTGAATACTAGGTTGAGAGTTAACTGTGTGAACTAATCCGAGCTATTAGATTATATCATCTAGAGATTTTTAAAGAATGACAAGATTGTAATTATAATGTTGTAACTTCCCTTTAAATTAATTGACAGAAGGGTATTTGCGTCTTTTGTAAATTGCATTTGTTAAACAATATAATCAAAATTCCTAAAATCTTGTTAGTTTCCGTATATACAAGATACACAATTGTTAGTGTATACACATGTGTAGAGCCTCGATAGTATCAGTTTATACAAGATACACAGATGTTAGTTTATACACATGTGTACAGTCTCGCTAACTATCAATTTATACAAGATACACCGCTGTTAGTTTATACACTGTATACAGTCTCGCTAACTATCAGTTTATACAAGATATACAGTTGTTAGTTTATACAGATGTGTACAGACTTTTGATATATCTGTGTATTTTGTAGTCCACGACCTAGTTCCGTTAGGAGTTTCATATACGGTTTGAATCCGGGAGGGACAGTTGGTGTCCAGTACCTAGTTCCGTTAGGAGTTTCATATACGTTATTAGCAACTGATTCTACACGAGTTTAAAATAATGGAGAAATAATTAAAAATGAGAGAGAATTAACACATGAGAAAATTAAGTGATTTTAATTAAGAGGGAGAGAGAGAGCTAATGTCACACCCCAACCGATAGCGGAAACATCGGGATGAGACGAAAACTAGATTGCAAGAGGCTTCATAAGGTTTGTCAAGTGTTTAATAATTACCTTTTTACATAGTTTAAACCAAATAATATAAAATTTGGATCCCGACACGTAACAAATATAATTTCATTTCATTGATAACGATTTAATACAAGATATTGAAACGAAATACATGTTTGAAACAAATACAATACAATAAGTATTTAAAGTTTAAATGCGTTTCTAGGCAATCCTACTAGATTCCATGTGTCATCAAAATTCCTGCAACATGTATTAAAAGCATAGATCAATACAAAAGTATTGGCGAGCATATAAGTTTGAAATTAATTATAAGTATAAAAGTTTGTTATGATTGTGACAAGTATATATTCAAGTCGAATCGCACGAATATGTAGACCACTTTCGCATAACAATAGCATATAATCGAATTCCTTAACTAGCATGCATAGTATTCTAAGCATAACTATCATGAGAATACAAGTCAAAACTAATAAGCATAAACAAACTCAAGCATAACAAGTAGCATGTATAGACGAGTTTAAACTAACACATATAACTCACATAAGCGTAACTGATGGCACATTTGGTATTGTGAACACATTTAATTTTGTTTAAAATAAATTTTGTAATTTGTTGCACCCCAAAATGCATTAAAGTGTAAAAAGAGGGTCGAGTATGCTCACAGTTTGCAAGTTCTTGTGGGAATCCCGGGAGGGGTCGAGGAGTTGAAGAATGGGGCGCCGCGGTAACCTTATGGTCTTGAAGACTCCGAGTTGTATCTCGCATTGTAAGTATTCGAGAGATTAGAGAGTAAAGGAGTATTATTAAGTATTGTGCCTTAATGTTTATTCAAAACTTCTTTTGAGTCTTGATATGTTTATTAGCGTAGCGAATACATATAGTGGGTATATATATGTATATAGTTTGACGAGAACTTAGTAGACATGTTTATATATTGACGAAAAACATAATAAATATATACATTTTAACGAAAAAACGGGCAGAGTTTCCTCTGTTTTTGGACTAACCCGACACCCAAAGTGTCGATATTATTTTTCCAAAACTCAACAAATCATTAACAATATATATTTATATCACTTTCGTTAATTATTTTCAAAGTATATAATTTTCAAAATTCGATAATATACGAGACAACATATGTGTTAATATATATATATATATATACTAACAATTACAATTTATATAACGCTCATTTCGCGCTAAACTATAAGAAACAACATATCAAGATAAACAGACATCGAATCGTTAGAAGATCATACCAAGTCCCGTGACGACGTGTCCGACTGAGTTGACTCGATTTTGACTGCGTCAGAACTGAAACGAATCTTGACCGAAGGACCCGTGTTGACCAGATCTGACCCGAACAACGAAGCTGACCCGAGTTTACTCGTAACAAACCAAGTCGATCGACGTGAACCCGAAACCCGTGACTGAACCGAAACTCGAACCAAACTGTTGTCATGAACCTGAACCCGAACCAAGATTGAACCGAACAAGAACCCAAACCCGATAACCTGAACCCAACCAGAAACGCCAAGCTGCCGTCGGCCACCACCACTTCGCACTATCACTTCCCGAAACCAAAACGAAGCTCAAACCAGATCGGAAACAACTCAAAACAGGGAAACTCGAACCTGGAACTCATCCAACCGAGCCTGTCGTTGTCGAAATGGAGAGCCATCGGAATGTCTAGCCCCGCTGCCGCCTGTCTCTCTCCTCTCGTTCTCTCTCCCTCTCTCCGAACTGTCGTGCGCCACCATCAGATGATGGTGTGTGGTCGACTATTTGAGGGGGATTTGGGGGCGTTTGTGGTGGTTTAGGGCGGAGAGTGGAGGTGGCAGAGATACCGGGTGAAGGGGAGGGGTATTGATTGGCAGGTGTGGCCGGAGAAGGGGAGGGTGGGTTGGCCGGAGGTTGGCCGGACCTGCTCCGGCGGTCAAAGCTGCGCGAGAGAGAGACAGGGGGCTGAGTGTATGTGGTATGTAGTGTGTGTATATTAGGTTTAATATGTAACATTCGTCGAAAACGGGTTTCAAAACCCGCTTCGTTTAATAACCAAGTATTCAGTTATAAATTTTCGTTGCGTATTTATTGTTCAGATTATTTTAAATAATATATAATTAATAATCATTTTAGAATTTAAAAAACCATAATTAATAAATAATAAAAATAAGTGAATAGAAAATAAAATGGAGCCGCCGGGTCTCGAACCCGGGTCTCCCATGAAGACACACACATACCACACCACTCCGCCACACATATGTTTGTGTTCAACTAATGAAACAAATAACACTTATAATAAAAGCCGATAGTCAAAATCAGTAATACCGCGCACCCAGAACGCGAAATCGCCGGAGAAAAACCAAGAATCCGCTAATGTTGCCTTTTCCCCTTGACTGAAACGCGTAAACTGATTTCGACATCAGTTATAACCGTTGCATAACACCCAATTTTGTCAAAACCGTTACCCTTGAAGATTGAAATCTTGACCGCGAAATCATGGCTTCTAATTCGAACCAATTGGCATGTTTCCACTACAAATACCCACCCAAACTCCTTGTAAACTTTTCGCTCAGAATCACGCTCACTCCTGAAGCTTTAGTCCACTCAGAACACGTCGCCGGAAATTCCCGCACTCGCCGAAATATCACCGGAGAACCGAAGCCTTACTCCTAATCGGTACAATCATCTAAACCTTTCTTGCTATCTCTTGATTAGTAATCTAATTGCTCAACACAATAATCGAAACTGTTGAACAGTGCACTCAGCCGGAAATCGCAAATCAGAGCCGACGAAATCTTGCCGGAAATCTGAAGCAAACTCGCTGTTTTGGTATACCATATCACTTAATTTTCTTTCCATTTCAATCAAGTATAAGTTGTGATCGATTAAACAGAACAGTCAGATTTCACTGTTCTGTATTTTTGTAAGTGAAGAAGACGAAGATGAAAATGTGTATTAGTATAATTAAAAACGGATATTTAACCGAGTTAGACACACAGTCCAGCGGTGGACTGTGTGCAAATACAATACACACGTCCCGAGTTCGAATCGCACATGTTACCGACTTTCAGAAATAAAACCAACATTTTTAAAACCTAACCAGATCAAGTCACAGTATATACATAAGAGGAATATAATCCAGTAGTTAAACGGATTAGACACACAGCCCAACTGGTTGGGCTGTGCGCACTCGAACCGAAGGTCCCGAGTTCGACTCCGGGTCTCTGCAACCGGTTCGGCCATATAAATCATTTTTAATAAAAACCAAATAAGGTTAAAGTTAATTAGTATATATATATAATTAAAATAGAGAATATTTCAGGTTAGACACGTAGCTCAGTTGGTAGAGCTGCGTGCACGTATACGAGAGGTCCCGAGTTCGAATCTTACTAGCCGCATAGAATAAACACAGTCTAACCGGTCAGACCCGGTCAACTATCAGAAAGTCAACCAATTTTTTATTATTTTTATTTATTTATTTAATTGGAAAATAAATTAAAAATACTTAAAAATAGGATTTTTAAAGTTAGAAAATTTCCTTAAACTCACAAAAATAAATCTAAAAAACCCATTAAGAGCACTAATTAAAAATATTAATCTCAAATAAAATTTATTTATTTATCGAATCATTTTGTTATTATCTAGGTTAGTTTTTTCCCTCGTCGATTGAATCATAAATTCGTGCGCTTTCATCATCATCAAAGAACGCACCCATTGTGAGTGAATCTCTACCAATTCCTCGTTTTAATCATGTTTTGGGGTGTATCATGTGTCGTACAGTTCTTTTATTTTATTTAAAAACTTGTGCATACATCATATTCGTGATCAAATGTGTATCAATTGTTGTGTGAATTATATGTAGATTGGATTTATCATTTTCAGTGCACGCATTTCATTAGGCCCATCAGTTCCCCGTGGGATACGGGTTGAGCATCAGGAGCCTCATTAGATCAGCTCCGTTTGATTAAGCCTTGATCTCACATACATCATCATTCATGTCATATACTCATCCAAAGTGGTTTGTGATTGTTTATCTATATTATTGCACGAATTTTCTTTATTAAATAAAACAAGAAATTAGTAAAAATGTTTTATCAAGGTTCACTCGCCAACTTTTGTTGACCCAAAATCTCCCCCGTTTTACACATGATACAGGTGATCCAGCTGAGACAGGAAACACTTAGGAAGGCCTAGAAGAATAAACAAGTTTATGCTTTGGAATAATTATGTAGTTTCATTTTCTTGTAATTGTATGAATTTTGTTTTGGATATTTAAGTTGTAATTTGAATTTAATAAATATGAAACATCTTAGTAAAAATCATGAGCTTTGGTGATAACCCAAATATGCCCCGACTTTTATTCCGCTGCGGGTCGGGGTGTGATGACAGATTGGTATCCGAGCTTGTGACTATAGGGATATAGGATAGGTTATTAGACCCTTAGAGCCTATACTATAGTTGATTAAATTTTAAATTGTTTATGCGTTACATACAAAATTCATGATGTTTATATGCTTTATGTTTATTTTCACACTTAATGTTATGCAAGCATGCTCACAAATACATGTTATTATGCAATGCTCATCATGAATCATATCCTCATAACATATCATATCCATGAGAGCACACACCTCACGATTCCCATGATTTTTGCAATGAGTTTTGTATTTTTCAAATCACATCAAAGTGAGTTCTCATGACGGGCATGTAGTAACTGGAAGGGTACGAGTACCGGTAGTCGGAACGTCCTGTCTAGGCTTGGCATTCGTATAAATCCAAAATAAAGGACCAGTTTGCCTACCTGGGGACTAACGATGAGAGTACGAAGGACCTATTAGGCCAAAGCATGCTATACCAAACGTCGTGTGAGCTAACCCCACTTTGAGTTGTCATTGTGTCTACACCTGGACACCCTCCTACCATACATCTCGCAATCATATTTTATGATTTTCATTCGGGTGATGCGAGTGTTAATCCGCCGACACCAATGTGAATCCTACCAAGCCCAATAGTCATGGGGGCCCACATGACTACACAGGCAACGGTATGGGGGACATTGGAGGCCCAAACATGAGCAAACCCAAGACATCCTATGGATGTAGTTAAATTATTGCCAATTATGTTGTTTTTCATTCTTTTTACGACACATGACACCTAGAAAATTCTTAAACTCACAATCTTCCTATGTATGTTCCTGTAGATGTCGGCTAGGCAACTACGTGGAGGTAGAAAGTCAGGAAGATCAAATGAACGCTTGGCCACACAAATTGCTAAACAAATGGCCGCAGTGCTTCCTGACATCGTGATTCAAGTTTAACAAGCTCTCACCGCAAATCCCATCAACCCTCCCAATCAAGAAGACCAGAACGTCGCCAACCCTCCTTCCAAAAAGTGCTCTTACAAACACTTCAAATCTTGCGATCCCCCAAAGTATGAAGGGACCAAAGGTGTTACCGCCCTCCTTCACTGGTTTGAAGAAATGGAGAACACTTTCCTCAATTGTGATTATCCCGAGGACCGTAAGGTACGTTAACCGTTGACGTTTTCCCAGAATTTTCCGCAGACCTCTCTGAGATAAATAGTCTTTTTTGTCTGGAAGACTGTTTGGGGTAGCCCTTACCTGGTGGAACACGGAAAAAGGTAAGCGAGGAGTTGAAGATGCCATGGCATTAACATGGGAAGAGTTAAGGGAACTCATGACAAGACGCTTCTGTCCAAGAAGCCAAATCAAAAAGTTGGAAGACGAATTCCACTTACTGAAACAAAAGGAAGGAGATCACACCTCCTATAATAAGAGATTTCTCGAGCTGAACCAGATGATCCCTAATTTGTTCACCCCCGTGTACCGCTTGGTTGAACATTACATTCGAGGTCTTCCCTCGAAAATTCAAGATTCGGTTTTAAGCACATCGCCTGCAACACTTGAAGCCGCGATGGAGTTAGCTACAGAACTCACTGAAAATCGGATTCGAAACAGCAAATTCAAAGATGAAAAGAAGAAAGCACCCATAGAGACCCCAACTACAAACCACTCAGTCTCATCCTCAAAGTTTGCTGGTAAGAGGAAACGTAATGGCAAGAATTTCGCTGTCACTCAAACCAACTCTCTTATCACTGCTGCACCAATCACCCAAATTGCTCCTCCAGCTGCACCATTCAAAAAGCCATATACTGGCCCACACCCAAAATGCAACCGCTGTCAATACCATCACCCTCCCGAAACCCCTGCCAACATTGCACAAGCTGTGGCCGGGCGGGTCACACCATCCAAACCTGTCGTACCCTTCAACGAATGAACCGCAATCAAGTTCCAACCCAAACCCACAATCAGATAGTGGGTCAAGCCCAACAACCCTTACTTCTACCACCTGCACCACACGCAGCCCAAACTTACTACCAACCCAACTACCCCATGATGCAACCCATGCGAGCTTGTTACAACTGTGGGGACCCAAACCACTTCAGGAACACTTGTCCACGCTTGGTGAACATCATCCATGCCCAAGCTCAAGCAAACCCGGTAAACCAAGCTAACCAAGCTCCTCCACCTGCCAGAGGAAGAGCTTTCAACATCAATGCCAACCAAGCTGGGGCTGACAACAACGTGGTCAATGGTACGTTTCTCATCAATGGTAGTTATGCATCCATATTATTCGATACTGGCGCGGATAAGAGCTTTGTGTCCTTAGAATTTGAACCTATCCTCAACCAAACTCGTGTTAATCTCATGGAATCTCTAACGGTGGAAGTTGCTGACGGAAAACCCGCTTCATTAAATTCTATTATACGCAATTGTACCCTCACTCTAAACGATCACGATTTTCCAATTGACCTTATTCCTATGAAGTTGGGAAGTTTCGATGTTATAATCGGTATGGACTGGCTCAGCCAGCATCACGCTGAAGTGGTGTGCCACGAAAAGTTCATTCGCATTCCTCTCGCAGACAATCAGACCCTACGCATTTTTGGGGAAACCCCTTCGAAAGGACTCAAACTAATGTCCTGCCTTCAAGCCCGAAGATATCTCCGCAAGAACTATGTTGCATTCCTAACTCACGTCGTCAAAAAGGGAAACAAGGAGAGGAAACTCGAAGATATCCCAGTTGTGAAAGAATTCCCACAAGTCTTTCCCGACGACATTTCAGGACTTCCTCCTGTGAGAGAAGTCGAATTCCGCATCGATCTTGTACCTGGCGCTACACCAGTCGCAAAATCTCCTTATAGGTTAACCCCATCCGAAATGCAAGAGCTGGCCAGTCAACTGCAAGAGCTGACTGACAAAGGATTCATACGTCCTAGCTCCTCGCCTTGGGGTGCACCTGTTCTCTTTGTGAAGAAGAAAGATGGAACGTTTCGCATGTGCATTGATTATAGAGAACTCAACAAGTTAACGGTTAAAAATCCCTATCCACTACCTCGCATCGATGACCTCCTAGACCAACTTCAAGGCGCCACCTGCTTTTCAAAAATTGACCTTCGTTCTGGTTATCATCAGCTAAGAGTGCACGAAGAAGATACCCCAAAAACCGCTTTCCGGACTCGTTATGGTCATTACGTGTTCATGGTCATGCCATTCGGTTTAACCAACACCCCCGCTGTCTTCATGGATCTAATGAATAGGGTATGCAAACCCTACCTCGACCATTTCGTCATAGTCTTCATCGACGACATCCTTATCTACTCCAAGTCTAAATCCGATCATGACTCATCCTTACACTCTTAAGGACTGAAAAGCTCTACGCTAAGTTCTCCAAATGCGAATTCTGGTTAGGAGAAGTACAATTCCTTGGACATGTCGTCAATGACAAGGGAATTCATGTTGATCCTTCAAAAATCAAGGCAGTGCAGGAATGGCAAGCGCCACGTACCCCTACCGAGGTAAGGTCATTTCTTGGTTTGGCTGGTTACTATCGACGCTTCATTGCCAATTTTTCCCGTATTGCTGTACCACTCACGGCTTTGACTCATAAAGGAAAACCCTTCATATGGGGACCTAAACAAGAGGAGGCCTTCCAAACTCGAAAGCAAAAACTTTGTGACGCACCTATCCTCACACTCCCTGAGGGTTGCGATGATTTTGTAGTATATTGCGACGCATCAGGGCAAGGACTAGGCTGTGTATTGATGCAAAGAGGAAAAGTGATAGCCTACGCCTCTAGGCAACTCAAGGTTCACGAGAAGAATTACACCACCCACGACCTTGAACTTGGAGCCGTTCTGTTCGCTCTCAAGATATGGAGACATTACCTCTACGGTACCAAGTGTGAAATATACACTGACCACAAGAGTCTCCAACATATCTTCAACCAAAAGGAGTTGAATATGAGGCAACAAAGATGGGTCGAACATCTCAACGACTACGACTATGAAATTCGGTGGCAAGGCAAACGTGGTGGCCGATGCGCTCAGTCGAAAAGGTTATGCGAACTCCATTCGCCTTCTATGTTCGCAAATCATAACCGACATCAAGGATCGAATCCGGGCAGCTCAACATGTTTCTGTAACAGAAAATGATGTACGCGATGAGCTGTCATGTGGAGCTGAACTCAAAATCGAAACCAAATCCGACGGCATTCTCTACTATTTAAACCGCATATGGATTCCTGATCGCGATAACCTTCGTGATTTCCTCATGAATGAGGCGCACAAAACACGACACTCTGTACACCCAGGAGCCGACAAGATGTATCAAGACCTACAATACACCTACTGGTGGCCTGGCATGAAAAAGGATATCGCTGTTTTTGTTTCCAAGTGCCTTACATGTTCCAAAGTAAAAGCTGAACATCAAAGACGTTCAGGACTTCTAGTCCAACCCGAAATACCTGTATGGAAGTGGGAAAACATAACCATGGATTTCATTACCAGGTTACCGCGCCCCTCCAGTGGGTATGACACCATATGGGTAATAATCGATCGTCTTACAAAGTCATCTCACTTCATTCCGATTCGCGAGGACTTCAAGAACGAGAAGTTAGCTCGTATCTACATCAGCGAGATCGTAAGCCGTCATGGTGTACCATTAAGCATCATTTCAGACCGTGATGGTCGTTTCACTTCACAAACATGGCGAGCCGTACAAACCGATTTGGGTACACGATTAGACCTCAGTACCGCTTTTCATCCTCAAACTGATGGTCAATCTGAACTCACCATCCAAACCCTTGAAGACATGCGGCGAGCATGTGTCATAGACTTCAAAGGGAATTGGGACACTCACCTACCATTAGTGGAATTTTCGTACAACAATAGCTATCATTCAAGTATCGGCATGGCTCCTTTTGAAGCTTTATATGGTCGTGAGTGCCGATCTCCAGTATGTTGGCACGAAATTGGGGAAGCGCAAATCACCGGTCCAGAATTAATTCAAGAAACAACCGACAAGGTCCTTCAAATTCGAAACAATCTTCTAGCGGCTCAAAGTCGTCAAAAGAGTTATGCGGACAAACGACGAAAGCCCTTGGAGCTTGACATTGGGGATCAAGTACTTTTAAAAGTATCACCGTGGAAGGGAGTGGTTCGTTTTGGCCAGAAGGGCAAGCTAGCACCACGCTACGTAGGACCTTTCAAGATACTCGAAAGAGTAGGTCCTGTAGCATACAAGCTTGACCTACCAGAAGAACTCAACAGAATTCATCCCACATTTCACGTATCAAACTTGAAAAAGTGCCTCGCCGATGAAAATCTCCATATTCCTCTAGAAGACATTCAAGTCGTTGAATCGATGCACTTCGTTGAAAGACCGGTAGAAATCATGGGCTTCGGAGAGAAGCGTTTAAGGCGAAGTCGTATTCCAATTGTCAGGATACGTTGGGAGTAGAAACGAGGACCCGAGTTTACTTGGGAACGTGAAGACTCAATGCGCGAAAAATACACGCATCTTTTTCCAGTTACCACTACTACTTAAATTTCGGGACGAAATTCCTAAAAGTAGGGGATACTGTAACATTCGTCGAAAAACGGGTTTCAAAACCCGCTTCGTTTAATAACCAAGTATTCAGTTATAAATTTCCGTTGCGTATTTATTGTTCAGATTATTTTAAATAATACATAATTAATAAACATTTTAGAATTTAAAAAACCATAATTAATAAATAATAAAAATAAGTGAATAGAAAATAAAATGGAGCCGTCGGGTCTCGAACCCGGGTCTCCCATGAAGAAACACACATACCACACCACTCCGCCACACATATGTTTGTGTTCAACTAATGAAACAAATAACACTTATAATAAAAGCCGATAGTCAAAATCAGTAATACCGCGCACCCAGAACGCGAAATCGCCGGAGAAAAACCAAGACTCCGCTAATGTTGCCTTTTCCCCTTGACTGAAACGCGTAAACTGATTTCGACATCAGTTATAACCGTTGCATAACACCCAATTTTGTCAAAACCGTTACCCTTGAAGATTGAAATCTTGACCGCGAAATCATGGCTTCTAATTCGAACCAATTGGCCTGTTTCCACTACAAATACCCACCCAAACTCCTTGTAAACTTTTCGCTCAGAATCACGCTCACTCCTGAAGCTTTAGTCCACTCAGAACACGTCGCCGAAAATTCTCGCACTCGCCGGAATATCACCGGAGAACCAAAGCCTTACTCCTAATCAGTACAATAATTGAAACTGTTGAACAGTGCACTCAGCCGGAAATCGCAAATCAGAGCCGACGAAATCTTGCCGGAAATGTAACATCCGTCGAAAAACGGGTTTCAAAACCCGCTTCGTTTATTAATCGAATAGTCAGTTACAATTTTCGTTGCTTATTTAACGCTCATTTTAATTTTAAACAATACATAATTAATAAATATACTAGAATTTATAAACTATAATTAATAAAAAATAAAAACGGGTGAAGAAAAAAATAAAGGAAGCTGCTGGGTTTCGAACCCGGGTCAGCCGGTTCAACAAACACCTAGCATACCACTCCGCCATTTGACTTCTTTGTTATCATATCGAAACTAATAATACTTAAGATGAAATCCGAATTCAAACCGGACTTCCAGCGCGGCAGAACTCGCAATCACCGGAAAATCCGGCAAAATGGCGAGTTCAGCCATTATTCCTTTTGACTATAACGTTATAACCGACGTCGACATCGGTTATAACCGACGTCTAACAGTCAATTGCAGTCGTAACCGCCGGAGAAAACTTGACCACGAATCAAGACCAAATTCGGACCCAATTCATACCGATTCTTCCTTATAAATACCCACCCAAACCTCTGGTAATCTTTTCGCTCAAAATCGCACAAACTTTCGAAGCTTTAGCGCTCGCCGGAGATATTTTACAGTCGCCGGACTTTCACTGGAAAACCGAGACTCACTTCAAATCGGTAAATTCTCGACTCTTTTGTTTTCAATCCATTATTAGACAAGTATTAACCTCAATCCTTCAACCAGAATCTGTCCCAGGCTACGCTACTGGAAAATCTCGCACTCGCCGGAATTCCACTAAAACATCAAAGTCTCACTGTCGAACGGTATAATCATCTAAAAACTCTTGCAATCTCTTACTCAGTAACTTAATTTCATAACCCAAGAAACTAAACTGTCAAACATTTCACTCAGCCGAGAGTCAAAAATCAGAGCCGACGACTCCTGCAGGTCATCTGAAGTAAACACACTGTTTGGTACAATTCTGTTCTGTAATCTCATTACCTAATACATTCCAACCAATTACAAGTTTCGATAATCGAATTTAAACAAAAACAGTTGGGCATCTTTGTTCTGTGTCTCTATGTATGAAGAAGACGAAGTCGAAATGTGTATAAGTTTAATTAAAGTTGAATGATTAACCGGGTTAGACACACAGTCCAGCGGTGGACTGTGTGCAAACATAAACGCACGTCACGAGTTCGAATCTTACAACGTACCGACTTTCAGAATTAAAACCAACCTTTTTAAAACTGAATCAGAACAAGCCACAGCATGATTATAAGAATAATATAAACCGTAATTTAAACAGATTAGACACACAGCCCAACTGGTTGGGCTGTGCACATACGAACCGAAGGACCCGAGTTCGACTCCGGGTCCCTGCAAGCGGTTCGGCCATTTTAAATCGTTTTAATATAAGCCAAATAAAATAACAGTTAATTAATATATATATATATATATATATATATATATATATATATATATATAATTAAAACAGAGAATATTTCAGGTTAGACACGTAGCTCAGTTGGTAGAGCTGCGTGCACGCGTACGAGAGGTCTCGGGTTCGAACCTCACTCAGCACACACTTTACCACAGTCCGACCGGTCAACGGTCAAAAAGTCAAAATTTTTATTTCTTTTTATTTATTTATTTAATTTAAAAATCAATTTAAAATACTTAAAAATAATATTACTAAAGTTAGAAAATGTCATTAAACTCACAAAAATAAACCTAAAAATCCATTTATTTACTGAACTATTTCGTTATTATTTTAGGTTAGTTTTCCTCGTCGATCAAATCCCAAAACTCGTGCGCATCCAACGTCACCAAAAGAACGCACCCAATGTGAGTGAATCTCTACAAGTTCCCCGTTTTAATCACGTTTTGGGGTGTATCATGTGTCGTACAATTCTGTTATTATATAAATATAAACACTTGTGCATTCATCATATCTGTGATCTAATGTGTATCAAATGTGTACAAATTGTTGTGTGAATTATGTTTAGTTTGAATTTATCATTTTCAGTGCAAGCATCTCATTAGGCCCATCAGCTCCCCGTGGGATATGGGTTGAGTACAGGTGCCTCATTCGATCAGCTCCGTTTGATTGAGCCTTGATCTCACATACATCATCATCATTCATGTCATTCGATCGGTTCCGTTGATTGAGCCTTGATCTCCAATACATCATCATTTATGTCATTTACTCATCCAATGTGGTTGTGTTTGTTATATACATATGTTTGTTCACATGTGATCATTGCACAAATTTTCAGTATTAAAATAACAAGAAATTATTAACAATGTTTTATTAAGGTTCACTCGCCAACTTTTATTGACCCAAAATATCCCCCGTTTTACACATGATACAGGTGATCCAGTTGAGGCAAGAAACACATAGGAAGACTTAGAAGAATAAACCAGCTTAAGCTTTCAATTGATTTACTTAGTTTCATTTTCCTTGTAATTGTATGGTTTTGATTTGAACATTTGAGTTGTAATTTGAATTTAATAAATATGAAACATTTTAGTAAACATCATGAGCTTTGGTGATAACCCAATTATGCCCCGACTCTTATTCCGCTGCGGGTCGGGGTGTGACAGATTGGTATCAGAGCCATGACTATAGGGATATAGGATAGGTTGTTAGACCCTTAGAGCCTATACTATAGTTGATTAGAATATTTAGATTTTGTGCGTTACATACAAAATTCATGATGTTTACATGCTTTATGTTTATTGTTATATTCAATGTCATGC
The DNA here is from genome assembly GCA_947069175.1 of Scalesia atractyloides. Lineage (NCBI taxonomy): Eukaryota > Viridiplantae > Streptophyta > Magnoliopsida > Asterales > Asteraceae > Scalesia > Scalesia atractyloides. The sequence goes on along the minus strand of CAMTDV010000003.1, from coordinate 68,310,555 downwards.
AAGCATGTTCATAGGTACATATTATTATACAATGCTCATCATGAATCATATCCTCATAACATATCATATCCATGAGAGCACACACTACACAATTCCCATGATTTTGCAACGATTTTTGTATTTTTCAAATCACATCAAAGTGAGTTCTCATGACGGACATGTAGTAACTGGAAGGGTACAAGTACCGGTAGTCGGAACGTCCTGTCTAGGCTTGGCATTCGTATAAATCCAAAATAAAGGACCAGTTTGCCTACCTGGGGAATAACGATGAGAGTACGAAGGACCTATTAGGCCAAAGCATGCTATACCAAACGTCGTGTGAGCTAACCCCACTTTGAGTTGTCATTGTGTCTACACCTGGACACCCTCCTACCACACATCTCGCAATCATATTTCATGGTTTTCATTCGGGTGATGCGAGTGTTAAACCGCCAACACCAATGTAAATCCTACTAAGCCAATAGTCATGGGGGCCCACATGACTATACAGGCGATGGTATGGGGGACATTGGAGGCCCAAACATGAGCAAACCCAAGACATCCTATGGATGTAGTTGCATTATTGATAATTATGTTATTTTTATTCATTTGACGACACATGACACCTAAAAACTTCTTAAACTCACAATCTTCCTATGTATGTTCCTGTAGATGTCGGCTAGGCAGCTACGTGGAGGTAGAAAGTCAAGAAGATCAAATGAACGCTTGGCCACTCAGATTGCTAAACAAATGGCCGCGGTACTTCCTGACATCGTAATCCAAGTCCAACAAGCTCTCACCGCAAATCCTATCAACCCTCCCAATCAAGAAGACCAGAGCGTCGCCAACCCTCCCTCCAAAAAGTGCTCCTATAAACACTTCAAGTCTTGCGATCCCCCAAAATATGAAGGGACCGAAGGTGTCACTGCTCTCCTCCACTGGTTTGAAGAAATGGAGAACACCTTCCTCAATTGCGATTGTCCCGAGGATCGCAAGGTACGTTACGCAACTGGGAGACTGTTTGGGGTAGCCCTTACCTGGTGGAACACAAAGAAGGGTAAGAGAGGAATCGAAGATGCAATGGCCTTAACATGGGAAGAGGTAAGGGAAATCATGACTAGACGCTTCTGTCCAAGAAGCGAAATCAAAAAGTTAGAAGATGAATTCCACTCGCTAAAACAAAAGGAAGGAGATCATACTTCCTACAACAAAAGGTTTCTAGAGTTGAACCAAATGATCCTCAACTTGTTCACCCCAGTGTACCGCTTAGTTGAGCACTACATTCGAGGCCTCCCCTTGAAAATCCAAGATTCGGTTCTCAGCACTTCGCCTGCAACACTTGAAGCCGCTATGGAACTAGCTACCGAGCTTACCGAGAATCGCATCCGAAACGGCAAATTTAAGGATGAGAAAAGAAAGCCCCCATTGAGGCCCAAACTTCAAACCATTCCATCTCCTCCTCAAAGTTTGTTGGTAAGAGGAAACGAAACAGCAGAAATTTTGTTGTCACACATACAAACTCTCCTATCACTACCGCGCCAATCACCCAAGTTGCTCCCTCAGCTGCACCATATAAAAAGCCATACTCCAGCCCATACCCAAAATGCAACCATTGTCAATACCATCACCTCCGTGAACATCCCTGCCAGCATTGCACCAGCTGTGGCCGTGTAGGTCACACCACCCAAACCTGTCCCACACTTCAGCGAATGAACCGCAATCAATCCACAACCCAAACCCACCATCAGATAGTGGGTCAAGCCCAACAACCTTTACTCCTACCACCTGCCCAACATATAGCCCAATCCTACTACCAACCCAACTACCCCATGATACAACCTATGCGAGCTTGTTACAACTATGGAGACCCAAACCACTTCAGGAACACATGTCCCCGTTTGGTAAACATCATCCATGCCCAAGCTCAAGAGAACCCGGTAAACCAGGCTAACCAAGCTCCTCTATCTGCTAGAGGAAGAGCTTCAACATCAACGCCGTCCAAGCTAGGGCTGACAACAACGTGGTTAACGGTACGTTTCTCGTCAATGGTAGTTATGCATCCATATTATTCGATACTGGCGCGGATAAGAGTTTTGTGTCTTTAGAATTTGAACCCATCCTCAACCAAACTCGTGATAATCTCATGGAATCTCTAACGGTGGAAGTTGCTGACGGAAAACCAGTCTCACTAAACTCTATTATACGAAATTGTACCCTCACTCTAAATGATCACGATTTTCTAGTTGACCTCATTCCTATGAAGTTGGGAAGTTTCGATATTATAATCGGTATGGACTGGCTCAGCCAACATCACGCTGAAGTAGTATGCCGCGAAAAGTTTATTCGCATTCCTCTTGCAGACGGTCAGACCCTACGAATCTTTGGAGAAACCCCGTCGAAAGGACTCAAATTAATGTCCTGCCTTCAAGCCCGAAAATATCTCCGCAAAAACTATGTCGCATTCCTAACTCACGTCGTCAAGAAGGGAAACAAGGAGAAGAAACTCGAAGATATACCGGTAGTGAAAGAATTCCCACAAGTCTTTCCCGACGACATCTCAGGACTTCCTCCCGTGAGAGAAGTCGAATTCCGCATTGATCTTATACCTGGCGCTACACCAGTCGCAAAATCTCCTTATAGGTTAGCCCCATCCGAAATGCAAGAGCTGGCCAGTCAACTGAAAGAGTTGACTGACAAAGGATTCATACGTCCTAGCTCCTCGCCTTGGGGTGCACCTGTCCTTTTTGTGAAGAAGAAAGACGGAACGTTTCGCATGTGTATAGACTATAGAGAGCTCAACAAGTTAACAGTTAAAAATCGCTACCCATTACCTCGCATCGATGACCTTCTAGACCAACTTCAAGGCGCCACTTGTTTTTCAAAAATCGACATTCGTTCTGGTTATCATCAACTCAGAGTACATGAAGAAGACGTCCCAAAGACCGCTTTCCGAACTCGTTATGGTCATTACGAATTCATGGTTATGCCATTTGGTTTAACCAACGCCCCAGCCGTTTTCATGGATCTAATGAATAGAGTCTGCAAACCCTACCTCGACCGCTTTGTTATAGTCTTCATCGACGATATTCTTATCTACTCAAAGTCTAAATCCGATCATGAACGACACCTCCGACTTATCCTTACACTCTTAAAGACTGAAAAGCTCTACGCTAAGTTCTCCAAATGCGAATTCTGGTTAAGAGAAGTACAATTCCTTGGACACGTCGTCAATGACAAGGGAATTCATGTCGATCCTTCGAAAATCAAGGCAGTACAGGAATGGCAAGCGCCACGTACCCCTACCGAAGTAAGATCATTTCTTGGTTTGGCTGGTTACTATCGCCGCTTGATTTCCAATTTCTCCCGTATTGCTGTACCACTCACGGCTTTGACTCATAAAGGAAAACCCTTCATATGGGGACCCAAACAAGAAGAAGCCTTCCAAACCCTTAAACAAAAGCTTTGTGACGCACCTATCCTCACACTTCCTGAGGGTTGCGATGACTTTGTAGTATATTGCGACGCATCAGGGCAAGGACTAGGTTGTGTATTAATGCAAAGGGGAAAAGTGATAGCCTATGCTTCTAGGCAACTCAAGGTTCATGAAAAGAATTACACCACCCACGACCTGGAACTTGGAGCCGTTGTGTTCGCCCTTAAGATATGGAGACATTACCTCTACGGTACCAAGTGTGAAATATACACTGACCACAAGAGCCTTCAACATATCTTTAACCAAAAGGAGTTGAATATGAGGCAACGAAGATGGGTCAAACTGCTTAACGACTACGACTGTGAAATTCGGTACCATCCTGGCAAGGCAAACGTGGTGGCCGATGCGCTCAGCCGAAAAGGATATGCGAATTCCATTCGTCTTCTATGTTCGCAAATCATAACCGACATCAAAGATCGAATCAGAGAAGCTCAACATGTTTCTGTAACAGAAAACGACGTACGCGATGAGCTGTCATGTGGAGCAGAACTTAAAATCGAAACCAAATCCGACGGTATTCTATACTATCTAAATCGCATATGGATTCCCGATCGCGATAATCTTCGTGATTTCCTTATGAATGAGGCGCACAAAACACGGTACTCTGTACACCCAGGAGCCGACAAGATGTATCAAGACCTACGATACACCTACTGGTGGCCGGGTATGAAAAAGGATATTGCTGTTTTTGTTTCCAAGTGCCTTACCTGTTCCAAAGTAAAAGCTGAATATCAAAGACCTTCGGGACTCCTAATCCAACCTGAAGTACCTGTATGGAAGTGGGAAAACATAACCATGGACTTCATTACCGGGTTACCTCGCACCTCCAGTGGGTATGACACCATATGGGTAATCATTGATCGTCTTACAAAATCAGCTCACTTCATTCCGATTCGCGAGGACTTCAAGAATGAGAAGTTAGCTCGTATCTACATCAGCGAAATCGTAAGCCGTCATGGTGTACCTTTAAGCATCATTTCAGACCGTGATGGTCGTTTCACTTCACGAACATGGCGAGCCGTACAAACCGCCTTGGGTACACGATTAGACCTCAGTACCGCTTTTCATCCTCAAACTGATGGACAATCTGAACGCACCATCCAAACTCTTGAAGACATGCTTCGAGCGTGTGTCATAGACTTCAAGGGAAATTGGGACACTCATCTACCATTAGTTGAATTTTCGTACAACAATAGTTATCACTCAAGTATCGGCATGGCTCCTTTCTACGCTTTATATGGTCGTAAGTGCCGATCTCCAGTATGTTGGCACGAAATTGGAGAAGCACAAATCACCGGTCCAGAATTAATTCAAGAAACAACAGACAAGCTCCATCAAATTCGAAACAATTTTCTAGCGGCACAAAGTCGTCAAAAGAGTTATGTGATCAAGTACTTTTAAAAGTATCACCGTGGAAAGGAGTGGTTCGTTTTGGACAGAAAGGCAAGCTAGCACCACGCTACGTAGGACCTTTCAAGATACTCGAAAGAGTAGGACCTGTAGCATACAAGCTTGACCTACCAGAAGAGCTCAACAGAATTCATCCCACATTCCATGTATCAAACTTAAAGAAGTGCCTCGCCGATGAAAACCTCCATATTCCCCTAGAAGATATTCAGATCGATGAATCTATGCACTTCATTGAAAGACCAGTAGAGATCATGGACTTTGGAGAGAAAGGTTTAAGACGAAGCCGTATTCCAATTGTCAGGGTACGCTGGGAGTCAAAACGAGGACCTGAGTTTACTTGGGAACGTGAAGACTCAATGCGCGAGAAATACCCACATCTTTTTCCTGTTACCACCACTACTTAAATTTCGGGAAGAAATTTCTAAAAGTAGGGGATACTGTAACATCCGTCGAAAAACGGGTCTCAAAACCCGCTTCGTTATTAATCGAATAGTCAGTTACAATTTTCGTTGCTTAAATTCGGACCCAATTCATACCGATTCTTCCTTATAAATACCCACCCAAACCTCTGGTAATCTTTTCGCTCAAAATCGCACAAACTTTCGAAGCTTTAGCGCTCGCCGGAGATATTTTACAGTCGCCGGACTTTCACCGGAAAACCGAGACTCACTTCAAATCGGTAAAATTCTCGACTCTTTTGTTTTCAATCCATTATTAGACAAGTATTAACCTCAATCCTTCAACCAGAATCTGTCCCAGACTACGCTACTGGAAAATCTCGCACTCGCCGGAATTCCACTGAAACATCAAAGTCTCACTGTCGAACGGTATAATCATCTAAAAACTCTTGCAATCTCTTACTCAGTAACTTAATTTCATAACCCAAGAAACTAAACTGTCAAACATTTCACTCAGCCGAGAGTCAAAAATCAGAGCCGACGACTCCTGCAGGTCATCTGAAGTAAACACACTGTTTGGTACAATTCTGTTCTGTAATCTCATTACCTAATACATTCCAACCAATTACAAGTTTCGATAATCGAATTTAAACAAAAACAGTTGGGCATCTTTGTTCTGTGTCTCTATGTATGAAGAAGACGAAGTCGAAATGTGTATAAGTTTAATTAAAGTTGAATGATTAACCGGGTTAGACACACAGTCCAGCGGTGGACTGTGTGCAAACATAAACGCACGTCACGAGTTCGAATCTTACAACGTACCGACTTTCAGAATTAAAACCAACCTTTTTAAAACTGAATCAGAACAAGCCACAGCATGATTATAAGAATAATATAAACCGTAATTTAAACAGATTAGACACACAGCCCAACTGGTTGGGCTGTGCACATACGAACCGAAGGACCCGAGTTCGACTCCGGGTCCCTGCAAGCGGTTCGGCCATTTTAAATCGTTTTAATATAAGCCAAATAAAATAACAGTTAATATATATATATATATAAAACAGAGAATATTTCAGGTTAGACACGTAGCTCAGTTGGTAGAGCTGCGTGCACGCGTACGAGAGGTCTCGGGTTTGAACCTCACTCAGCACACACTTTACCACAGTCCGACCGGTCAACGGTCAACGGTCTGGTCAACGGTCAAAAAGTCAAAATTTTTATTTCTTTTTATTTATTTATTTAATTTAAAAAACAATTTAAAATACTTAAAAATAATATTACTAAAGTTAGAAAATGTCATTAAACTCACAAAAATAAACCTAAAAATCCATTTATTTACTGAACTATTTCGTTATTATTTTAGGTTAGTTTTCCTCGTCGATCAAATCCCAAAACTCGTGCGCATCCAACGTCACCAAAAGAACGCACCCAATGTGAGTGAATCTCTACAAGTTCCCCGTTTTAATCACGTTTTGGGGTGTATCATGTGTCGTACAATTCTGTTATTATATAAATATAAACACTTGTGCATTCATCATATCTGTGATCTAATGTGTATCAAATGTGTACAAATTGTTGTGTGAATTATGTTTAGTTTGAATTTATCATTTTCAGTGCAAGCATCTCATTAGGCCCATCAGTTCCCCGTGGGATACGGGTTGAGTACAGGTGCCTCATTCGATCGGCTCCGTTTGATTGAGCCTTGATCTCACATACATCATCATCATTCATGTCATTCGATCGGTTCCGTTTGATTGAGCCTTGATCTCCAATACATCATCATTTATGTCATTTACTCATCCAATGTGGTTGTGTTTGTTATATACATATGTTTGTTCACATGTGATCATTGCACAAATTTTCAGTATTAAAATAACAAGAAATTATTAACAATGTTTTATTAAGGTTCACTCGCCAACTTTTATTGACCCAAAATATCCCCCGTTTTACACATGATACAGGTGATCCAGTTGAGGTAAGAAACACATAGGAAGACTTAGAAGAATAAACCAGCTTAAGCTTTCAATTGATTTACTTAGTTTCATTTTCCTTGTAATTGTATGGTTTTGATTTGAACATTTGAGTTGTAATTTGAATTTAATAAATAAACCAGCTTAAGCTTTCAATTTATTTACTTAGTTTCATGTAGATTGGATTTATCATTTTCAGTGCACGCATTTCATTAGGCCCATCAGTTCCCCGTGGGATACGGGTTAAGCATCAGGAGCCTAATTAGATCGGCTCCGTTTGATTGAGCCTTGATCTCACATACATCATCATTCATGTCATATACTCATCCAAAGTGGATTGTGATTGTTTATCTATATATGTGCTCACATGTGATTATTGCACGAATTTTCTTTATTAAATAAAACAAGAAATTAGTAAAAATGTTTTATCAAGGTTCACTCGGCAACTTTTGTTGACCCAAAATCTCCCCCGTTATACACATGATACAGGTGATCCAGCTGAGACAGGAAACACTTAGGAAGGCCTAGAAGAATAAACAAGTTTATGCTTTGGAATAATTATGTAGTTTCATTTTCTTGTAATTGTATGAATTTTGTTTTGGATATTTAAGTTGTAATTTGAATTTAATAAGTATGAAACATCTTAGTAAACATCATGAGCTTTGGTGATAACCCAATTATGCCCCGACTTTTATTCCGCTGTGGGTCGGGGTGTGACAGATTGGTATCCGAGCTTGTGACTATAGGGATATAGGATAGGTTATTAGACCCTTAGAGCCTATACTATAGTTGATTAAATTTTAAATTGTTTATGCGTTACATACAAAATTCATGATGTTTATATGCTTCATACTTATTTTCACACTCAATGTTATGCAAGCATGCTCACAAATACATGTTATTATGCAATGCTCATCATGAATCATATCCTCATAACATATCATATCCATGAGAGCACACACCTCACGATTCCCATGATTTTTGCAATGATTTTTGTATTTTTCAAATCACATCAAAGTGAGTTCTCATGACGGGCATGTAGTAACTGGAAGGGTAGGAGTACCGGTAGTCGGAACGTCCTGTCTAGGCTTGGAATTCGTATAAATCCAAAATAAAGGACTAGTTTGCCTACCTGGGGACTAACGATGAGAGTACGAAGGACCTATTAGGCCAAAGCATGCTATACCAAACGTCGTGTGAGCTAACCCCACTTTGAGTTGTCATTGTGTCTACACCTGGACACCCTCCTACCATACATCTCGCAATCATATTTTACGATTTTCATTCGGGTGATGCAAGTGTTAATCCGCCGACACCAATGTGAATCCTACCAAGCCCAATAGTCATGGGGGCCCACATGACTACACAGGCAACGGTATGGGGGACATTTGAGGCCCAAACATGAGCAAACCCAAGACATCCTATGGATGTAGTTAAATTATTTCCAATTATGTTGTTTTTCATTCTTTTTACGACACATGACACCTAGAAAATTCTTAAACTCACAATCTTCCTATGTATGTTCCTGTAGATGTCGGCTAGGCAACTACGTGGAGGTAGAAAGTCAGGAAGATCAAATGAACGCTTGGCCACACAAATTGCTAAACAAATGGCCGCAGTGCTTCCTGACATCGTGATTCAAGTTTAACAAGCTCTCACCGCAAATCCCATCAACCCTCCCAATCAAGAAGACCAAAGCGTCGCCAACCCTCCTTCCAAAAAGTGCTCCTACAAACACTTCAAATCTTGCGATCCCCCAAAGTATGAAGGACCGAAGGTGTTACCGCCCTCCTTCACTGGTTTGAAGAAATGGAGAACACTTTCCTTAATTGCAATTGTCCCGAGGACCGTAAGGTACGTTATGCAACTGGAAGACTGTTTGGGGTAGCCCTTACCTGGTGGAACACGGAAAAAGGTAAGCGAGGAGTTGAAGATGCCATGGCCTTAACATGGGAAGAGTTAAGGGAACTCATGACAAGACGCTTCCATCCAAGAAGCGAAATCAAAAAGCTGGAAGAGGAATTCCACTCACTGAAACAAAAGGAAGGAGATCACACCTCCTATAATAAGAGATTTCTCGAGCTGAACCAGATGATCCCTAATTTGTTCACCCCTGTGTACCGCTTGGTTGAACATTACATTCGAGGTCTTCCCTCGAAAATTCAAGATTCGGTTTTAAGCACATCGCCTGCAACACTTGAAGCCGCGATGGAGTTAGCTACAGAACTCACTGAAAATCGCATTCGAAACGGCAAATCAAGTATGATGTTTAGTATGCACCTACAGAATCGTTGTGTAATAGATTTAGTATAAATGCGAAGTTTTTCGTGCATAAATTCAATTTTAGTATAGTGTGACATTTAAATAAAAATGAAAGAATAAGAATTATATAGCATAAAATGTAACATAGCATAAAAGAGAGGCTTGTTAAAATGTTGGAGTGTTTCAGTTTTAGAAACTTCGACTATTCCAAAGTGACCCGTAAGTCCTTTCGAATTAGGGAGACATGATTTGTCCTAATAGGTATAATGCTCTCGTCGCCAAGCGATTAACGGTACTTTACCCTTCCAGTTAGTACATGTCCCTAATTTGATCGAAAAATACGAAACTTTGGCGAGATTGAAAATTGAGGAGCGAGACCAGCCATCAAGGTGTGGATGTCAATCCTGGCTTGACAATTTCGTCCCCAAATTGTGGTTTATCGAGCGTATCAAGATAAAATCTCGAATCGTCAATAAGATCCACTAGATTGTGAAATGGAAATTCCCATCAAGATATGGATATCACTCCTGACTTGATGGTGAAGTTTCGTGTAAAACAACATGAAAGGTAGATTGAAATTCGTCACCAAAGGGGGGAATCACCCCTATTGGATGAGTCATTTCGTTTGTGAGATTAGAGTGTTTTCAAATACGCATTGTGTACAACGTCTTAAGGAAAACACTTTGTATAATTTAGACGAGAGAAGAGATATAAGCAAAGTAGGAATAATTAATATTTTAGCGAGAATCAAGAATGGTCAAAGTTTGGTACTTAAACTATAGACTAGGTCGAAATGACAATTCTACTTAATTCCCTATAGTTATGGCTCTGATACCAATCTGTTACACCCCAACCGATTGCGGAAACATCGGGATGAGACGAAAACTAGATTGCAAGAGGCTTCATAATGCTATTCATGTCAAGTGTTTAATAATTACCTTTTTACATAGTTTAAATCAAATAATACAAAATTTAGATCCCGACACGTAACAAATATAATTTCATTTCATTGATAACGATTTAATACAAGATATTGAAACGAAATACATGTTTGAAACAAATACAATACAATAAGTATTTAAAGTTTAAATGCGTTTCTAGGCAATCCTACTAGATTCCATGTGTCATCAAAATTCCTGCAACATATATTAAAAGCATAGATCAATACAAAAGTATTGGCGAGCATACAAGTTCGAAATTAATTATAAGTATAAAAGTTTGTTATGATTGTGACAAGTATATATTCAAGTCGAATCGCACGAATATGTAGACCACTTTCGCATACAATAGCATATAATCGAATTCCTTAACTAGCATGCATAGTATTCTAAGCATAACGATATCATGAGAATACAAGTCAAAACTAATAAGCATAAACAAACTCAAGCATAACAAGTAGCATGTAAAGACGAGTTTAAACTAACACATATAACTCACATAAGCGTAACTGATGGCACATTTGGTATTGTGAACACATTTAATTTTGTTTAAAATAAATTTTGTAATTTGTTGCACCCCAAATGCATTAAAGTGTAAAAAGGGGGTCGAGTATGCTCACAGTTTGCAAGTTCTTTTGGGAATCCCGGGAGGGGTCGAGGAGTTGAAGAATGGGGCGCCGCGGTAACCTTATGGTCTTGAAGACTCCGAGTTGTATCTCGCATTATAAGTATTCGAGAGATTAGAGAGTAAAGGAGTATTATTAAGTATTGTGCCTTAATGTTTATTCAAAACTTCTTTTGAGTCTTGATATGTTTATTAGCGCAGCGAATACATATAGTGGGTATATATATGTATATAGTTTGACGAGAACTTAGTAGACATGTTTATATAATGATGAAAAACATAATAAATATATACATTTTAACGAAAAACGGGCAGAGTTTCCTCTGTTTTTGGACTAACCCGACTCCCAAAGTGTCGATATTATTTTTCCAAAACTCAACAAATCATTAACAATATATATTTATATCACTTTCGTTAACTATTTTCAAAGTATATAATTTTCAAAATTCGATAATATACGAGACAACATATGTGTTTATATAACGATTACAATTTATATAATGCTCATTTCGCGCTAAACTATAAGAAACAATATATCAAGATAAACAGACATCAAAATCATTAGAAGGTCATACCAAGTCCCGTGACGACGTGTCTGACTGGGTTGACTCGATTTTGACCGCGTCAGAACTGAACCGAATCTTGACCGAAGGACCCGTGTTGACCAGATCTGACCCGAACAACGAAACTGACCCGAGTTTACTCGTAACAAACCAAGTCGATCGACATGAACCCAAAACCCGTGACTCAACCGAAATACTAGAACTCGAACCAAACTGTTGTCATGAACCTGAACCCGAACCCGAACCAAGATTGAACCGAACAGGAACCCAAACCCGACAACCTGAACCCAACCAGAAACCCTAAGCTGCCGTCGACCACCACCACTTCGTACCATCACTTCCTGAAACCAAAACCAAGCTCAAACCAGATCGGAAACAACTCAAAACAGGGAAACTCGAACCCGGAACTCATCCAACCGAACCTGTCGTTGTCGAACCGGAGAGCCACCGGAACGTCTAGCCCCGCCGCCGCCTGTCTCTCTCCTCTAGTTCTCTCTCTCTCTCCAAACTGTCGTGCGCCACCATCAGATGATGGTGTGCGGCCGACTATTTGATGGGAATTTGGGGGCGTTTGTGGTGGTTTAGGGCGGAGAGTGGAGATGGCAGAGATACCGGGTGAAGGGGAGGGGTATTGATTGGCAGGTGTGGCCGGAGAAGGGGAGGGTGGGTTGGCCGGACCTGCTCCGACGGTCAGAGCTGCGAGAGAGAGAGAGACAGGGGGGCTGAGTGTATGTGGTATGTAGTGTGTGTGTGTATATTAGGTTTAATAGGTGGGTTTAGGGTTTAGTTATGGGTCTAATGTGCTGGGCCTAAAGTCCGTTAGCTAGTTTCTCGGATACTCGAGCGGCCTGATATGTTCACAAGATCCGTTTTCAGATACGAGTTTAATAAAAATGTCGTGTTATTTTGTTTATTATTATTATTTTATTATTATTATTATTATTATTTTCTTATTGTTATAGTAAGAATAAATAAATAAATAAATAATTATAATAATGATAATAAAATAGATAAATAAATAAATATAGTGATGTGACATGTATTTCCTAAAAGTAATGGAAGTGTGGAAATACGAGACGTTACAGCTAATGTCAGTCTTAACCCTTTTAATCTAAAAAAATGATTAATGGCCAAGATTAGTTCACTCAGTTCATTCTTAAAAAGTTTTTCACAAATAACCCTAATCCTATATATATATATATATATATGGAAACGTTTAAATGAGAATGCTAAATATTGTGAGAACTATGAGAACAAATGAAAAAACCGCAAGAACTTGGTAAAAAACAATTCAAATTCAATTTTTTACACATGTCATTATTATTCCAATCCAATGTTAGAAATTTAATTTACATATTTAACTTTACGTGAATTCGTAAATAACGAAAAATTTACACATGTGTAACTTTACCATATTCACATGTTTAAGTTTGTTATCTTTACACGTGTAAAAAATCTAATAAGATTGATTTTGAGAAAAGCAATGAATTGTAAATTCTTTTTTAATTTTGTATTTTAATTATAATGAGTTTTATATTAAAAAATTGGTTTTGATTGGTTTTTCATTCGTTCTCACAGTTTTCGTAATAATATTTAGCATTCTCAAGATAACTATCCCATATATATATAATATGCATATACACACATCTAGCTCTTGATTATCAATGTACAAGTGTAAGTCAATAGGCAGGATTTGATGATGAATATACACTAGTGTATTTTATGATTTAATGATGTAAATCAATGGTTTGCATTTGTTCACTTAGTTCACAAATAAACTAGTGTTCACTCATGTATGTATTATAATCATATTTGAGTGCATATAGTTGATTTGAACTCCAATTAAACATGTTATAACAAACATAATTCATAGATAATTTAAGCCATTCGAGTTCTTGAGTTAAGCTTGCAAAGCCTAGGCATCAAACCGCGCTAATGAACCGACTTCCAAGTTTAAATTAAATATATCGAGTTGAATTGACTCGTTTTGAACCAAAAACTTTAGTTTTGTTTGTATACGGAGACAAAGAGCATCTTTGGTGGTTCGCAATTCATGATGCATGAGTTTCAGAACCAAATCCTAACACCAAGAATAGCGACAACTAGAAGAGTGGTGGAATATCGGCAACAAGTCCGCCGGTTGGAGAGATGGGGGAAACCGTAACCCTAGTTAATTGGTATTCTTATATTTCTTTCTTATATATGCTATTGATTTTTGGCTTCTTGCTAGAAAAAAAAATACAATACTTTTTGGTTGATACAATGATACATGAAGAGGTACTGGATACATCACTAATGTGTTTCATTTTTTGCTTTTAGATGATCCATTTAAAACTATTTTATTTTTGCTTTTAGATGATCCATGTAAAACTATTTTATAAACCATAAAAATATGTATCAGTTTTCTTTAGTACATAAATACATGTTGTAATATTGTCATATAATAATCAAACACACCATATAGATACATATGCATATGGGTCAAAAAATATTCTTTTTTCGTGTTTTACGTACATAAAAAAAATTAGATTTTTTTATTGTGTATAGTATTTAAATACAGAGTAAACTTCTGTTTTGCTTCATGTGGTTTGATCGTTTTAACGGTTTTGCCTCAGTCATTTAAAAATAACCATTTCTCTCCCTGATCTATGTAATTTATCACCATTTGCTCCCCGCCTCTAAGTCCGTCTAAATTGTTTATTAAAAATAGGGGTATTTTAGTAATTATATAGATGTTTTTCATTAATTAATAATTTCAAAAATCCATTCTTTTATTGAAAGCACCACCCGGCCACCGACAACAAGCACTACAACCACCACCATCGGTTCTGATCGTCTCTCTCTAAACCCCCATAACCACCATAACAGTTATGAATCGTCTCTCTCTTTAAACCCCAGTTAACACCATTGCAGATCTGAACCGCCAGCAACCCTTACCTCACATCGTTCCCTTTCTCACTCTCCCTCTAAACAGTTGGTCACCATCGCCTTCCTCTCAAATCAGATCTGTCATCTGAACTAAGCAGATCTAGAACCCATCAGATCTGAAATCCCAACTAGGCAACCAAAAGGAGTGGCAGCAACATACAACCAAAAAGAGTGGTGGTGATGATATGCAAGTTATGGTAGGGAGAAAAGAAGGGTAGAGATATGTGTGTATATTACTAATAATACTTAGTTTTTATTTTTTTAATTTCATTTTCAATTAAAGAATGGATTTTTAAAATTAATAATAATTATTTAAATACTTATATATATATATATATATATATATATATAATTACAAAAATACTCTTATTTTTAATAGATAATTTGGATGGAGTTAGAGGCGGAGAGCAAAATGATGATAAGTTACATAGACCAGGGAGGAAAATGGATATTTTTAAATGATTGGGGCAAAACCGTTAAAACGACCAACTCAAATGGATCAAACGGAAGTTTACTCTTAAATATAAAAGTACTGATGCAAGAATTGTTACGGCTCTCTTCGCGCCATAGGCGAGGTCAAGGATACAAGACTTGGTAGCTTCGTTTTATTTTTTCTCACTTCATCTCCCCCTTTCATCCGTAGTACCATCTATCAAACATCTCCCAAATGACTGAATGAGGGAGTATCCTCTTCTTTTCTCCCTATATACATCCATCCCCACTTCGTCCAACAAGCCTTATAGATAACTACTCTATATAATTGAGAACTTGGGTGTCTCAATCAAGTACTACTTTAATACCATTATTTAAAAAAAGTAAATACATTTGTTTAACTTATACCCTAGACAAAATGAGCTGAGCCAAGTTGGCCCGCGTCCGAGCTAGCATTTGTTTAGCTCGGGAACAACCTCATTTAAACAGTTATCATCGTACCAATGAAATTTATTTATATACTAATCGGGTGCGTGAGTGTTGCGCGAAGAACACGACACTTAGGAAATGTTTTCTGACTGGAGGGGAGATCTAAGGTTCACTTAAATGTAGCGTTGTTATTAGCCTTACACGTGTCAAGTAAATTATAATTTGACATAAAATGTTTGAAGTACGTATGAAAGCCATTGTTGCATGTACACACAAACACAAAAAATAGCAGCCATAAACATAACATTTAAAATTAAAATCCAGTTGTCAATCACTTGTATCATGATGAGTTGTAATTTAATCATAAGCCTTACACACTTATCGCATCTAGATTTTCTTTATCATCAAGATTCTTATAAAAACAATTACAAGAAATTCCGTGTCCTTTCAAAAAAAAAAAAAAAAAAAAAAGACACCATGAGACCCTAGAAAACAAAAACTCACTGAACAGTTACTAAAAAAAATAATTGACCATTGGCTCCATGTAATAGAGACCTCTTAGATCGATTTTTGACCCTTAAATAACCGAACATTTTAAAGGGTCGCTAAATACACGCACATGAGTACATCCTCAATTAGCATGCCAACATGGCTCCAAAACACGAATTTCACAAGAATATATTCTTTTAGAAAGGATATATATCTATTAACAATTTATACTAGTTTTTTTTTTGTTACGCGTTACGGCGAAACAAAACAAATGATAATATAAAACAAACGTGATTTAAAAATAAAGCATGTTGTTTATAAAACCAAACCATTAGAACGGTTTAGTTTATCATTATACCGTTTTATGATACCAAATAAATACTTTATTTTGAATACAACTTCGTTTTTCACAAACTTATAACGGAATGTCAAGGGAAAAATCAAGCACGACTACGTACTTAAGTTCGTAGAAAATGTTATAAACGTAAATTATTAAAGAAGTATCAAATTATTTGATAAATTAATATATGCTGTAAAAAAAGAAAAAAAGAATCATTAAAAAATAGCAAAGAAAATATATAGTTTTAAAAAAGAAAAAAAATAAAAAAATATCTTACTAAAAGTATATATAATAACAAACTATTATAATATATAAAATAAAAATAATCGAAACACAATATATTATTTAAAAATTAAAGTTACTATTCATTATCATTTATAATAAAAATATAAAAATATAAATATAAATATATAATATTTATATTCAACACCTTATAGAATTTAAATAGCCCATCCTGTTGATAAAAGGGAGACATTCCCACCTGTATCTCTCTTTAGGACAATTTCATAAGAATAAATAAGATCAAGAATTATCATTTCTAATCGGAAGTTCACATGTCAATAAATTCAGCAAGATAGACAGGATTCTCGTGTGCAAGGCCTTCCAAAACCTGTGGCCGGAAACGTTTTTGAGGGCCCTTCCTCGGGGTCATTCAGATCATAGTCCGCTCCTGTTAGTGGTTAAAAATTTTAATTGTGGTCCGAAACCATTCAAGTTTTTTAGCTCTTGGAGGACTAGGCAGGAGCAGAGTGTGGTGTCTGTCCTCTCTATTAACGTCGATAGGTCCTCCTGACTTGGCTTTTATTAAGAAGTTAAAATATTTGAGGACGAAAGTTTGAGCTGAGAGCTAAGAAGGAGAAGAGGAGGAAAGTTTGAGGTCCGAGCTTGAGGTCTTAGAGGCGGTTATGAAGATAGAGAATTGACGATGAAGAGGAATGGATCCGTTTGGAAAGCAAGAAAGGTCTGCTAGACATTGAAGACTATTAAAGATTTAAAACAAAGGGCTAGATCTAAGTGGGCTATGGAGGGTGACGATAATACGACATATTTCCACGGGTTGGTCAATAAAAGGAAAGCTTCTAATGTTATCCCCAGTTTGATGGTTGAAAACAGTTGGATTTCTAAACCGAAAAAAATGAAAAAAAAATTGTCTTTGATTTCTTTCTGGAAACATTTTGTGAGGACTCTCCAATTCGACCGAATCTCAAGTGTTCGTTCGAGAAAAAAATATCGGAAATGGAAGCGATTGGTCTGATTGGTGAATTACCGAAGGAGGAGATCAAGACGGCGGTGTTCGAATGTGGCAGTGAGCGTGCCCCAGGCCCGGATGGGTTTAATATGAAGTTCTTTAAGCGATTGGTCTGATTGGTGAATTTTTCGGTAAACAATTTACGGACATTTAGAAACAAGTTTCAAGTAAAACGGATGAAAGTTGAATAAATTACGGAAGTTTTCGTAACTAAAACGACAAGACGGAAAAATCTTACGGCAGCCCATCTTAAGCTACGGTGGCCAGCCGTAGCCTACGGTGGGAAACTGTTGAATGAAAACAGGAAATAGTGTTTTACGGACATGTCACCATAAGTCCCGAGGTCGTGATTTAAATGTTCGGGACTTGAAACGGGCCGAACAGACAATTAATCAAATCTGCAGCAAAACTGTTGCAGAAGGCACCGTCGCCGACGGTACAACCGGCCGTCGCCGACGCCACACCATTGTTCCGACGCATTAAACTACTGTCTACGGCAGTCTTGACCAGACGTTACTATCTGCATGGCGTCGCCGACGTGGCTATAGGCCGTCGCCGACGCCACCTCAGAAATCAAGTTTTTCTGATTTGATTTTTATTCAAGTCGATTATGTTATGTTTTCGGAAATTTGCTATAATACTAATAATTTGCAAATTTCCATTTTAGGGCTATCATAAACACCTTTAGATGACGATCAAGCTCAATGAAGAACCGAACACGATCAAAACTCAAGCTTCCACACTTGGTTTTGTTGTTACGCAACCAATAGATATGTCAAAATGTTTAACGTTGATAAAGTTTTAATAAACTCGAAAATTTGTAGTGACGTATATTCGCATTTACGCATTTAAATGTTAAATTTTTATAGAAATTTCAATAAAATAAGATAGGGTCTTACAAGTTGGTATCAGAGCTCAAGGTTAATGATCAAATGTGTTCGGTTCGAGGCTTGGTCGCATGATCCGGTAAATTATTATGAATATAAACAGTCTAGCATGTTAAAATGTTGTAAACAACACATAGGGTTATCGTATAAAAGCACGTTACCCCAATTAAATTGGTAAAAGACCGGTATAATTAACAAATTACGTATGTTAGCTGGTATAGTAGAAAGCCTTGTATTATAGTACGGGCGCTTATTAATGTCAACATTACTAATATTTTGTGAACATTCTAATAGAAGGATGCTTGCATCTAAGGATGGCGAGAGTTTAATGATTTACTTATAATAACGAATTACTCCAGAGTATGACAAGCAGAGCATGCTCATCAGGGACCTAAACCAAGTGAGGACACCGAATAAAGGTCGAACGACAAAGAAAGCTCATAAGGGCAAGTATCACCCAGGTGCACATCTTAAATTATTGTATGAACAGTAATATGCAACATTCAAGTAATGATTGACGGTTGCATACGAGAATATAAGTCTTGGGAAACCTGGATAGGATACCCATCCAGGATGAGGTTCTCAAGAGAAATTGAGTGGGAAATACGGTTATTCGCAATCATGAATATCAAAAGTACAAAGAATTTAGATTTAGAAATTTGGATGGAGGTAACCATCCAAATAAACATTATCAATAAGGTTATATTGAGGAAAAGTAATGATCACATTAACGAAGGTGATTGTATAAAAGTTTTATAAAAAGGAAAACGTTTGTATGTTTATAGATAAAAAAAGAGGTAAAAACTAATAATTGTTAAATAACAATTAAACGAGGTTTTACCAAATAAAAATAAGAAAATATGGACATGAACCTAGAATTTACTTACATGGGGAGTAATGTGGTAGTTATAATAAAGTCACGCGTATCATGTGTTAATCGCTTACTCTGGCCAAGTAAGTAGTAAACACATGATACCATGAACTTTTATAATAAACACATATAAATCCGATGTGGTAAAAAAGAGGTGAATGAGAAGAGTTAAAGATTCTTGGGGTCAAGAAATCTTACAGGCGTACTCGTATAAATGGTTTTCGTGGGAACAATAAAAACGATATACGGCGCGCATAGAAATAAATGACCCAATGAAATTTGTGGAATAAGTCATTATGGACGAAAGAGCCATGGTTGACAAAGGGGCACGTAAAACCAAAGAGTAAATGACCTGCGGAGTCATAGAAACGGAGGTAGTGCCCACACGGAAAATGATCAAAGTCGTTGACTATGGTCGTAGTAAAAATAAAAAGGGGAAAGAAAGAAATGATGATGATAATCATCATTCATGGTCTGTGAGGCCATCAAGGATGGTCCAATAAGGAATAAAGTTTGACTGTTCATAAGTGATAGATTTCACATGAACAAGTCAAACAGGCCAAATAAGGAATAAAGTTTACTTGTTCATAAGTGATGGATTTCACATGAACAAATCAAACGGGTCAAATAAGGAATAAAGTTTGACTGTTCATAAGTGATGAATTTCACACAGTCAAACGGGTCGTCAAATAAGGAATAAGATTTGATTGTTCATAAGTGATGAATTTCACACGAACAAGTCAAACGAATCAAATAAAGTATAAAGATTAAATATAAAAGTAAAGGCACCGGGTGATGGGAGCGTTATATATATATATATATAATGAGCACGGTAATGGGGCATGATTAAATATACTTGTAGACACAAACCGAATAGTGGGAGCGCGAAATAGTAATGAATCCATGAAATGGGTCGTGAATGAATATAAATGAAAACACAAAGTAATAAGGGTAACGGGTTGTAAAGAAATAAAGGCATAAACCTGATAACGGTAAACGTGAGACAAACTGACGCATAAATGACATATGAAGTCATAGAGTCTGAATAATCATCCTAACGAAAAAATGATCTAGTCATGGACAATGATCGCGCGGGCGTGCGCGGCTACCAACAGACAGTGTCTGGTCTAAATAAGTGTTTGGGGCAACATACACAAAATGCTGTGGTTGCCACTTAAGATGGTAGTTGTGACTCTGTGATGATGGTGGTTAATGCCATTTGACCTTGCGCCATGTTTAGACGCAAATGATCATCACCCAATAGAAACGAAACGACTAATAGATTCGACAAGTGAATGGTACTCATAAATGACTCGCGGAGTCATAGTAAAATGAAATGTTACAACTCTGATCAAACATGGTCTAAGGGCCATAATTGAAATAAAATAAATTAGCCTTCATGGTAAGAAGAGCCATGATTGGCAAATAAAGAAAAGATAATGAAAATGATTTTCTTTCGAATATAAAAGAGGTGTTGTGACACCATATATATAGTTAAAGAACGACACGGGTAAAGTGATGATCTAAGCGATCACCACGACCTTCGGGTTATAAATAGTATGATGGTCTACATGGTCAAATGACCTTGGGATCACGAATCAAGAAGAATGATGCATTAAAGGCCTTACCTTAGGAGGCTAAGTAAAAGAAAATGAGAGAGTGAAAGCCTAAAGAAATAGCCTATAAGGCTAAACGAAAAGGGCTTAAGGGTTATTAAGACCAAGCGAGGGAACCGGTTACGATTCCCCGCATAAAATAAGAACAGTAAAGGAGAAATACTTGGTTGCCAATTGCTTGATACAAGTAATTGACATGAGTTAAAGAGAAAACGAAACTAAAATTTAGTTTTAGTTAGAAACAACGTTTAAACAAATATAAATAGAATGAGAAAAAAATGAAATGATTAATATCAAAGGAAATAGATCTTGACACCAATCTGTGCAAGATGATAAATTCAAAAAGAAGATTTTCGAAAATGAAAGATTGATATAAACTAGAATATGACGTGATTCAATCACGGTCAAAGAGAATAACATAATATATATATATATATATATATATATATATATATATATATATATATATATATATATATATATAATTCCACTGTAGCGCGAGCTACGGGACGTGAGATTTTAAACACATGTAAAGCCGGGAAGGGTGATGTGGGTGCACCGAATGACGGGACATATTGTGACCGGTGATTAATTAGTCTAACCGGCAAGACCAGTCAAGGTCAAAATAATGCTTATAACTTGTTTGATTTCGCTTGTCGTATAGGATTATCATGGAGGAAGCATGTTAATGGACTCGTATGACCGAGTTGCCAAATGACAACTCAATTAAATAAATGACAATATATATATATAGATATATAAGGTGAAAGTCACAGTCCATGAGGTCTCACACATGAAAGGCGCACGCGGAAAAGCATATGATAATCTTTGGCCGAAAGATTAAAGGCTTTGAAAACGAAATGTCGATTAAGGAAAAAAGCAAGAAATGGGTCGGACACCATTTGGGAATCCGAAGGACATTTTCATATCTTCCTGGTAAGATCACGGAATAATTAAAATCTGAGCAATGCTCAGTTGAAAAAAAATCCAGTCCATCGGGTTGAACCCAGGAACTACGTAAGAAAGGTTTCGGGGACAAAACCTCTTTAAGGGGGGTAGACTTGTAACACCACAAAAATGGGTTTGGTAATCAAACCGCATTAATATTAAAGAGCGGGTAAAATAACGTTAGTGGTAAGAGTGAACCCGCAAACAAAATAACTAGGAACAAATTGACCTAGTTAATAAGATGTATATAAGTAACAAGACAATGAGTTGTTGTCTCATTTATAGTAAAAAAACTAAACTTGAGGGACCAAAGCTGTCAAAAAGGAAACTTGTTTTATTAAAACATAAAAATTCAACACATAACACACACTTAGTGTGTGTATGTGTCGATCATCAGGCGATGGAACAAGGGCAAACCCTTGTTCAACCAAGAACATCAAATTGAAGGAGAGATTGGACCTCAAAGTCTTTCATGAACATGAATTATCGAGCACCTTGATTAGGGGATCGTGAGGTATGTCTAAAACCTTAGATTGGTGTAAGTTATAATGTGAGACAAGTAGAATACTTGCAATTAGGTTGTTGGATTATGATCCAAAGATGAAACTAAGTGTATGTGTATACTTGATTTTGTTAGACATAAAGAAAATATGCACTATTTGATGTAAGATTACTTGTTAGTGATTAACAAGTAGATTATAAAGTGGGTTTTGATTACATGATGAAATTGATAATGTAGGAGTGTTTATGATCATCATACTTGTAAGTATGTGTAAGGTACTCGAACAAATTAGAGATTCGAGTAGGTAATCATACATGACTTGAAATGGGTTTTGTATGATATAATGAAACTAATGCTATGTCAATGTTATTAGGTGTTTTACAGCATGTTGTCTACTAGCTGATGCATAGAATTTGATTATATTAGGTATTTGGATGAATGTCTAGTAATATGATGAGTTGTTTTATGATAATGAAACAATTCCAAGTTCTTGTGTAATTATTGATAGATTAGCATATAATTGTAGAAACTATGTTAATTTGATATTAGCAATTGCGTGGAACTTGGTTTAGGAAATGCAACTATAATGGTGGCCTAAGAATAGCGCTTACCGGGTAATTAACGAAATGCCTAAATGAATTGTTAAACTTATTCGTGATTTTGTATGTGTAAATAGGCAGTTGACTTTTTAAAAGTCCAACTGACCTATAACATGTTTGAATGGTAAATTTGATATAAAATCTGTAAGGTGGAATAGTCGAATTAAATGATAACTAACCTAACCATCTTGCGAATGATAAATGATAGTTTGACGCTTGACAAGCTAGGTGGAGGCTTGGGAAGAAGCGGGTCAAACGGATCAAGTACGCGGAAAAGCATAATCGGATTTCAAGGTAAGTAAATCTTACATCTTTAAGTAGGGCACATACTTGTAGTATTGGTTAAGAAAAAGGTAGATTAGTATTTGAAATATGATGTTCTGATGCGAAGTTATTCGGGTCGGAACAAGTGAAAATGGTATGAAATCATGATTAATGGTAAAAGGGAACGTTAAATAGAGTTTTGAAAAAGACACCATATGGCGTAAGTCATAATAGGTCAAAAGAATTAAGAAACGATTTGTTTTAAGTAATATGATCACCCAGTGTAAAACGAAATGGGCTAAATGGGTGAATTGGCAAATAAGTGTCATCTCATAATGATAAATGGCTATTTAGGCCAAATTCGTCAAATGGTGATATATTACCATTTGACTATAATGACTAATGATCGCTTGCTGAGTTTTTGTGCTCGTAGGAGGAATAGGGTATGACTTGCATCGCTATTACGAAGCAACCAACAGTGCAAAATGGGTCAATACTTTGATCCGCGCAAGGTATGTGTAGTGGTCATGCTCTCGATGAGGGTTTGCGGTACGACTAAAGTTAGTCAAATTATGGGTGGACACTAGATCACCACAAGTGAGGTATATCTAATGTTTGGGTGAAACGGTCATTAGAGCCGAAGACATATTTAAAGCGAGAAGTGCATTTAACAAGTTTATAATATTATACGATGGGATACTTTTATGTTTTTAAGAATGTAATAAAGCTTAAAAAGGAAATACGGGTTAAAGGCGCCCGCTTGGTCGGGAAATACTTTTAAAAGTCCTTAGTCGTAAAAGGGACTAAAGTTGACCAAAACGCCCTTAAATTTCAAATCGGGCAAACGATTCTTAAGAGTAGTATAAATATGAATTTAATAATCCGGTCAAACCTTCTGGTAGTATAAAGTGGAAGGGTTGAACCACTTGGGTTTAAAGCTAAATAATGGGTTGTTTTGGTAAAATGCCAAACTCGGGGTAAAAATGGAAATATAATGATTTTACTATATTAATCCATCACATTTTCAAATGTGATGATATATATATAGATAGAGATTATAATGTGGGAATGAGAAATAAACGAAGGGATATGGATAATTTAAGTTTAAGTGCTTAAATTCCATAACGGGTCAAAATAAATATGTGCAAAAACCGAAAATGAAGCATAATTCATAAGGATTAAGAATCTGGGTTAAGGATTTCTAGTTAAATATGTAGGTAAACAATTTACGGACATTTAAAAACAAGTTTCAAGTACTCGGAGGAAAGTTGAATAAATTACGGAAGTTTTCGTAACTAAAACGGTAAGACGAAAAGTCTTGTGGCAGCCCATCTTAAGCTACGTGGCCAGCCATAGCCTACGGTGGGCAACTGTTGAATGAAAACAGGTAATAGTTTTTTACAGACATGTCACCATAAGTCCCGAGTCGTGATTTAAATGTTCGGGACTTGAAACCGGTTGAACGGACAATTAATCAAATCTGCAGCAAAACTGTTGCAGAAGGCACCGTCGCCGATGGTACAACCAGCCGTCGCCGACGCCACACCATTGTTCCACCGCATTAAACTACTATCTACGGCAGTCTTGACCAGACGCTACTATCTACATGGCGTCGCCGACTTGGCTATAGGCCGTCGCCGACGCCAGCTCAGAAATCAAGTTTTTCTGATTTGATTTTTATTCAAGTCGATTATCTTATGTTTTCGGAAATTTGCTATAATACTACTAATTTGCAAATTTCCATTTTAGGGCTATCATAAACACCTTTGGATGACGATCAAGCTCAATAAAGAACCGAACATGATCAAAGCTCAAGCTTCCGCACTTGGTTTTGTTGTTATGCAACCAATAGATATGTCAAAATGTTTAACGTTGATAAAGTTTTAATAAACTCGAAAATTTGTAGTGACGTATATTCGCATTTACTTGTTTAAATGCGAAAGTTTTATAGAAATTTCAATAAAATAAGATAGGTTCTTACATTTTGAAGATGATTTCGCCTTAATGTCTTAATAGGTATCCTGAACAAAGTGGTGTCGAAAGTGTTATCTAATAGATTGAAGAAAGTGATATGGTCGGTGATTTCAGCAAATTAAACTACTTCCATTAAAGATTGGTTGATTTTAGATTGTCCTCTAATCTTGAATGAGGTCATCTCGTGGGTAAAAAAGGGGTAGTAATGCTTTTCTATTCAAAATTGATTTTGCTAAAGCATACGACAATGTTAACTTGAACTTCGTATCGTCGGTTATGGACCAAATGGGCTTCCCGAATAAATTATGTAGATAGATCCATGGAATTCTCTCAACGGCTAAATCCTCAGTTCTAGTCAATGGCTCTCCTATGTTTGAGTCTCGTGCCGCAGAGGAATGAGACAAGGAGACCCTGTCTCACCCTTTATTTTTCTTATTGTGATGGAGGCATTTTCAAGTATCATAAGCGAGTAAGGTGGGGGCTCTTAGGGGTGTCAAACTCCCTAATGAAGGTCCGACTCCCACACACCTTCTTTACGCAGACAACGGGAATGGGGAGCTTCTAATATTAAAAATGTGGTGTTACTGCTTAGATGCTTTAATCTCTGTTCGGGTCTTAAAATAAACATGAAAAAATCTTGCTTTTACAGTATTGGTACGGGGACTAGCAAGTTAAGGGAAATGGCCTTGAAGTTGAATTGCATGATGGGTGGAATCCCGTTTATTCATTTGGGAGTGTTAGTGGGAGCTAAAATGTCTAGGATTGACAATTGGAAGTTTGTTTTTGATATCTTCGAAACTCGCCTTGCTGTGTGGAAGGTGTCTCGATCGGGGGCGTGTTACACTCATTAAATCGGTTCTAGAAAGCATACCTAATTATTATTTATCCTTATTCAAAGCTCCGATGGCTATCTTAAATGGGTTGGAGGCGATTATTAAGAGGTTTCTTGTTAGAAAGGAAAGTCAAACCTTGGAGGAAATCGCAGCTAATCAACAGCCGGACATCCTGCGGCAGCTAATCAACAGCCGGACATCCAGCTAATCAACAGCAAATCGCAGCAATGTTTTCCTTTTTTATGTTTCTCTTGTAAACCATTTAAGGTGCCCTGCATTTGTAATCTAAATGACCATAACACACAATTATGAATGAATAGTCTTGTTCGGTAATCCACTCTGAAACTCTGATTTTAACAGGGTATCAGAGCGGGTTATTTAGACTGCTCATCATCTACCCAAAACACAACCGAGCCACAACCGAGTCACCATGTCCGGAGACGGTAACTCGAGTAGTGATCTCACCTTACAACTAGCCAACCTTCTCAAAAATTCCCAATCAAAAAGCCCCAAAATGTCCGATAGTTTACAGATAAATCTGAAACTAAACGGCCAGAATTATCCCCTATGGACCCGAATGATTCGAGTCGCCATAGGCGGAAAATCAAAAATCTTGCTGCAACATTTAACCACAAATCCCCCAGACCAAAATCATGAAACCTACGAACAGTGGGAGCATGATGACCTAATCGTCTTTTCATGGTTAATTCAGAATATCGAACCTGTTCTTGCGGGTAACCTCACCGAGTTTCCCACAGCGAAATCGTTGTGGGATGCCTTGGTAGTTACATATAGCAGTGGACGGGACAAGCTCCAAACCTTTAATCTTCATGTCAAAGCGAATGACATCAAACAGAACAATACTTCTCTCGAAGAATTGTGGATCACCCTCCAAGGCGTATGGGGAGAAATCGACCGAATTGATCCGAATCCGATGACTTGTTCAACGGATATTCAAACATACTCCAAAATCCGAACTGAGCAAAAACTCTTCCAGTTCTTAAATGCCCTTGACCGGAAGTATGACCCTATAAAGAGGGAAATACTCCGGTCGGAACCACTTCCGACTGCAGAAGCCGCATATGCCACTGTTCGCAAGGAGGCTGCTCACCGAAACATTCTCGGAACACCTCTCAATGATGCACAGGGCATCGCAGCAGGTCTTATTGCCACAGAAATAGAAGGGGCAGGACTTGCATCGAAAGGGCTCCGACGGTTTGACGGAAGAAGAACTGGATCTGTAAGCAGAGATGACAAAACTCATCTCAAATGTCACCATTGTGGCATGACTAAGCATACCAAGGAACAATGTTTCAGACTCGTCGGATACCCTGATTGGTGGTCTGACAGTCATAAGAAGGGCACAAAGGCTACTGCTCACGAGAAAGGAAAATCACCCAGCACCGGCAACCGAGAGGTTCCAGGAGATGGAAGCCGGAGTAGGGTTGGTTTCGGCGGAATGGCCGACGCAACAGGTGAAGAAGACGAAGGGTTAGGTAATGGCGGAGAAGATGAAGGAGAAAGGAATGGGTTTGGGGCGGATGGGTTTGGGGCGGATAAACCGTGGGTTTATAACCCAAAAGTAAATATGTCACATTTGGTCCCTGAAAATAATGGGAATGCTAATATGGCCCAAAAACATCATGAAAAACAAAAACGATGGATATTCGATTGTGGCGCAACCGACACAATGACTTATGAGTCATCGGATATTATTTCAACAACTAAACCAGAAAAAACACATATTCAAACGGCGAACGGAGGGATAATGGATGTAAAATCGGGAGGGACTATTGAGATTTCACCCACAATAAAAATCTCTAATTGTCTTTATGTTCCCTCATTGTCACATAAACTGCTTTCCATTAGCCACGTCACTAAAGAACTCAACTGTATTGTCCTAATGTACCCTACGTTTTGTATTTTACAGGATATCAGGACGGGAGCGATCATTGGGCGTGGCACTGAAAGTCAAGGGTTATATTATGTGGACGAAGTAACTCAAAATGGTGCTGTGATGTTAACCCATGGTACATCGGAGCGAGAAGCATGGCTATGGCACCGAAGATTAGGTCATCCCTCTACAAGTTATTTACATATTTTATTTCCAAAACTATTTCCAGTTAATTCTATGTCACATTGTGAAACATGCACTTTAGCAAAAAGCCACAGGAAAACTTTTAAACCCAATAATACTAAGGTTGCTTTGCCATTTTCATTAATCCATTCTGATGTATGGGGTCCTGCCCCCGTTCTTGGGGGCAAAACCTTCGTTACTTTGTGATGTTCGTTGATGATTGTACCCGAATGACCTGGGTTTATTTTTTAAAAAACAAATCCGAAGTCTTTGAAAAATTCACTATGTTTTACGCCATGATCCAAACCCAATTCCAAACAAACATCCAAATTTTCCGATCAGATAATGGAGGTGAATTTGTTAATACCTCCTTTAAATTGTTTTTTCAAAACAAGGGAATAATCCACCAAACTACATGTCCAAACACTCCAGAACAAAACGGTGTCGCCGAAAGGAAAAATCGCATTTTGCTGGAAATGACACGAGCCCTCCTAATTGAATCCCAGGTCCCGAAACATTTTTGGCCTGAAGCCCTTGCTACCGCTACCTATCTTCTCAACCGACTCCCAACAAAAATCCTCAAACTTAACACTCCATTACACACCCTTTCAAAATTTTTCAAACTACCCTCAGTCCTTACTCTTCAACCACGAATCTTTGGATGTACCGCTTTTGTTCACATACCTAAATCAGATCGAACCAAACTTGACCCTTGTGCTGAAAAATGTGTCTTTGTTGGGTATGGAATGAATCAAAAAGGATACAGATGTTATAACCCAAAGACACGTCATATGTTCACCACAATAAACTGTGACTTTCTTGAAACCGAGTATTACTACAATTCCCAACTCAGTGGTCAGGGGAGAAAGAATGTTTAGACACACTAAGTTGGTTGAAATATGTTCCCTATGTACCAACTACAGAGTCACCAGAGTTCAATTTCAGTGCCACTGAAGGCCCTAATGTTCCTCCTAACCTGGTATCCGAGGTAAGTAATACTCACCCTATTCAGTCTAGTGATACTTTTGGAGTTTCTAATGACTCCGAAGATACCAATACTTCTAACCATACAACTGCCACAGAACAAGCTGAGAATTTACAGGCAGATGAACCCATACAAGAAGAATCACCATCAAGATATGTGTTACCCCCTAGAACAAACAGAGGGGTTCCTCCGAAACGGTATTCTCCTGGAAAAGAGCCAAGAAGGTCTAGTTATCCTATAGCTAATGTAGCTAATGGAAATCTCACTAAGGAAGCCAAAGCGTTTATCTCATCTGTTTATTCTGAAGAAACTCCTACAAACGTGGATCAAGCTTTAAAGTCTAAACATTGGAAGGAAGCAATGAAAACAGAAATGGAAGCTTTAATCAAGAACAATACTTGGGAAAAGTGTACTCTTCCGTTGGGAAAGAAATCCGTGGGGTGTCGTTGGGTCTATACGATTAAGTATAAACCAGACGGTACAATTGAGAGATATAAAGCCCGACTGGTAGCAAAAGGGTATACCCAGACACATGGGATTGATTACGCTGAAACATTCTCCCCAGTTGCAAAAATGAACACAATTAGGGTTCTTTTTTCGATAGCCGCAAATGAAGGGTGGCCACTCCAACAGTTTGATGTAAAAAATGCATTTCTACACGGGGATCTAGATGAAGAGGTATTTATGGATGCTCCTCCAGGATTCACAAAAGATTTCAAATCCGGAGAAGTTTGCCGTCTGAAGAAATCTCTGTATGGTTTGAAGCAATCTCCCCGGGCTTGGTTTGGCAGATTTACTGTAGCTATGAAAAAATTTGGATATAAACAAAGTAATGCCGATCATACTTTGTTTCTCAAAAAAAGAGGAAAATTCGTAACCTGCCTAATTATCTATGTAGATGATATGATCATTACAGGGAACGATAAAGAAGAAATGGGAAAACTAAAAGAAAACTTGTTTGCCGAATTTGAAATGAAAGATTTGGGCAGGCTGAAGTATTTCCTCGGAATTGAAGTGCTAAGGTCAAAACAAGGAATTTTCATTAGTCAGAAGAAGTATGTCTTAGACTTGTTGGTAGAGATTGGAATGATAGATTGCAAACCAGCAGACACTCCTATGAGTGTAAACCAAAAGCTCTATATGGAGGAAGGAGCAAAGTTAGCAAATAAAGAAAGATATCAACGGCTGGTGGGAAAACTAATATACCTCTCACATACTCGCCCATATATTGCATATGCTGTAGGGGTGGTAAGTCAGTTCATGCACCAACCTCAAGAGTCCCATATGGAAGCAGTTTGGAGAATTATTAGATATCTCAAAGGGACAGTGGGTCATGGAGTCCTGTTTCAATCACATGGACACCTAAATGTTCAAATCTATACTGATGCAGACTGGGCAGGAGATAAGGGAAGTCGGAGGTCAACAGCAGGCTACTTCGCTCTAGTTGGTGGGAATCTTGTCACTTGGAGAAGTAAAAAACAAAAGGTGGTTGCTCTCTCAAGTGCAGAGGCTGAATTTAGAGGTATAGCTCGAGGTCTAACAGAAGCCATGTGGATGCGAAGACTCTTAGCTGAGATTGGCTTTCCTTCAAGAGAAACGAGTAAGATTATGTGTGATAATAAAGCTGCAATTCAGATTTCAGAAAATCCAGTACAACATGATCGAACTAAACACGTAGAAGTTGATAGGAACTTCATCAAAGAAAAATTGGAAGATGGTACAATTGAACTACCGTTTGTTCGATCAAAAGATCAATTAGCAGACATACTAACAAAGGCTGCCAGTGGGAGAGTCTTAGGCGAATGCTTAGACAAGTTGTGTATTGGAAACCCCACTACTCAACTTGAGGGGGAGTGTTAGAAAGGAAAGTCAAACCTTGGAGGAAATCGCAGCTAATCAACAGCCGGACATCCTGCGGCAGCTAATCAACAGCCGGACATCCAGCTAATCAACAGCAAATCGCAGCAATGTTTTCCTTTTTTATGTTTCTCTTGTAAACCATTTAAGGTGCCCTGCATTTGTAATCTAAATGACCATAACACACAATTATGAATGAATAGTCTTGTTCGGTAATCCACTCTGAAACTCTGATTTTAACATTTCTTTGGGTGGAAAGCGGACGTTAAAAAAGCTTCACTGGGTCGCATGGAAGATGGTTACGACACCTATCAAATATGGGGGTCTTGGCTTATCTAATCTTAAAGAGATCAATAATGCTCTGCTTGCTAAATGGATTTGGCAATGCCGAACCGACGATTTTGGGTTATGGAAAGAGGTCATTGTTGCTATTCATAATAATCACCGATGTTGGAACCCTGTTCCAGTAAATAAAAACTTAGGTGGTGTTATCGTTTCAGAAACCGAAAAAATAAAGGTGGAAGGGGTAAATCTTGTTTAGAACATTAAAGGTTTGGCTGGTGATGGCAAGCGTATCAGATTTTGGATAGACCCTTGGGCCTATAATCAGTCTTTAAGAGATTTGTTTAGGCTTGAGTCTTTGTTTAGGCTTGAAACAGATAAGAAGTGCTTGGTGTGTGATAGGTTTAATATGGAGCTTAAAGCTTTTGTTGGATGCTGGGAATGGAAAAATCCTCCAAGTTCTGCGGTAGAGTTGGATGAATGGTCCGAATTGATCTCAATTTTGGATAATATCGGTGTGTCGGGTTCTCGGGATAAACGGGAATGGATCGGGGTGACTCTGTTGAGTTTTCAGTGGGGGCTATTAAAAATTTCCTTAGAAGCAGGGAGGATTACAACAACAGCTATGTCTTCAAATGGTCTAAATGGGTCCCAAAAGAGTGTAATATTTTTGTTTGACGTGCGTAGATGGGCAGGATCGCCACTACGGACACCCTTATCAAAAGAAACTGTTTTAATGGTAACGATTCATGCGGTTTATGCGGTGATGACGTAGAATCAGCTGTCCATCTGTTCTGCTAGTGTGGGGTGGCCTCGAGTCTGTGGTATCTCATCAGCCGGTGGTGTCGCATTAGTCCAATCTACACGTTCATGATAAAGGATTTACTAGAGGTTCACGAGTACTCGAGATTGGAGTGTAAAGCGAAAGTGATTCGTCATGGCATCATCATGGTGGGATGCTGGTGCTTATGGAAAGCTAGGAACGAGAGAAGGTTCGACGGTAAATAAAAGACGGTCATGGACATTCTTAAAGAGGTTAAATCGTTAGATTTTTTGTGGTATAGTAATCGAGCTAAGAACAATGGTATTTCTTGGGCCAATTGGTGCTCTTTTAATGTAATGTAGCTGGGTTGTTAGTGTTTGGCTTTCCTCTGTTTTGAGTGTGGCCTTGTGAATAATAGTTACTTTTCAAAAAAGAAAAAACTAGTGTAATGCATCATCAACAAAATCACCATTTAAGGTAGTTTTGTTGTTACATATTTAGTCACTACTCACTTTTATGGTGTTTTTTGGATACTGGATACATCAGAGAGAATTTAGCATCAATGTTGTCAAGAACTCAAGATAGTCAACATCACCATCCCATGAAGCCATCCCATGAAGCAATGGTTATGAATTTAACAACCACAAAGATATATATTTCTTGCCGTTAAAAGTCATAAATTTATTTTTCTCTTGTGTCTAAATGTCAGAGAAAACCCCCTCTCGATCGGATAGTAAAAACATAAAGTCATACCCACAAAATTGAAAAGTTTAAACATGCCTACACTAAAACAATAACATTTTTATAGCATATTATGCTTGGGTGTTATTGATATGCGCAAAATATACATGTTTGTTGTATGAAATTAAACCCACTTTTTATTGATTTGTTAGCAATACATTTGAAATATATTTAATTTGGTTTATTTTTATTTTTAGGACAAAACAAACCCAAATCGAACAATATGAAGCAATTTCGGCCCAAAATCAGAAGATTTGATGAAAAATGATCAAAGCATGCCTGTATCCCCAGGACATGCCTCATGCCTTAACTCCAAGAACGACAACATCTTCTAAAGATCATCTTGAAATCTAGTCAAGAAAAGAACCAGACACACCTCATGTCTCAACCACCCAAGACAAAAAAGAATATCTTGGAAGATTCTGAAGATCCAGTGGGTCCCACATATTTGACCACGGGTCGTGGCTCCCAGTGAATAACCGGTCAAAATCAACAAGCAAGGCTCGTGTCTCGACCTCCAACAACTATAAATAAAGGACTTTAGCTACCATTTTCAGTTGCTCAATTCTTTCCTCTTCTCCACAACAACTATTTTTTACTCACCTTTTCTAGTCATTGTAATCATTAGGTAATGAAAACTCTTTTGATAGCCATTCTTGGCTAAGGTTCTTGTGGATGTTTGGGGAAACAAACCCCTTGATTGGGAGTTAACTAAAGATAAGATACGGATTAACAAGAGGTGAGTGTGTTTTAATGACTTTAAGTAAGATATACTTATTGAAAGTGAGTAAAAATTCGGGTTGCCGCTAGCGCGGAGCATGTAATCTTTTTCTCTAATCCTTAGAAACTAACCAACAATCTTGTGTTGCTGCTAGCGCAGAACATTCATCTTTTTTCTTAATCCTTAAAAACTAACCAACAAAGTGGGCGAACATATCGATGCCTCGAAAGGGGTTTAAAAGTTTTAGTATGGGACTTCGCGT
This sequence comes from Scalesia atractyloides, assembly GCA_947069175.1. NCBI lineage: Eukaryota > Viridiplantae > Streptophyta > Magnoliopsida > Asterales > Asteraceae > Scalesia > Scalesia atractyloides. Next base: position 68,276,865 of record CAMTDV010000003.1, on the reverse strand, counting down.
TGGTAAGCTCTTGCCAAAACATGGAGATAACACCAAAGCGCCGAGGACTTGGTTATATTAACATCACTACTTGGGGAATTGACACCTCACCAAGGGATCATAGTGATAAGTCGTATAAGCACCTTATGATATTTTCTTACTTATACTAAACTATATGGTATACAATTTCCCTACTGATTCGGCAATATCGTCGTGGTTTGATCCGACCTTGCGGGCCATTTCCTTGATGATTCAAACAAATATGGTCGAGTGTGTGAGGTCCATTAAAAGAACTCCACAACTTTATGCGTTAACAGAATACAACTACTTGTCTGGCAATCGGGCTCTTACGAATCCATGGTAACTTTTAGTTAACAAAACATTAAGAGCTAACAAATACCCCAAACACCCATTTTCTTATTACTGATTACAAATCTATTTTTTACCTCTTTATTTTATTTTATGGGTCATTTATTTTACCCTTTACTTTTGGACTGACTAGACGTTTGTTGAGATCTGAGTGTGTTATTAATGAATCAGTGAAGTGAAATGGGTAAAGATGTAATGGAATTAAATGATACGCAACAAAAATTAAACACAAGCACAAATATGGAAAGTTTTCATACTGTATTTTATTAATAATCAAAGGATTAAAACTACAAGTTATGACTATCACTCCCTCTCAGCCTGGTCTCTACTCTCTGTTTATACAAAAGGAATGTTGTAAAAGTGATAAAATAGATCTCTAACAGATGAGATATATTTATAGAAAGAGGGCTGACATCAACCTAATATTTACATCTAACATTCCTAACATAAAAGACTCTCAGATGTTATACACATCTGACCATTCTTAACATTTGTTCTAAGACCCATATGAACTGTTTTTACAGACTCCGTTGTAGAAAAAACATCAGTTCTGGAACACCTCTATTTGTTAATATTAAACATCTACTCAGGCCTAAACAGATATTTAGTCTTCTCATCAACGCTTTTTTCTTCATTAGATCTTTGATCTTCAACAGACCTCTATCTTTCATCAAAAGAGCTTTCATCTCTTTAACACATCTTTGGGACTTCAAACAAATCTTCTGTTAGTGTTCAAGATTCACTATCTTTTGTAGGAGTTGATCTTTATGACTTGTTTTATTCTTGACCGAAATAACATATTTTGGCTTTTACAATCATCTGTTCTTTTATGGGTTCAACGATCTCTCCCTAGAATAAATGATACCAAAACTAAACTTTATTTTGATCATTCGTTATTCCTCATCATTTTTTCTCTTATCTGACCTTTGAATTGTAATTCAAACTTCATAAATAAAGATCTTCTGGATCCCTTTAAAGTTCAAGACCCAACAGATCTTGTGGATCTTCATTTTTTAGGCCAAAGGCACTATTAATAAAGATCTTTTCAACTTTTCCATCTGCTATGAGCAAAGTCAATTCGTGGTCAATTATGTCAGATTTCCATTTTAAAATTTTGGAGCTGGAAAGATTCTTTAGGACAAAAGTTATTGGAGATGAGTTAGGAGAAGGTGGTTTACCCAAAATGTGACCAATGAGTGTAGTCGGATCTGTATCTGGATGTGCATATAAGAGTTGGTTTCAAATCCCTCCTTCATGTAATAATCTTCATATTCTTTCATCTCTTCTGCAGTCGTCTCTTTTTGTCTTTTCAAGTAGCTTCTTACAGCTGAATAGATGTTCTTAGTAGAAGAAAGTTCTGTTTGGGCAACCAAGGTCTTGATAGGGAAATCTACTTGATCATATATAGTCTTTCTTGGAATTGAAGGGTCCTTTTATCTTGGTGCTTCCAACTTTTGTAACTTTCTTCAATGGTTGCTTCACTCCAACTTACCATTGATCTTAAACTTCTAAAATTGGCAGCAACCATTTCTTCTTTCATTCTCTTAACTAAAGGGCTTTTTTTGTCATTTGGCCTCTTCCTAGCCTTCCAATATGGAGGTGTAGATTTATTCAGTGAGTCAAGGAGCATATTTTCTATCATTGGGATTTCATCGAGTAAGCCTTTAGTTGTCCGCCCAAAGAATTGAGCTTTAGTTGCCTTGTAAGGTTTGTTCTTCATTATATGATCTAAGTAATCCTCTCTCAATGTCTTTTTAAGTTCAGGATCTGTGACTGGAGCATGAGAGAGTTTCATACAAACATCTTTGGCATAATCTTCAAGATCACTTATGTTTCTTAGTTCTTCAAACATAATAGATTGTACCTGTTTATCATCCTTCCTTTTACTCTTTTCAGCAACTACTTTTCAGTAGCTATCTTTTCAGCTTGTTTCACTTTTAGATTCAAGTATTCTTTCACATTTGTAGGCTTTGGGAAGTTAAGATGGATAGGTTAAGTTACCTGACTCATCTATAGTATAGAGGGCTTATAGAACTCTAGTATAAAAATATAACATATTGATTAGCAACCTAAAAACAATGAAACAAACAACTCAAAGGTCATAGGGCTCGATTTTTTTTCCATCACAATTATGATAAACAAAAAAGGCTCGATCTATGTCAAATGAAAGTTAAAGAAACGGAAAACGGCTCTGATACCACGGGTATCAGTGAACAATACTTTAATAAAATAATCTTTTATTAGTTAATTAATACCTATTATTAATTGCACGACGGAAGTGAGTACACGATTTTAAGTTCAATTAAAGTTTCCCGACACCAATTCAATCGCCATTCATTTAAACAATTATTCACAACCATATGGTATTTCAGTATTGCTTACCTTTTGACGAAAACCCCAGAAACACACGATGAACTAACAAACGTCACGCTAGTTGGCGCGTTCACTAAACCCAGAGTATCCAATCAACACCTTAATCAAACTCCAAAAACTTGAAGCTGAAAAACTGAACACGTGAATCGAAAACGCCTTCAGTTGAACTGGCTAAAAAACGGTGGGAACAAGCTTCACAAAAAAATGAGGCTTGTTGTTACAACGATTAAACGGTGATAATTAAGTACGTATTATTGATATAACAAGCAACTTATCCTTGAGAGATCCAAGGCTAAGTGGTATGATTACGTAGGAGAAGTAGAAGTTACAACCAGAAAAGTACAAATGAAGAGTATACATATTACAAAGGAGAATTAAGCGAGAAAGTTGGTCTACAAATCTACAGTATCAGTCTTGTATCTGGGATGTGTTGCAATGAACCCTTGGACTAGTATTTATAGCCAACCAAGGGGCTTCTCCTTTTCCTAAGGTAACTGGTGAATTTTTAGGAGACAAAATGTAGCATACCTTTTCTTCCCTTCTAGTTCTCTGTTCTCCTATTGCACTCTATATTAGGAAAATCATTGACTTCTCTTTTAGCTGAAAAAGACAACTCTCTTCTTGTCCCTTTGCATGTTGCATTTATAACTCATGTCTTAACTTTTGGATTTGACTTATGAGACTCTAATCCACCTCGATCTTTGCACATCTGACAAGGAGATATCCTCTCCTTCTTTATTCCTGGAGACATAAAGTTTTTTGAACTCGTGCCTGTTTGTTGGATGATAAGGAAATGACTTCTCCTTAAACACTGGATGGATGACTTCTTTATCTCTTCCACTATTTTTGGGAGAAAAGTAACACCACCTCGTCATCAAGTTGAGATGCAACATGTACATGTGTGTGCAATGGAATGATTTTCACTCAATCAGCCATTACTTGCCCCACACTTTTGTGCGTACTCGTGTATGTATCTTGTTATGTATGAGTTTATGTGTTCACATGTACGTGTCAATGCGTGTTCAAGGGTTCTTGTATTCAAGTGTGTTTGCTCGTTTGTACGTCGGTGCAACTACTACATAAATGATCAATAGCAACACACATCTCAGTAAATGAATTTTATCTTATAAAAACACTTTTGAGAAGGGATGTCAATACTCAATAGCAAAATTTGCTATGGATTTACAACGGTATCCATTTGTGATTAGTTTTTCGTTGTAAATTAAAAATTAGAAATAAATTAATCTTTTATATTGCAAAAAGTAGTTAATTTATTTAGGCATTTTTATTATGATTGGTAGCGAACATGATTGTTTGATAGTAAACATTAAGAATTAATTATACGAATTGTTCATATGGTTTACTCAAATTATAGGTTTGTTTCATAACGATCCAAAAATTATACTAATTGACCTTATTTTCTTAAGTTCCATATAAAAAATGTCAAATAAAATAAAAAAAGTAAGTACCATCTATTTTAATTTTTATAACCGTCAACATCTTATTTCATGATAAAAATCCACAAAAACTTGAAAGTCTTCTAATATATACCGGCATTTAACTATTTATAGAAAATAATACGCACACAATCAGGTCAACGCCAATCCACCATCCGATCTTAATCTAACCCTAACCCTAACCTCATACATCCGTAGTAACCTGTTTAAAACCCTAAACTCAGCTCAAAGTGGAATTTGGTGTTCTTGCTCATCTTCAAATCTTTCTACGGTAGATTATCACTTGAAATTCTTTGCTCTGAACTCAGTTTTTGAACAAGAACTGAGCGGAGATGGATCCCGCCTCAGCCGCCGCACATGGCCACTCTCTCCCACCACCATTTCATACAAGAAACTTCAATCTGCACCAGTTCCAACAGAATTCTGAAGATGAACAAAGTGGCACCAATGGTCTCAACATGAGTGGTCACAAAAGAGAACATAAAGAAAATGAGAATGAAGATATGCTGAACAATAGCAGCAGCGGCGGTGGTGGTAGCGGCAGTGAAGGCAAAGACGGAGACAGAGAGATGGGAAGACGACCCCGAGGAAGTCACGCAGGGTCGAAAAACAAACCCAAACCACCTATAATAATCACTAGGGACAGCGCTAACACGCTTCGCACCCATGTGATGGAAGTTGCCGACGGGTGTGATGTGATGGATAGCATCAGCACATTCGCACGCCGTCGGCAACGTGGTGTCTGTATCATAAGTGGTACGGAACCGTCACTAATGTGACACTACGACAACAGGCCTCCCCTGGGGCGGTTGTCACATTGCACGGGCGGTTTGAGATCCTGTCGTTGGCAGGATCTTTCCTGCCACCGCCAGCACCACCTGCGGCCACCAGCTTGACTATTTATTTAGCCAGTGGCCAAGGGCAGGTGGTGGGTGGTAGTGTGGTGGGAGCCCTACTAGCGGCAGGGTCAGTGGTTATCATGGCAGCTTCGTTTAGCAACGCCGCCTATGAAAGACTCCCCCTTGAGGATGAAGAAAGTAATTTGCCTATTCAAGGTGGCTCACTAGGATCTCCGGGAGCCATCACACCACCACCGTCACAACAGCAACCACAATTAATAACGGATCCGTCACTGTTTCAAGGCATGCCACCAAATCTACGAAACTCAGTTCAGTTGCCAAATGATGCTTATTGGGGTAACAATGGTAGCAGTCGGCAATCATTCTAAGATCATAACATTTGTAACTGCATGTCATTGAGCAAAATCTTGTGATTTCAATTCTTTAGTTTCAATATCTTTTTTTTTATTCTAGTGTATGTCAACTCTTTTTCTTCTTAAAATTAATCAGTTTTAGGGTTTCTTGATTTGTATTTGGTGTTAAGGTGACATACATGTGGGTTATATATTGATTTGTAATTTTAAAGTTTCTTAAGATTTTGATTTTTGTTGACAAAGTTAAAATCAAATAGTAAAATTTGTGCTATATAATGTATAGAATTATAGAAATAATTATGTTTACAGTGATGAGATATTACTATATTTAAATAAGAGGATTCTTTATTTGTAGGTTGTCTAGTAAAGCAAGGATGGAAGTTTTTATTTATAAAAAAGAGTTAAATGCTTGGTTGGTCTCTGTGGTTTGCAAAAATTGCAGATTTGATCCCAAGGGTTTACTAATTACACTCTTGGTCCCAGTGTTTGTAATTTTTGCACTTATATGGTCCTTAGCACTAACCCATGTTAGATTTCTTAGTTAAGTTTGTGTGAAATGACTAGATTACCCCTAAGATTAAAAATAAAACAATTAAAGGACCTCTTTTCTCTTTCTAAATCTATCATCTCAATCTTTCTCTCTCTACCATCCAAAACCACCTCCACTCTTACTGCCACCACCATCAGTCGGCCACCACCACCACAACCTTAATCTGATCCAACATCACCTGAAAACGACTCCCCTGATGTTGTCGAACAGCTACATCGAAAATATTTGTGCGTCGATTCCGGCCACCACAACACTAATCCGATGAATTCGCCTGAAACACAAAATTCCTTGTGTATGTTGTTTATTCCAGCCGCTACATCAAAAATCTCTAAATCGGATGACATCAGATCGTCGTCACCAGATACATCAGATCTCAAAGCGGTCGGATCTGAACTGAATCTGAAATGTCCGCTTGATAATGAAGTGAATCTGAATAGGAATTATTTCTTGGGTATATGGAGATGCGATTATTGAAATCTAATTGTTGTTTTTCTATTGTGTATGTGTTACTCAGTATGTTAAACTGGTTATTTGTTTTTTATTGTGTATGAAAGCAAAATCATGTTTGTGGAATCATAACCAAGGAAAGATACATACGGAGTGAATTTATATGATCATTAGGATATAGGGGAAGCAGGTAATGTGTTTTGGGGTTTCTGCAAATTGAGTAAAATTGAGTTTAAAATTGTAGTAGGGCGACGACAGTAGTGATGTAATGCTTGTGTGTGATGGTCAGAATGTTTGTGAAGGAGGTGGGGTTGGGTAGTGGTGGGTGGTAGTGATGGTGGTGTTTTGAGCTTAAAGAAGAAGTGGGGTAGACTCACAAAGAGGTAGCGTTCGGCCGGAGGTGGTGGTGAAGGTGGAGGAGGTGGTGGTGATGGTGGGTTGAAGGTGGTGGTGGTGGTGGACTAGTGGGTTAGAGAGAGAGGGATGGGAGAAGAAGATTAGTGGTGGGCCATCTCTTTTTGTTTTTTTTTAATTGTCATTTCATACAAACTTAACTAAGAAATCTAACATGGGTTAGTGCTAAGGACCATACGAGTGCAAAAATTACAAACACCGGAACCAAGTGTGTAATTAGTAAACCCTTAGGACCAAGTCTGCAATTTTCACAAACCGCAGAGACCAACCAAGCATTTAACTCTAAAAGACTCAATTTTTAATAAATTTTAGATTGAAATTTCAATAAAAAAAATCTCGTATTTAGATTTAAAATAATAAAATATTACAAGTAGGTGAAGAAAAATCAAGTTATATGTTAAGTGAATTACTAGAAAAGAAAAGAAATACAATACTTATGAAGTTATCTGTAAGTGGATTTTGATGAGTTCACTAGCCTCTACACGAACCAAAGCATTTTCAAAAACCTTTAAAAACGCTTATAATTTTTCCAATCTCCTGCAAATCAAAAAATCAATATGAAAGTCATTTTTAACATTACGATCATTTTTTAATACATTCAAATAATATAATTCATTAATAATACTTGAACCCATGTCCAATACGTTAATAAAAATATTAAGCTAGACATTTGATGAGACATATAATAATATTTTAACATCAACCTTATTGTATTTGTTTAGTGTATATAAGACACAATATCCGACAAAATCATCTTCTCTCGAGCCACGTTAATCTAAGCTCCCATTCAGACATTCTTGAAATATTTGAACGGTAGTAAAAGGTTGTATGAAATGCATCAAGAGTTGTAGTTTCTAAAAGCATAAACGTACTTGAACCACTACTAGATACACTGTCTAGCTTATTTATAGAAAGAGAGTCAGATACTTTGTTATGAAGCAATATTCACAAACACTGAAACACCTTATGTTTTGAAATGACGACTCTTATCTGTCGGGTTAAGTGCAACTGTGCTTGTCTTTATCCATTTTTTCTTTCTATTATTATTGTCTATCTGCTCTGGCCTTTTAATACCCAAATATGCCACTTGAAAGAATAATTGAAGTAATTAGTTTAATTAGGAAAGAGAAGTTCTATTGTTAAAGTTTTTTTCCATGTTAATTATTCCTTTCCATATATATTAGAAAAATATTCATCTGAAGAATATGTTTTAATATTTTTTAAATATCAAAAATATTACTCTTACTTTATGCACTGAGTATTTTATATCATACATTTGTACAATAAGTTGATAGTATCATCAAACTCTGTTATCTGAGAAAAAAATATTAATAATATTCCAAAAAGGTTATAATAAAAAGCCAGTTTTAATATAAAAACCAATTTATATTAGTTAACTTGACCCCTTTTTTTTGGCTAATTTAAGTTGTTATATATACATCATTAAGCGCCGGGTAGAAATTTTAAATTTTCATGCATTATTAAATTAATGTACCTCGATTGATACTATATTGTAAATATATGGCATAATTTTATAAGCTATGCACACACATGTAGGTTTAGTGGGTATCATCTGCACGAGGGACAACTGTATTGTGGTTCGTAGACTCACACGGGTTCCTAGAAGTAAGTTCCTTAGATTTCTGGGAATTCTCAGAACGATCATTATAAAATAATAGTACGGCAGTAGGTAAAGGTTTAATTTTAGTATATTACTAGCTACGAGTGTTTTAATGGTCCAAAGTTTTAATATTTTGGATAGGAATAAGGTCTTCTGTTGTATGATTATTAGATCCATGTGAAACAAGCCTTAGTGTGCCCCTGCTCTAGGGACCACTTAACTACTTGAGCCTTCGCTTAGATTACTTGGTGTGGAGAAGTGAAGAGGGGCACAAACCACTTCACCCCAGCACACCACCCTATCCAACACACAAGCCGGCGCTGACTCTTGGGGGCGGCAAAATTTTCATGGGCGTTGGGGGCGGGGCATTTGGTTGTTGACTTTGGCTTGACTTTTGGGGTTTTCAACACACAAGTCAACGTTGTCCCTTGCCCACCACCCCATGGTTTTGGGGTTTTGGTGGGCAAAGCCCCCACTACCTATATGGCAAACATGTGGCGTGATTTGCCCCGTTTGCCTTGCCCATCACACTGAGTAGCCTTGAGAGACATGACCTAACTCACAACTTAGAACGAGCAAACCAGCTAACACACCAATAAGACCAACCAAGTTGGGATTATTCACTTGTCACACCCCAACCGACAGCGGAAATATCGGAGTAAGACGAAAACGAGTTTGCTTGAGACTTCATAACGGCTAATTGTGACAATATTTAACATAACAATATTTCATTTCATACTAGAATTGATACATTATCTTGGAAAGAAAAGTACGACCTTTTGCAATTTGAACATAAACAGCATGAGAAATATAAAACAAGGAAATTAAGTGTGTTTCAAAATCCATCCTAAATAGATTTCTTCAAGCGTCATCATAAGTTTCCTACAATATGTATTAAAAAACAATCAACACAAAGTTGGCAATTATACAAATTTGATTACAAAGTATAAATATTTTTCTCAAATCCAACATGGCAGTTCGTATACTAAGTTAAATTGCATACTAGCATGCACAACTTAATGTCAAACCATAGTTGCCACGAGCATCATCTTGTCATCGCAATGAACAAGGCCGTTATACGATTGAATACTTAACAATGACCCTTCCTAGGGGCGGTGTGCTACTCCTATAGCGCTATACATGTTAAGATAGGTTTGCGCAAAGTTAATGACAAATAGTTTGCATGTATGAATGATTGAGTATCTAGCATGAATAACCTAAGCATAACAAATAAGATGTTTGATAGATTGAGTAATTTCATAAATTTGATTGTGTGCATAAGTGTTTTGGATTAAGTCATACATATTACATTGGAAAGTGATTAAAGCGTAAAAGGGGAATTCGAGTATACTCACGGTTTGCGTAGAATTTCCACGAATGTGAGTTTGACAAGTCTTGAGTTTTGAAACACCGAAGTTACCCTAAGAGGGGGAAACAAAGGTATGTGAGTTGCAGATTTGATTATTCGGGTTGGATTCAGAATTTAGAGGATAATTTATATATTATAGTCAAATGTAAAGTAAGGCACCATGAAATGGTCACGCAAGAAGGTAGAATGATCAACATCCATTAAACATCATTATATGATTAACTAAAGCACAAAATCATCAACTTAGTTAATGATTTTGGTTGGTCATCAATATTGACTAAAATGGAAGTACATAAATTACTAAGTAGCCAAGCGAGGGCAACCTGGACGTTTGCATAACCAACATGGTAACTGTTGGAGACGAGGTAGGGTTGGTTTTTTTGGTTCTTGGAAGCTACTTGAAACATTCTATCATCTAGGTCACCAAACAACCAAGTGATCTCAAACTAGACTAGTGCATTCCAATCATGGCAAATGTTTGGAAACTTGGTGTAGTTTGGTCGCTTTGTTACTATTACTAGTAAGTTTATTTGGTAACTTAGGTGTAAGATTGGATAACAAATAAGTGAAGTAGTGGAAATATAGTTAGAAAGCCTAGGCTTTCATGGTTCACACATTACCAAAGCAAAAGTCTCATCACATTGAAGGTGGTGAGCTTGGATGGTTGATATGCATGAATTAAATATATTTTTATAGTTGTAATTTTCCTTCACACAAATTGGGTTTTAAAAATGTTTTCACTTAAAAACTAACTACACACACAGAAGGGCAAGTGTACCCGTCAGGTGGTAATATAGTTGATCGGTAAGAATCAAATATCAATCCATGGACGCGGTGTCTTAATACTAAACCTTTGTTACTTTTAAGCCTTTTCGATAAATGAGTTGATTTCTTTAATTTTAAACTACCATGCACATATAACATATAACTAACTAAATTAAGGAAGAACACTATTTAAAAGAGGTTGCTTAAACTAAGTATCCACTAATAAACATATGACAACAATTAAGGAAGACTAATGGTGATGCAAGTTCTAAATTCAACTAAGTCCCCAATCAAGGCTTCCTAGTTAATAAATCTTGAGAAAATTACAATGAGACAACATTCCAATCACCTAAGATTTATTTTTTTTAAGTTCACCTGCTAAGTTGATGTTAATCTTTAATAATGAGTTATTTGTTTGTCAAAACTCCTAACTCTACAAGTTAAGGAAAACTAATATGAACAACATAGTAATCACCCTAACTTGGTTTCAAGTAAGTTACATCTTCATCATGTTCTTGATATGAATCACAAGCATGGTCATGCTAGATAACAATCTTGGCCTAAATCATCAAACCAACATAAGCACAAACTATAGAATTCATATAAACATTCGTATGATCTTTCCAAATCTAAATGCAAGAATCAATGCACATGTTCATGCTATGAAACAAATCAACAAGTTAACAAGATTCAACAAACATAATCTCTACATGGGCTTTTCAACACAACATGTAAATACTTAGACCAAACATTCAAGAACAAGGACTTTAAACATGAACATGAACTCCAAGAACAAGATTAAATATCACCATAAAGATTAACAACCAACAAGCTCATAACTACTAAATCAAATGCAAAATAACTTAAATTGTTCATAAGTAACAAGTGGCTAACCAATGTTAAGACAAGATTAAATGGTAAAATGAGTAGATCTTCAAGTTGTAACATTCGTTGTAAAACGGGTTCCAAAACCCGCTCTGTCACACCCCGACCCGCAGCGGAAAAGGTGATCGGGGCATGATTGCGTTTTCATCAAAGCTCATGACATTTATTATAACGCTTCATATTTATTATTACAATTTAAAGGAAATCATACAATCATAATTACAACATGTTCTACACATCTTTCTAGACTTCATTATTTTCTTCTAAGGCATTTCCTATGTTTTCCTTGCTTCATCCTGTTCACCTGTATCATGTGTAAAAATGGTTTTTGGATCAACAAAAGTTGGCGAGTGAACCTTTTTAGAAAACATTTATTATTTATTTCTTATTCTATTTAATATGGAAAAATTGTGCAATAATCATATATGAACAAACGTAAATAAAACATACAATAACAAACAAATAGCATACAATAACAAACCAATAGCATACAATAACAAACCACCTTGCATGAATATGTAATATGAATGACAATGTAAATGTTGGCAACGTCTCGTTCACGCTCATAGGTAATGGGGAACGGCTCACGCTCATAGGTAATGGGGAGCAGACGGCCTATGATGAAATGTATGTGCGATCAAGGCTCAATCAAACGGAGCCAATCGTATGTTGGCAACGCCTGGTTCACGCTCATAGGTAATGGGGAACAGCTCAACGCTCATAGGTAATGGGGAGCGGCGGCCTATGATAATGTATGTACTAAAAATGATAAATTTAATCTAAATAATAATCACACAAACAGATGATACATGTTGAATATACATTTAATCATGAATATGATGGATGCACAATAGTTTAAAAGTAATAAATAATAAGACACATGATACACCCCAAAAACGTGATTAAAACGGGGAATTTGTAGAGATTCACTCACATTGGGTGCGTTCGGTTGATGATGTTGAATGCGCACGAGTTTAGAGGATTGATCGACGAGGAAAAACTAACCTAATTAATAACGAAAAAGTAAGGTAAATAAATGGATTTTATTAACAATTTTAATAGGATTTTTTTTGGATATATTTTTGTGAGTTTAAGTCTATTTTCTAACTTTAAAAATGTTATTTTTAAGTATTTTTAATTTAAATAAATAAATAAAAATAATAAAAAAATGTTGACTTTTGACCGTTGACCATAAGCGTTGACTGTTTGACTGTGACTGTTGACTCTTTGACCGGTTCTATTGTGTGTATATATGCGCCGGGCAGGACTCGAACCCGAGACCTCCCGTACGCGTGCACGCAGCTCTACCAACTGAGCTACGTGTCTAACCCGAAATATTTCTGTTTTTAATTATATTTATACACTAATTAAGTTAATCCGAAAATCATTTATTTTAAAAAGGATTTAATGTATCGACTCTGTGCTTCGCCACAGGTCTCGAACCCGGGACCTGTGGTTTAGTTTGGCACACAGTCCACCGCTGGACTGTGTGTCTAACTTGGTAAATATTCTAGTTTTTATTATACTTAACATCTTACTGTGGTGGATCCGGTTCAGTTTAAAAAAAAAAGACATTTTATTACAGCGTATGTGCGTGTGTCAAGGATCGAACTCGGGACGTATGCATATTGTTTGCACACAGTCCACCGCTGGACTGTGTGTCTAACCCGTTTATAATACCGATTTTAATTAATCTTATAACATACACGACTTCGTCTTCTTCGTTCAAAACCCAGACATCGGTTAACTAACCGTTTCTTGTTTAATTCGGTTAACGAACATTATGAGCAATCGTAATGTATTGAACAGAAAAGGTTTGGGGATTGATTGTACCGAACAGATTGTCTTCTTTAGAAATCCGGCGAAGCTCGTCGCTCTGTTTTGGTGACCTTCGACTGTTAGGATCAATTAACAGTTTGGAGGGATTAGATGTGAAATTGAACTACTGAGTAACGATTATCAGTAGGTTTGAATGATCATACCGGCAAACAGCGAGATTCTGAAACTTTCAGAAGTTTTCCGACGAAAACAGAAAATCCGGCAACGTCGTCTGAAATAGATTCTGATGGTTGGATTGAAGTTAGTAACATTCTAACAACGGATTGAAACAGAAAAAGTCGAGGTATTTACCGTTTAGATGAAATCTCGGTTTTCCGAAGACTTGCAGAGATTTTCCGGCGAGTGAAATTTCGTCGAGAATTGGTGTGATTGTGAGCGAAAAGGTTATCAGAGGTTAGAGGGTGTATTTATAGGGAAGAACATCGACGAATTTGGTCTGATTACCGTCTTGATTCGTTGGTCAAAATTTTCCGGCGGTTATGACTAATGTCGCGGACTGGACATCGGTTATAACCGATGTCGTTGTTAATACTTACGTTAAGTCAAAGGTAACCGACGATGATTGGCGAAATCGTCGGATTTTCAGGTGTCAGCGGATTTGGGCGCGCTGAGTAACTGGGTTTGATTTCCAGATTTATGTTATGTATTAATTGTTTCAATATGTAAACAAACAACACAACTGGCGGAGTGGTTGAGCGTGTGAGAGTTAAAACTTTGCTGACCCGGGTTCGAATCCCGGCAGCCTTGTTTTATTTTTATTTCATTATTTTTAATAAATTTTCAAATATAAATTTTATATTCTAATATACTCATTAATTATGTATCGTTTAAAATTAATTTGAGCATTAAGTATGCAACGAAATTTTTAACTGGTTGTTCGGTTAATAAACGAAGCGGGTTTGGTTAATCTGGTTTTTTACGGATGTTACACGCTCCGTTGATAATTCAAGTGTATGATATTAAGTTTCGTTACATATTTATTTGTCACATGTTTGCATTATATAATAAACATAATAATAAGGTTAAATAAATAAAAAACTATCAATAAATAAATAAGTAAAAAGGAAAAATAAAAAAAAATAAATATAAAGGGGTAACCGGGTTTCGAACACAGGTCCCCAATGAATTCACACACACAAAACACCACTGAACTGCACACACACTTGTGATTAAATTTGAAAACAATTAACTTTTATATTGAAACAAACGGCTAACCTGCAATTCAAAACAGAAAACCGCCGAAGCTTAATTGGTGCAATTAAACACAGATTACGGTTTTTCTTTGGGATTAAAAACGTATAACTGTTTTCAATCATCAATTGCAACCGAAATTCGGAATCAATTTGCATGAAAATCGAATGAATCATTGACCCATAATTCAAGTTTTGAAACCGAAAAACTTAACTGCCTTACACACTATAAATATCGATCCTACACTTCAACTAAACTCGCCCACTTACAAAACAACTCTCTGCTCAACTCTCTGTTCGTAAAACGTTCGCCGGAAATCATCCTCAGTCGCCGAAGCATCATCGGAAAAATTCAAGATCACCGCTGCTTGGTATAATCGATTGAATATTCCTCTTTATTATCTTCTATTTTATAATCAGTGGTGAATTACGTGAAAGTCATTAGATTTAATCAATCGAGTTACTGATCTGGTTTTTTTGGTTTAGAATATGAAGAAGATACATTTCAGACAGTGTATTAATATAATTAAAATTAGAAGTTTAATCGGGTGAGACACACAGTCTAGTGGTGGACTGTGTGAAACACAAACACAACACACCCGGGTTCGAGTCTCACACATTATCGACTTTCCGAAACAAAATCAACTCTTTTTAAACCTATTCAGATCAATGCTCAGTATGTATATAAATGTAATATAAATCCCAGATATTTTGGGTTAGACACACAACCCAGTTGGAAGGGTTGTGTGCAACGTATCGTGGGGGCGCAGGTTCAAGCCGGTTTTGTAACCGGTTTTGCAAGCTTAAAATCCTTTTTAAATTTTAACAAAATAAAATATAACTCAGTTAGTATATATAGATAATTAAAATAAAAATTATTTCGGGTTAGACACGTAGCTCTGTTGGTAGAGCTGCGTGCAAGTATACGAGAGGTCACGAGTTCGATCCTCACACGATGCCAATAATCAATGCAATTTGACCGGTTGACCCGGTCAACCCTGAAAAAGGGAATATATTTTTTATTACTTGTTTTCTTTATTTTTGCTCCAAAAACCCTTAAAAATACCTATAAAAATAAGACTTATCAAACATAAAACTTGTAATAAATACTAGGAAAATAATCTAAAAAGCTTAATTAAATGTATTAAATAAATATTAATTTCAAACAAAATAAATATATTTACCGAGTTATTGCGTGATTATTTAGGTTAGTATTCTCGTCGGTTGAAATCCTTAATCGTGCGCATTCGTTGTCACTTCAAGAAACGCACCCACTTGAGTGAATTTTTACAAATTCCCCTTTTTTTTATTCATGTTTTGGGGTGTATCATGTGTCGTTTACTTATATTGTTTATTCAAACAATTGTGCTACTACCATCATATGATCTAACGTGTTATGTAATGTTTGGTTATTGTTATATGTGGTTACATTTTCTCATTTCAGTCGAGCATTCACATTAGGCCCATCAGTTCCTCGTTTGATACGAGTAGAGCATCGTGTTGGCTAATTAGATCGGCTTCGTTTGATTAAGCCTTGATCTCATTGCACATCACTATCATGTTTATGTTTTCAATGCTAGATGTTTATGTGGTTTGTGGATAGTATACATATACGTTTGCTCATACTTGGTTATGCACATTTTAGTAAATTAATCAACTTAATTATTTCTTTCAAATGTTAAACGGGATTCATTTGCCAACTTTTGTTGACCCTAATCTTTATTTTACATATGATACAGGTGGACAGGATGAGGCAAGGAACACATAGGATTGGGCATTAGAAGAAGAATAAAACGTTACTTGTTTAGAACATTTACGTGCTTGACAGTTTTTACGTGTTTGTTGGAATATTCCCTTTTAATTTGATTTAATAAATATGAAACTTTATTATAGTAAATGTCATGAGCTTTGATGAAAACCCAATCATGCCCCAACTACTCTATCCGCTACGGGTCAGGGTGTGACAGATTGGTATCAGAGCTCTTGACTATAGCGATATAGGATAGGTTATTAGACCCTTAGAGCGTATACTATAGTTGATTAGATTTTAATTGCTTAAGTGTTAGTTGGTTACATACAAATTCATGATATTTATTTGTTTCATATTTATCTCACACACAAATGCATGCAAGCACCCCTACTACTGTATGATTTATGTGATATTCAATGTGATATACATATTGTAACATAACATGCTTACTATAACATCCGTCCAAAAACGGATTTACCAAACCCGCTCCGTTTATTAACCGAACAATCAGTTAAAAATTTCGTTGCGAATTAAATGCCCAAAATAATTTTAAACGATACATAATCAATTATTATATGGGAATATATAATTAGTTTTTGAAAAACTGTTAAAAATATGAAAATAAAAATAATATGTTCCTGCCGGGTTTCGAACCCGGGTTAGTCAGCCGGTCCAACACAGACTTAACACTCAACACGTAAACCACTGCGCCACTGATGTTTCTTGTTAAATGTTAGGATCATTTAATTCATAACATGACTTTCCGAATTCAAAACCGGCGCCCAAATGCAGTCGTCGGAAATCCCGGCGATCTCGCCAAGAATTTACGACATCTTCAGTTATAACGTAAAACTTAATAGCTATATCGGTTATAACCGACGCCTGAGTCCGCGACACAAACTATAACCGCCAGAAAACGTAATGACTTTGAATCAAGTCGGAAATTGGACCAAGTTCATCAATAACCTGCCTTATAAATACCCCCCGAACCTCTGCAAACATTTTCGCTCAAAACCGCACCCTTTCTCGGCGAAAACTCACTCGCCGGAAATCTTCTGCTCATCGCCGGAAAACCGAACCCTCCACTTCTAAGCCTTACTAAACCCCCTGAGCTTATACCGAAGTCACCCACGTCCTTTGTAAGCTTTCTGAAGGCTCGTTGCTGCAAGACACACGACGCGGGAACCTGTTGCTGTCGCCGGAGTTCTGCCGGAGAAACAGAGGAATCCAGTCGGTATACCTCACGCTTAAATCGTCCCTTCTTTTTCTTTAATCTCACCTGTAATTAACTAAAAAACGCTAAAGAAACCGATTAAAACATTGAACCAGTCGGACTTCCGATTCTGGTTAAAACTGACGAAGAAGACGAAGTTCGGTAACATATATGTATAATTAAAATCAAGTTATTACTCGGGTTAGACACACAGTCCAACGGTGGACTGGGTGCACATTAAACACACAAACGTCCCGAGTTCGAATCTTGTCCCACACACGCTGCCTTAATAAAAATGTCTTTTTTTGTTAACTGAACCGGATTCATTTCATGTATATGTTAAGTTTATTAATAACCGGAATAATAACCAAGTTAGACACACAGTCCAGTGGTGGACTGTGTGTATGTTTAATCACAGGACATGAGTTCGAGTCCGGTCTACTACATCGATCCGGACAATTATTCAAACTTTTTAAATACGGCATAAATGAAAATGCTTAGTTTGTATTTAAGAATAATAAAAATCAGTTTAGTTAACAAGTTGGACACACAGTCCAGCGGTGGACTGTGTGTTAACGCAACCCACAGGTCCCGGGTTCGAGACCTGTGGAGCGCACCGGTCCGATTCAATTAAATCGTTTTTAAAAATAAAATGATTTTCGTTTTAATCTAATTAATATATAAATATAATTAAAAACAGATATATATCGGGTTAGACACGTAGCTCAGTTGGTAGAGCTGCGTGCACGCGTACGGGAGGTCTCGGGTTCGAGCCTCACTCAGCGCACAATTATACAAGCGAACCGGTCAAAGTCAAAGTCAAAGTCAACGGTCAACGGTCAACTGTAGTAAAAAAATCAAATTTTTTTATTATTTTTATTTATTTATTTTAATTAAAAATCAATTAAAAATACTTAAAAATAACATTTTTAAGGTTAGAAAATAGCCTTAAACTCACAAAAATACACCCAACAATCCTACTAAAATAGATTAATAAAATCCGTTTACTTACCGAACCATAATGCTATTTATCTAGGTTAATTTCACTCGTGGTTAAAACCACTTCGCGTGCATTCAACATCATCAACCGAACGCACCCACTGTGAGTGAATCTTACAACTCCCCCTTTTAATTACACGTTTTGGGGTGTGTCATGTGTCACAAAATAATTAACTTGTTTATTTAAAACTTGTGCCACACCATATCGTGATCTAAACTTAGATTGTTTATATTGTTGTGATTACGTATTTCATTTTGTCAAATTATATGAAATTCATTCATTAAGCCCATCAGTTCCTCGTGGGAGACGAGTGAGCAACGCGTGCCTCAAAACCAATCCATTATTGTTCATGTGTGTATCATTGAGTTTATATTGTTTGTAGTTATGTCTTTCATATTATCATGTTCATGCAATTCATTCATTAGGCCCATCAGTTCCTCGTGAGAGACGAGTTGAGCAACGCGTGCCTCTAAACGTCCCATAATTGTTCATGTGTGCTTTATTTAATATCTAATGATTGTTGAGTAAGTTTACATCTATTTTTACTCATGTGTGGTTGTGCACTCATTTCATAATCAATTAAATAAACTTGTTCAAATGTTTTCCATAGGATTCACTCGCCAACTTTTTGTTGATCCAAAAACCCTTTTACACATGATACAGGTGAACAGGTTGAAGCAAGGAAAACATAGGAAATGCCTTAGTAGAGAACAAAGAAGCTTAGATTGATAGTTAGAACATGTTGTAATATTTATTGTAAATTTCCATTAAATTGTATTTGTCACACCCCGACCCGCAGCGGAAAAGGTGATCGGGGCATGATTGGTTATCATCAAAGCTCATGACATTTATTATGCGTTTCATATTCATTAAATACAATTTAATGGAGATTTACAATAAATGTTACAACATATTCTAACTATCAATCTAAGCTTCTTTGTTCTCTTCTAAGGCATTTCCTATGTTTTCTTTGCTTCAACCTGTTCACCTGTATCATGTGTAAAAAGGTTTTGGATCAACATAAAGTTGGCGAGTGAACCCTATGGAAAAACATTTGAACAAGTTTATTAAATTGATTATGAAATATGTGCACAACCACTCATGAGTAAAAATAGATGTAAACTTATTCAACAATCATAAGATATTAAATAAAGCACACATGAACAATAATGGAACATTTAGAGGCACGCGTTGCTCAACTCGTCTCTCACGAGGAACTGATGGGCCTAATGAATGAATTGCATAAACATGATAATATGAATGACACAACTACAAACAATATAAACTCAATGATACACACATGAACAATAATGAATTGGTTTTGAGGCACGCGTTGCTCACTCGTCTCCCACGAGGAACTGATGGGCTTAATGAATAAATTTCATAGAATTTGATAAAATGAAATAAGTAATCACAACAATATAAACAATCTAAGTTTAGGTCACGATATGGTATGGCACAATTTAAATAAACGAGTTAATTATTTGAGACACATGACACACCCCAAAACGTGTAATTAAAAAGGGGAGTTGTTAGATTCACTCACAGTGGGTGCGTTCGGTTGATGATGTTGAATGCACGCGAAGTGGTTTTAACCACGAGTGAGATTAACCTAGATAAATCGCATTATGGTTTGGTAAGTAAACGGATTTTATTAATCTATTTTAGTAGGATTGTTGGGTGTATTTTTGCGAGTTTAAGGCTATTTTCTAACCTTAAAAATGTTATTTTTAAGTATTTTTAATTGATTTTTAATTAAAATAAATAAATAAAAATAAAAAAAAATTTGATTCTTTTGCTACAGTTGACTTTGACTTTGACCGTTGACTTGACCGTTGACCGGTTCGAATGCGAAAATAAGTGCGCTGGGTGAGGCTCGAACCCGAGACCTCCCGTACGTGTGCACGCAGCTCTACCAACTGAGCTACGTGTCTAACCCGTCATATATCTGTTTTTAATTATATTTATATATTAATTAATTTAAACAGAAAATCCTTTTATTTTAAAAACGATTTAATTGAATCGGACGGTGCGCTCCACAGGTCTCGAACCCGGGACCGTGGCTTATACTAAAACACAGTCCACCGCTGGACTGTGTGTCCAACTTGTTAACTTAACTGATTTTTATTATACTTAAACACAAACTGATCATTTCCTTTTTTGTCTTATTTTAAAAAATAGATAATTGTCCGAGTCGGTGCAGTAGCCCGGACTCGAACTCGTGACCTGTGATATAAACATACACACAGTCCACCACTGGGCTGTGTGTCTAACTTGGTTATTATTCCGGTTATTACTATACTTAACATATAACAGTGTGACTTCCGGTTCGGTTAACAAAAAAAAGGCGTTTTTTATTAAGGCGGCGTGTGTGGAACAAGATTCGAACTCGAGACCTTTGTGTGTTTATTGTGCACACAGTCCACCGCTGGACTGTGTGTCTAACCCGAGTAATTTCTTGATTTATATTATACTTATATGTTACCGATAGTTCATCTTCTTCATCAGATTTTAACCAGGAACAATGACGATCTGGTTCGAAGTTTTAATCAGGATTCTTTAGTGTTTTAGGTTAACTACTGCTGAGATGTAAGTAAAAAGAAAGGAAATTAGGCGTGAGGTATACCGACTAGCTTTCCTCTGTTTTCTGGCAGAACTCCGGCGACATCAATCCTTTCCGGCGACGAGTGTCTTGCAGCAGCGAGTATCCAGAAAGCTTACAAAGTATGTGGGTGACTTCGGTATAAGTTCAGAGGGTTCATTAAGGCTCAGAAATGAGGAAACCGGTTTTCCGGCGACGAACAGAATGATTCCGGCGAGTGAGTTTTCGCCGAGAAAGGGTGCGGTTTTGAGCGAAAATGTTTGCAGAGGTTCGGGGGGTATTTATAGGGCAAGTCGTCGATGTATTTGGTCTGATTTCCGACTTGGTTCGTCGGTTTGAATTTCTCTGGCGGTTATAACTTTGGTCGCGGACTCAGACGTCGGTTATAACCGATGTAGCGTTTATGTTTTACGTTATAACTGAAAGAAACGTTAAGTTTCGCGAGATTGCCGGGATTTCCGACGACTGAACTTTTGGGCGCCGGTTTTGAATTTGGAAGGACACCTTATCAATTAAGTGATTCCAATATTTAACAAGGAACATCAGTGGCGCAGTGGTTTGTGTGTTGGGTGTTAAGACTTGCTGACCGGTACTGACCCGGGTTCGAAACCCGGCAGAACCAAAGTATTTTTATTTTGCGATTTTTAACAGTTTTTCAAAAACTAATTAAATATTCCCGTATAATAATCGATTATGTATCGTTTAAAATTATTTTGGGCATTTAATTCGCAACGAAAATTTTAACTGACTGTTCGGTTAATAAACGGAGCGGGTTTGGTAAATCCGTTTTTTGACGGATGTTACAGTATCCCCTGCTTTTTAGAAATTTCGTCCCGAAATTTAAATAGTGATATATTTGACTAAAAGAATGATGGTGTTTAGTTTTGGCAGTTATATGCTTAGAAAAAGTAAGGGTTTAAGTTTTTGTTCGAGGCGGTAACGTTCCTTATAAGGGTTAAGTACCCTATTACAGGAATCGCTTTTTGTTGCCTACTGTAAAAGTGTTGATAAGCAGAATTGATTCGCTAACTATGATATCATGCATAAGAGTTTGGATATGTTTGGAAGGGTATGGTTATATTCTAAGGCAAAACTTCTAACACTACAACCCACATGGAACATAAATAAACACAACAGCTGATATTTGAACATAAATAAACACAACAGCTAATATTTGAACATAAATGAACACAACAGCTAATATTTGAACATAAACACAACAGCTAATATTTGAATCCACATTCTGATAGCATATATGTTTGAATGGTGGAAGTTCCTCTCTCGTTTGTTATGATGGAGAGGTTAGTTTATGTAGAAATGGAACACAATCCAATCTCTTTAAATAGCAAGATGATATAAATGTAACACAATTTCAACCAAGGCAATACTAAATCCTATATGAAACTTCTCATAACCGCCTGATAATGCCTCTGATCCTTTGGCAAGAATACTTATATATAGGAAGTACCAGCGGCGTATCCACCATATTCTTGCCAAATTTTCATTGGTTTTATCCACAAGTTATGATTAGTTACCAAGGAACTACTAAATCCTACATAGAACTTCTCATAACCATCTAACAATGCCTCTGATCCTTTGATAAGAATACTTATATATAGGAAGTACCAGCGGCGTATCCACCATATTCTTGTCAAATTTTCATTGGTTTTATCAGTGAATTATGATTAGTCCTATATAACTCTACAACCAATACAACAAACATAAAATACCGAAATGAAAAATGTCTGTGCGATCAAGGCTCAATCAAACGGAGCCGATCGTATTGCATGTACTGAAAATGAAATTGTCTGTGCACTCAAGGCTCAATCAAACGGAGCCGAGCGTATTGCATGTACTGAAAATAAACTTAATCTACACAATCAGCCTATGCATGAAACCTCTCATAACCGCCTGATAATGCCTCCGATCATTTGACAAGAATACTTATATATAGGAAGTACCAGCGGCGTATCCACCATATTCTTGTCAAATTTTCATTGACTTTATCCGCAAGTTATGGTTAGTTCTATGCGACTCTACTACAAACACCACAACCACAAGATACTGATAATGAAAATGTCTGTGCGCTCAAGGCTCAATCAAACGGAGCCGAACGTATTGCATGTATTGAAAATGAAATTGTCTGTGCGCTCAAGGCTCAATCAAACGGAGCCGAGCGTATTGCATGTAATGAAAATGTAAAATGAACTGATCGATCAAGGCTCAATCGAACGGAGCCGATCGTTGCGGGCACGCCAAGTTCAACCGCATAATAAAATGGGGAACAAGCTCAAAACCTCATAAGGGGTAGTTGCGGCCTCGGCAAATGCATATACTGAAAACAATAAACAATAATTACTCTAACAGTCTACACATGGAACCTCTCATAACCGCCAGATAATGCTTCTGATCCTTTGACAAGAATACTTATATATAGGAAGTACCAGCGGCGTATCCACCGTACTCTTGTCAAAGTTTCATTGGCTTTATCCTTAAGTTATGATTGGTTTGATGTGATAAAGAAAAACATAAAACTAAACGATAGGAGTTGAATCTGGGTCTTCGGCGAAGAGGACTAGTTGGGTATCTTCGTTTGGGCCGTCATTATCTTCGACAGGATTGGCGTTGATATTGAAGACTCTTCCTCTTGCTGGTGACCTAGCGGTTGGGTTTTCTTGGTTTACTTGGTTAACTGGGTTTGATTGGGCTTGAGTGTTGATGACGTTAACCAATTGAGGGCATGTGTTTCTAAAGTGTGTAGGGTCACCACAATTGAAACAAGCTCGAACATATGGGAACATGGGATATTGGGGTTGATGATAAGTTTGGGCCATGTTTTGAGTAGGGGAAGAGGTTTGGTTTTGAAAGGTGCGGCAAACCTAGCTCGAATGACCATAGCGTCCACAAGTTGCACATAGACGACATGGTAAGGTATGGGGATGGTGATAAAAACAGTTGTTGCATCGAGGGTGAGGTCCAAGATATGGTTTCTTATTTGGGTAGGTTGAGTTGGGTGCCACTTGGGTGATTGGGATAGCTTGGATGGGTATGGCGTGTGAAATTGGTTGATTTCGTTGGGTAGCAGCGAAAAGTTGCCCGTCTCTTTTTCTCTTAGAATTGGGTTGAGAAGGGGATTCGGTTTGGGTGGAGTCGGAGGTTTCAGTCGATTCTTTATCCTTCTTCTTCTCCTCCTTGAAGTCTTTGTTTCGGATTCGATTCTCGGTGAGCTCTGTTGCTAGCTCCATTGCTGCTTCCAAAGTTGCAGGCTTGGTACTTATTACAGGGTCTTGAATCTTTGACGGAAGACCACGAATGTAGTGCTCAATCAAACGGTAGAGGGGAGTGAACATGTTGGGAACCATTTGATGTAACTCGAGGAATCTTTTGTTGTAGGTGGTGTGGTCTCCTTCCTTTTGCTTCACCGAATAAAATTCATCTTCTAATTTCTTGATTTCACTCCTTGGGCAAAATCGTCTGGTCATGATTTCCTTCAATTCGTTCCATGTTAAAGTCATAGCATCGTCGACGCCTCGTTTGGCCTTCTCTGTATTCCACCAAGTAAGTGCTATCCCATATAATCGACCGGTAGCATATCGCACTTTGCGATCGTCAGGGCAATCGCAATTTAGAAAAGTGTTCTCCATTTCTTCAAACCAATGGAGGAGAGCGGTGACACCTTCAGTCCCTTTGTATTTCGGAGGGTCACATGATTTGAAATGCTTGTAGGTGCATTTAGTGGTATTTGGGGAAGAGTTGATAACGTTTTGGTTTGCTTGATTGACAGGATTATCGGTGAGTGCTTGTTGTACTTGGATTACAATGTTGGGTATTACGGCAGCCATTTGTTGAGCGATTAAGGCAGCCATGCGTTCGCGGGCTTTTCTTGCTCTCGTCTTCCTACGGGCGAGGTTAGAAGACATCTACAAGGAATACATGACAAGAGTATGAGTTGGATGTTTTTGGGTTCATGGGTCGCAATAGGAATGAACATTCATAAAATAATTATAGAAAAATAAATCTACTACATCCATAGGATGTCTTGGGCTTTGCTCGCCATTAGGCCCTACATGCCGCCATACTTTACCTGTGTAATCATGTGGGCCCCCATGAATACCGGTTTTTCATATGGTTCACACGGGTTTGCCAGGTTGCGTACACAAAAACCCGGAGAAAATCGAGAAATATGTATACAACGTGTGATATTCGGAATGTGTCCAGGTGTAGACACGGTGACACCTCAAAGTGGGTTAGTTCGAACGACGTTTGGTGTGGCATGCTTTGGCCTAATAGGTCCTTCGTACTCTCATCGTTGGTCCCCAGGTAGGCAAACTGGTCCGTTATATTGGATTTATACGAATGCCAACCTAGACAGGACGTTCCGACTACCGGTACTTGTACCCTTCCAGTTACTACATGCCCGTCGCAGAACTTACTTTGATGAGATTTGAAAATTGCAAGAAAATCTTTGGATAATGAGAGTATGAAAATAAATTGAATACATGAACATCGATATATGTTTAATGAATATGTATATAAGCATGTATGTTTGACTGTAAATGTAAACAAATATGAAACAAATAAATATCACAAGTTTGTATGTAACCACCTAATCAATTAAAATTTAGGCAGACTATAGTATAGGCTCTAAGGGTCTAATAACCTATCCTATATCCCTATAGTCATGGCTCTGATACCAATCTGTCACACCCCGACCCGCAGCGGAAAAGGTGATCGGGGCATTATTGGGTTATCATCAAAGCTCATGACATTTATTATGCGTTTCATATTCATTAAATACAATTTAATGGAGATTTATAATAAATGTTACAACACATTCTAACTATCAATCTAAGCTTCTTTGTTCTCTTCTAAGGCATTTCCTATGTTTTCTTTGCTTCAACCTGTTCACCTGTATCATGTGTAAAAAGGTTTTGGATCAACATAAAGTTGGCGAGTGAACCCTATGGAAAAACATTTGAACAAGTTTATTAAATTGATTATGAAATATGTGCACAACCACTCATGAGTAAAAATAGATGTAAACTTATTCAACAATCATAAGATATTAAATAAAGCACACATGAACAATAATGGAACATTTAGAGGCACGCGTTGCTCAACTCGTCTCTCACGAGGAACTGATGGGCCTAATGAATGAATTGCATAAACATGATAATATGAATGACACAACTACAAACAATATAAACTCAATGATACACACATGAACAATAATGAATTGGTTTTGAGGCACGCGTTGCTCACTCGTCTCCCACGAGGAACTGATGGGCTTAATGAATAAATTTCATAGAATTTGATAAAATGAAATAAGTAATCACAACAATATAAACAATCTAAGTTTAGGTCACGATATGGTATGGCACAATTTAAATAAACGAGTTAATTATTTGAGACACATGACACACCCCAAAACGTGTAATTAAAAAGGGGAGTTGTTAGATTCACTCACAGTGGGTGCGTTCGGTTGATGATGTTGAATGCACGCGAAGTGGTTTTAACCACGAGTGAGATTAACCTAGATAAATCGCATTATGGTTTGGTAAGTAAACGGATTTTATTAATATATTTTAGTAGGATTGTTGGGTGTATTTTTGCGAGTTTAAGGCTATTTTCTAACCTTAAAAATGTTATTTTTAAGTATTTTTAATTGATTTTTAATTAAAATAAATAAATAAAAATAAAAAAAAATTTTGATTTTTTTGCTACAGTTGACTTTGACTTTGACCGTTGACCGGTTCGAATGCGAAAATAAGTGCGCTGGGTGAGGCTCGAACCCGAGACCTCCCGTACGCGTGCACGCAGCTCTACCAACTGAGCTACGTGTCTAACCCGTCATATATCTGTTTTTAATTATATTTATATATTAATTAATTTAAACAGAAAATCCTTTTATTTTAAAAACGATTTAATTGAATCGTACGGTGCGCTCCATAGGTCTCGAACCCGGGACCTGTGGCTTATACCAACACACAGTCCACCGCTGGACTGTGTGTCCAACTTGTTAACTTAACTGATTTTTATTATACTTAAACACAAACTGATCATTTCCTTTTCTGTCTTATTTTAAAAAATAGATAATTGTCCGAGTCGGTGCAGTAGCTCGGACTCGAACTCGTGACCTGTGATATAAACATACACACAGTCCACCACTGGACTGTGTGTCTAACTTGGTTATTATTCCGGTTATTACTATACTTAACATATAACAGTGTGACTTCCGGTTCGGTTAACAAAAAAAAGGCGTTTTTTATTAAGGCGGCGTGTGTGGAACAAGATTCGAACTCGAGACCTTTGTGTGTTTATTGTGCACACAGTCCACCGCTGGACTGTGTGTCTAACCCGAGTAATTTCTTGATTTATATTATACTTATATGTTACCGATAGTTCGTCTTCTTCATCAGATTTTAACCAGGAACAATGACGATCTGGTTCGAAGTTTTAATCAGGATTCTTTAGTGTTTTAGGTTAACTACAGCTGAGATGTAAGTAAAAAGAAAGGAAATTAGGCGTGAGGTATACCTACTAGCTTTCCTCTGTTTTCCGGCAGAACTCCGGCGACAGCAATCCCTTCCGGCGACGAGTGTCTTGCAACAGCGAGTCTCCAGAAAGCTTACAAAGTATGTGGGTGACTTCGGTATAAGTTCAGAGGGTTCAGTAAGGCTCAGAAATGAGGAAACCGGTTTTCCAGCGACGAACAGAATGATTCCTGCGAGTGAGTTTTCGCCGAGAAAGGGTGCGGTTTTGAGCGAAAATGTTTGCAGAGGTTCGAGGGGGTATTTATAGGGCAAGTCGTCGATGTATTTGGTCTGATTTCCGACTTGGTTCGTCGGTTTGAATTTCTCCGGCGGTTATAACTTTGGTCGCGGACTCAGACGTCGGTTATAACCGATGTAGCGTTTATGTTTTACGTTATAACTGAAAGAAACGTTAAGTTTCGCGAGATTGCCGGGATTTCCGACGACTGAACTTTTGGGCGCCGGTTTTGAATTCGGAAGGACACCTTATCAATTAAGTGATTCCAATATTTACAAGGAACATCAGTGCCGCAGTGGTTTGTGTGTTGGGTGTTAAGACTTGCTGACCGGTACTGACCCGGGTTCGAAACCCGGCAGAACCAAAGTATTTTTATTTTGTGATTTTTAACAGTTTTTCAAAAACTAATTATATATTCCCGTATAATAATCGATTATGTATCGTTTAAAATTATTTTGGGCATTTAATTCGCAACGAAAATTTTAACTGACTGTTCGGTTAATAAACGGAGCGGGTTTGGTAAATCCGTTTTTTGACGGATGTTACAGTATTAATGAATATGAAACGTTAAAATAAATGTCATGAGCTTTGATGATAACCCAATCATGCCCCGATCACCTTTCCGCTGCGGGTCGGGGTGTGACAGATTGGTATCAGAGCCATGACTATAGGGATATAGGATAGGTTATTAGACCCTTAGAGCCTATATTATAGTCTGCCTAAATTTTATTTGATTAGCTGGTTACATACAAACTTGTGATATTTATCTGTTTCATATTTGTTTATATTTACAGTCAAACATACATGCTTATATACATATTCATTATACATATATCAATGTTCATATATTCAATTCATTTTCATACTCTCATTATTCAAAGATTTTGTTGCAATTTTCAAATCTCATCAAAGTAAGTTCTGCGACGGGCATGTAGTAACTGGAAGGGTACAAGTACCGGTAGTCGGAACGTCCTGTCTAGGTTGGCATTCGTATAAATCCAATATAACGGACCAGTTTGCCTACCTGGGGACTAACGATGAGAGTACGAAAGACCTATTAGGCCAAAGCATGCCACACCAAACGTCGTTCGAACTAACCCCACTTTGAGGTGTCACCGTGTCTACACCTGGACACATTCCGAATATCACACGTTGTATACATATTTCTCGATTTTCTCCGGGTTTTAGTGTACGCAACCAGGCAAACCCATGCGAACCATATGAAGAACCGGTATTCATGGGGGGCCACATGATTACAAAGGTGAAGTATGGCGGCATGTAGGGCCTAATGGCGAGCAAAGCCCAAGACATCCTATGGATGTAGTAGATTTATTTTTCTATAATTATTTTATGAATGTTCATTCCTAGTGCGACCCATGAACCCAAAAGCATCCAACTCATACTCTTGACATGTATTCCTTGTAGATGTCTTCTAACCTCGCCCGTAGGAAGATGAGAGCAGGAAAAGCCCGCGAGCGCATGGCTGCCCTAATCGCTCAACAAATGGCTGCCGTAATACCCAACATTGTAATCCAAGTCCAACAAGCACTTACCGTTAATCCTGTCAATCAAGAAAACCAAAACATTATCAACTCTCCCCCAAATACCACTAAATGCACCTACAAGCATTTCAAATCATGTGACCCTCCAAAATACAAAGGGACTGAAGGCGTCACCGCTCTCCTCCATTGGTTTGAAGAAATGGAGAACACTTTTCTAAATTGCGATTGCCCCGATGATCGCAAAGTGCATTATGCTACCGGTCGATTATATGGGATAGCACTTACTTGGTGGAATACAGAGAAGGCCAAACGAGGTGTGGAAGATGCTATGACCTTAACTTGGAACGAATTGAAGGAAATCATGACCAGACGATTTTGCCCAAGGAGCGAAATCAAGAAATTAGAAGATGAATTTTATTCGTTGAAGCAAAAGGAAGGAGACCACACCACATACAACAAAAGATTCCTCGAGTTACATCAAATGGTTCCCAACATGTTCACTCCCCTCTACCGTTTGATCGAGCATTACATTCGTGGTCTGCCGTCAAAGATTCAAGACTCTGTAATAAGTACCAAGCCTGCAACTTTGGAAGCAGCAATGGAGTTAGCTACAGAGCTCACCGAGAACCGAATCCGGAACAAAGACTTCAAGGAGGAAAAGAAGAAGGATAAAGCATCGACTGAAACCTCCGATTCCACCCAAACCGAATCCCCTTCTCAACCCAATCCTAAGAGAAAAAGAGACGGGCAACTTTTCGCTGCTATCCAACGAAATCAACCAATTTCACATGCCATACCCATTCAAGCTATCCCAATCACTCAAGTGGCACCCAACTCAACCTACCCAAATAAGAAACCATATCTTGGACCTCACCCTCGATGCAACAACTGTTTTTATCACCATCCCCTTACCTTACCTTGTTGACTATGTGCAACTTGTGGACGTTATGGTCATTTGAGCAAGGTTTGCCGCACCTTTCAAAACCAAATCTCTCCCCCTACTCAAACCATGAACCAAACCTATCAATCACCCCAATACCCCATGTTCCCATATATTCGAGCTTGCTTCAATTGTGGCGACCCTACCCACTTTAGAAACACATGCCCTCAATTGGTTAACGTCATCAACACCCAAGCTCAATCAAACCCAGTTAACCAAGTAAACCAAGAAAACCCAACCGCTAGGCCACCAGCTAGAGGAAGAGTCTTCAACATCAACGTCAATCCTGTCGAAGATAATGACGGCCCAAACGAAGATACCCAACTAGTCCTCTTCACCGAAGATCCAGATTCAACTCCTATCGTTTAGTTTTTATGTTTTTCTTTATCACATAGAACCAAACATAACTTAAGGATAAAGCCAATGAAACTTTGACAGATACGGTGGATACGCCGCTGGTACTTCCTATATATAAGTATTCTTGTCAAAGGATCAGAAGCATTATCTGTCGGTTATGAGAGGTTCCATGTGTAGACTGTATGAGTAATTATTGTTTATTATTTTCAGTACATGTAATTTCATAGGCCGCCGCTCCCCATTACATTATGAGCGTTGAGCATGTTCCCCATTTCATTATGAGGTTGAACCTGGCGTGCCCACATTTTTCATTTTCAGTACATGCAATACGATCGG
Organism: Scalesia atractyloides; assembly: GCA_947069175.1. Taxonomy (NCBI): domain Eukaryota; kingdom Viridiplantae; phylum Streptophyta; class Magnoliopsida; order Asterales; family Asteraceae; genus Scalesia; species Scalesia atractyloides. Next base: position 68,245,923 of record CAMTDV010000003.1, on the reverse strand, counting down.
CTCCGTTTGATTGAGCCTTGAGCGCACAGACATTTTTCATTTTCAGTACATGCAATACGATCGGCTCCGTTTGATTGAGCCTTGATCGCATAGACATTTTCATTATCAGTATCTTGTGGTTGTTGTGTTTGTTGTAGAGTCGCATAGAACTAATCATAACTTGCGGATAAAGTCAATGAGAATTTGACAAGAATATGGTGGATACGCCGCTGGTACTTCCTATATATAAGTATTCTTGCCAAATGATCGGAGGCATTATCAGGCGGTTATGAGAGGTTCCATGCATAGGCTATTTGTGTGATTGTTGTTTAGATTAAGTTTATCATTTTCAGTACATGCAATACGATCGGCTCCGTTTGATTGAGCCTTGATCGCACAGACATTTTCATTTTCAGTACATGCAATATGATCGGTTCCGTTTGATTGAGCCTTGATCGCACAGACATTTTTCATTTCAGTATTTTATGTTTGTTGTATTGGTTGTAGAGTCATATAGGACTAATCATAATTCACTGATAAAACCAATGAAAATTTGACAAGAATATGGTGGATACGCCGCTGGTACTTCCTATATATAAGTATTCTTGTCAAAGGATCAGAGGCATTGTCAGACAGTTATGAGAAGTTCTATGTAGGATTTAGTAGTTTCTTGGTAACTAATCATAACTTGTGGATAAAACCAATGAAAATTTGGCAAGAATATGGTGGATACGCCGCTGGTACTTCCTATTTATAAGTATTCTTGCCAAAGGATCAGAGGCATTATCAGGCGGTTATGAGAAGTTCCATATAGGATTTAGTATTGCCTTGGTTGAAATTTGTGTTACATTTATATCATCTTGCTATTTAAAGAGATTGGATTGTGTTCCATTTCTACATAAACTAACCTCTCCATCATAACAAACGAGAGAGGAACTGCCACCATTCAAACATATATGCTATCAGAATGTGGATTCAAATGTTAGCTGTTGTGTTTATTTATGTTCTATAGTCATAGAACCAATCATAACTTACTGATATTAGCTGTTGTGTTTATTTATGTTCAAATATTAGCTGTTGTGTTTATTTATGTTCCATGTAGGTTGTAGTATTAGAAGTTTTGCCTTAGGATATAACCATACCCTTCCAAACATATCCAAACTCTTATGCATGATATCACAGTTAGTAAATCAATTCTGCTTATCAATACTTCTACAGTAGGCAACAAAAAGCGATTCCTGTAACAGGGTACTTAACCCTTACAAGGAACGTTACCGCCTCGAACAAAAACTTAAAACCCTTACTTTTCTTCTAAGTATGTAACTGTCAAACTAAACACCATCATTCTTTTAGTCAAATATATCACTATTTAAATTTCTGGACGAAATTTCTAAAAAGCAGGGGATACTGTAACATCCGTCCAAAAACGGATTTACCAAACCCGCTCCGTTTATTAACCGAACAATCAGTTAAAAATTTCGTTGCGAATTAAATGCCCAAAATAATTTTAAACGATACATAATCAATTATTATATGGGAATATATAATTAGTTTTTGAAAAACTGTTAAAAATATGAAAATAAAAATAATATGTTCCTGCCGGGTTTCGAACCCGGGTCAGTCAGCCGGTCCAACACAGACTTAACACTCAACACTTAAACCACTGTGCCACTGATGTTTCTTGTTAAATGTTAGGATCATTTAATTCATAACATGACTTTCCGAATTCAAAACCGGCGCACAAATGCAGTCGTCGGAAATCCCGGCGATCTCGCCAAGAATTTACGACATCTTCAGTGATAACGTAAAACTTAATAGCTATATCGGTTATAACCGACGCCTGAGTCCGCGACACAAACTATAACCGCCGGAAAACGTAATGACTTTGAATCAAGTCGGAAATTGGACCAAGTTCATCGATAACCTGCCTTATAAATACCCCCTCGAACCTCTGCAAACATTTTCGCTCAAAACCGCACCCTTTCTCGGCGAAAACTCACTCGCCGGAAATCTTCTGCTCATTGCCGGAAAACCGAACCCTCCACTTCTAAGCCTTACTTAACCCCATGAGCTTATATCGAAGTCACCCACGTCCTTTGTAAGCTTTCTGAAGGCTCGTTGCTGCAAGACACACGACGCCGGAACCTGTTGCTGTCGCCGGAGTTCTGCCAGAGAAACAGAGGAATCCAGTCGGTATACCTCACGCTTAAATCGTCCCTTTTTTTATTTAATCTCACCTGTAATTAACTAAAAAACGCTAAAGAAACCGATTAAAACATTGAACCAGTCGGACTTCCGATTCTGGTTAAAACTTACGAAGAAGACGAAGTTCGGTAACATATAAGTATAATTAAAATCAAGTTATTACTCGGGTTAGACACACAGTCCAGCGGTGGACTGTGTGCACATTAAACACACAAACGTCTCGAGTTCGAATCTTGTCCCACACACGCTGCCTTAATAAAAATGTCTTTTTTTGTTAACTGAACCGGATTCATTTCATGTATATGTTAAGTTTATTAATAACCGGAATAATAACCAAGTTAGACACACAGTCCAGTGGTGGACTGTGTGTATGTTTAATCACAGGACACGAGTTCGAGTCCGGTCTACTACATCGATCCGGACAATTATTCAAACTTTTTAAATACGGCATAAATGAAAATGCTTAGTTTGTATTTAAGAATAATAAAAATCAGTTTAGTTAACAAGTTGGACACACAGTCCAGCGGTGGACTGTGTGTTAACGCAACCCACAGGTCCCGGGTTCGAGACCTGTGGAGCGCACCGGTCCGATTCAATTAAATCGTTTTTAAAAATAAAATGATTTTCGGTTTAATCTAATTAATATATAAATATAATTAAAAACAGATATATTTCGGGTTAGACACGTAGCTCAGTTGGTAGAGCTGCGTGCACGCGTACGGGAGGTCTCGGGTTCGAGCCTCACTCAGCGCACAATTATACAAGCGAACCGGTCAAAGTCAAAGTCAACGGTCAACGGCCAACTGTAGTAAAAAAATCAAAATTTTTTATTATTTTTATTTATTTATTTTAATTAAAAATCAATTAAAAATACTTAAAAATAACATTTTTAAGGTTAGAAAATAGCCTTAAACTCACAAAAATACACCCAACAATCCTACTAAAATAGATTAATAAAATCCGTTTACTTACCGAACCATAATGCTATTTATCTAGGTTAATTTCACTCGTGGTTAAAACCACTTCGCGTGCATTCAACATCATCAACCGAACGCACCCACTGTGAGTGAATCTTACAACTCCCCCTTTTAATTACACGTTTTGGGGTGTGTCATATGTCACAAAATAATTAACTTGTTTATTTAAAACTTGTGCCACACCATATCGTGATCTAAACTTAGATTGTTTATATTGTTGTGATTACGTATTTCATTTTGTCAAATTATATGAAATTCATTCATTAAGCCCATCAGTTCCTCGTGAGAGACGAGTGAGCAACGCGTGCCTCAAAACCAATCCATTATTGTTCATGTGTGTATCATTGAGTTTATATTTTTGTAGTTATGTCTTTCATATTATCATGTTTATGCAATTCATTCATTAGGCCCATCAGCTCCTCGTGAGAGACGAGTTGAGCAACGCGTGCCTCTAAACGTCCCATTATTGTTCACGTGTGCTTTATTTAATATCTAATGATTGTTGAGTAAGTTTACATCTATTTTTACTCATGTGTGGTTGTGCACTCATTTCATAATCAATTAAATAAACTTGTTCAAATGTTTTCCATAGGATTCACTCGCCAACTTTTTGTTGATCCAAAAACCCTTTTACACATGATACAGGTGAACAGGTTGAAGCAAGGAAAACATAGGAAATGCCTTAGAAGAGAACAAAGAAGCTTAGATTGATAGTTAGAACATGTTGTAATATTTATTGTAAATTTCCATTAAATTGTATTAATGAATATGAAACGTTAAAATAAATGTCATGAGCTTTGATGATAACCCAATCATGCCCCGATCACCTTTTCCGCTGCGGGTCGGGGTGTGACACTTACATACATACGCAATCACGCACGTCTCAACTTTCACATATTTGAAAAAATTTTCATGCTTTTTTTCTCAAAATTTTGTGATGTTTTCATTTTTCATTCTCATCAAAGTGAGTTCTACGACGGGCATGCAGTAACTGGAAGGGTACAAGTACCGTTAGTCGAAACGTCCTGTCTAGGATTGGCATTCGTATAAATCCAATATAACGGACCAGTTTTCCTACCTGGGGACTAACGATGAGAGTACGAAGGACCTATTTGGCCAAAGCATGCCACACCAAACGTCGTGTGAACTAACCCCGCTTTGAGTTGTCTGTAACATCCGTCGAAAAAACGGGTTTCCAAAACCCGCTTCGTTTATTAATCGAATATCCAGTTATAATTTTTCGTTGCATATTTATTGCTCAAATTAATTTTAAACGATACATAATTAATAACTATATTAGAATATAAAAACCATATTTTATAAATAATCGTAAATTGTGAGAAAAAAATAAAATGGGGACGCCGGGTTTCGAACCCGGGTCGCCCACAAACTCAAACACATAACACACCGCTCCACCACACGCCTCCTTTGTGAAAATACTGAAACAAATAATACTTAAAATAAAACCCGAATTCAAAACCGGAGATCACCGCGCTCAGAACTCGCAATCACCGGAAAATCCGGCAATCCGCGAGTTTAGCCATTTTCCTTTTGACTAAAACACTATAACCGACTTCGACATCGGTTATAACCGACATTTAACAGTCAATTGCGGTCGTAACCGCCGGAGAAACTTTGACCGCGAAAAGACCAAAATTCGGACTCAATACATCCTGTTCTTCCCTATAAATACCCACCCAAACCTCTGGTAACCTTTTCGCTCAAAATCGCACAATCTCTCGAAGCTTTAGCATGTCGCTGGAGATATTCTGCATTCGCCGGACTTTCACCGGAAAACCGAGACTTACTTCAAATCGGTAAAATTCTCGACCCTTTTGCTTGCAATCCATTATTAGGCAAGTATTAACATAAATCGTTCAACCAGAATCTGTCTCAGACAACGTTGCCGGGAATTCCTGCACTCGCCGGAAAATCACTAGAAATTCCGAAGTCTCACTGTCAATCGGTACAATCATCTAAACCCCCTGATATCCCTTGTTTAATAACTTAATTGCGCAACTCATTGATCAAAACTGTTAATTGATTCACTCAGACGGAAGTCACTAATCAGAGCCGACGACTCTTGCCGGAAATCTGAGGAAAACATTCTGTTCGGTACATTTTACTCCGTAACCCTCTTTATCCATTTCATCCAATCAATTATATGTTCGATGACCGATTTAAACAAGAACAGTCGGACATCACTGTTCTGTGTCTTTGTAAACGAAGAAGACGAAGTTGAATATGTGTATAAGTATAACTAAAAACGGATATTTGAACGGGTTAGACACACAGTCCAGCGGTGGACTGTGTGCACAAACAATGCACACGTCCCGGGTTCGAATCGCACACGTTACCGAATTTCAGAATTAAAACCAACATTTTTACAACTGAATCGGATCAGGTCACCGGATGTTAATAAGTATAATTTAATCCATAAATTAAACAGATATGACACACAGCCCAACTGGTTGGGCTGTGCGAACTCGAACCGAAGGACCCGAGTTCGACTCCGGTTCCCTGCAACCGGTTCGGCCATATAAATCGTTTTTAATAAAAACCCAAATAAATTAAAAGTTAATTAGTGTATAAATATAATTAAAATAGAGAATATTTCGGGTTAGACACGTAGCTCAGTTTGTAAAGCTGCGTGCACGTATACGAGAGGTCCCGAGTTCGAACCTCACTCAGTGCATATAATTAACACAATCCAACCGGTCAACGGTCAACAGTCAAAAAGTCATTTTTTTATTTATTTTTATTAATTTATTTAATCAGAAAATCATTTAAAATACTTAAAAATAAGATTTTAAAGTTAGAAAACCTCCTTAAACTCACAAAAATAAATCTAAAAATCACATTAAGAGTATAAATTAAAAGTGCTAATTTATCGAATCATTTCGTTATTATTTTAGGTTAGTTTTCCTCGTCGATCAAATCCTAAAATTCGTGCGCATCCAACGTCATCAAAGAACGCACCCAATGTGAGTGAATCTCTACAAATTCCCCATTTTAATCACATTTTGGGGTGTATTATGTGTCGTTTAATTCCTTGTTATATTTAAACACTTGTGCATCCATCATATCCGTGATCAAATGTGTATCCAATATGTATCAATTGTTGTGTGAATTATGTTTAGATTGAAGTTATCATTTTCAGTGCATGCATTTCATTAGGCCCATCAGCTCCCCGTGGGATACGGGTTGAGTATCAGGTGCCTCATTCGATCGGCTCCGTTTGATTGAGCCTTGATCTCACATACATCATCATTCATGTCACTCGATCGGCTCCGTTTGATTGAGCCTTGATCTCATATACATCATCATTCATGTCATTTACTCATCCAATGTGGTTTGTGTTTTTGTTATATATATATATGTTTGCTCACATGTGATTACTGCACAAATTTTCAATATTAAATACAACAAGAAATTAATAACAATGTTTTCTCAAGGTTCACTCGCCAACTTTGGTTGACCCAAAATATCCCCCGTTTTACACATGATACAGATGATCCAGTTGAGACAAGAAACACATAGGAAGGCCTAGAAGAATAAATCAGTTTAAGCTTGGGATTGTTTTACTTAGTTTCATTTCCTTGTAAATGTATGGATTTGATTTGAATATTTAAGTTGTAATTTGAATTTAATATATATGAAACATTTTAGTAAACATCATGAGCTTTGGTGATAACCCAATTATGCCCCGACTCTTATTCCGCTGCGGGTCGGGGTGTGACATTGTCACTGTGTCTACACCTGGACACCCTACGACTTTATACCTCACAATCATGTTTTACGATTTTCACTCGGGTGATGCAAGTGTTAACAGGCCAACACCAATGAACTCTACAAAGCCCAATAGTCATGGGGGCCCACATGACTACCTATGCCAAAGTATGGGGGGACATATGGGGGCCCAAACATGAGCAAAGCCCAAGACATCCTATGGATGTAGGGAACTTATTTTCTCATTTGTTTTGTGAATGTTAATTTTTAAATACGGCACATGACACTTAAAACGCCAAAACTCATAATCTCGTTAGGTATTTCTTGTAGATGTCTTCTAGGAACTCACGAGGAGGTAGGAGTTCAGGAAGATCCGGCGATCGTATGGCTGCTCAAATAGCCCAACAGATGGCCGTCGTGATTCCTGACATTGTAGTTCAAGTCCAGCAAGCCCTTGCCGCTAATCCTATCAACACAATCAACCAAGAAGGACAAAATGTTGCCAATCCTCCCACCAACACCACCAAGTGCACCTACAAGAACTTCAACTCATGCGACCCTCCAATGACCGCAAGGTGCACTATGCTATTGGTCGCCTGTATGGGGTAGCACTCACGTGGTGGAATGCAGAGAAAGGTAGACGAGACGTCGAAGCCGTTGTGGCCCTAACTTGGGAAGAATTGAAGGAACTTATGACTAGACGCTTCTGTCCAAGAAGTGAAATCAAGAAATTGGAGGATGAATTCTATTTCTTGAAAAAAAAAGAGGGAGACCACATAACCTACAACAAGAGGTTTCTCGAGTTGAATCAAATGGTTCCCAACTTGTTCACTCCACTCTAACGTCTGATCGAGCACTCATTTGAGGTCTTCCCTCGAAAATCCAAGACTCTGGGATGAGTACTATGCCTGTAACTCTAGAGGCAGCGATGGAGCTAGCTACTGAGCTCACTGAAAACCGCATCAGGAACGGGGATTTTAAAGATGAGAAGAAGAAAGACAAGGCACCTACTGAAACCTCTACCCCAACCCAAACTGGATCATCTTCTAAGTTTGCTGGCAAAAGAAAGCGCAATGGGAAAAATTTTGCTGTTACACAAACCAATCAACCTATTGCCGCCACACCAATAACACAAGTTGCTCCTCCTACTGCACCATTTAAGAAGCAGTATACAAGACCTCACCCAAAATGCAACCGATGTCAATATCACCACCCTCCCGAGAACCCATGTCTTCATCTGTGGCTGTGCAGGTCATACAATCCAAACCTGCCGTGTTCTTCAAAGACCAGCCCGTAATCAACCTCAAGCCCGACCAAACAACCAAGTGGTAGGCCAAGCTCCCTACCAACAACCTCTACTTCTAACATCCGCTCAACCAATGGTTCAACCTTTCTACCAACCCAACTATCCTATGATGCAGCCTGTCAGAGCTTGTTTCAACTGCGGTGATCCAACCCATTTTCGCAACGCCTTTCCGCGTTTGGTGAACATCATAAATGCTCAAGCCCAAGCTAATCCAGTGAACCAAGCCAACCAAGTCAATCCGCCCGCTAGAGGAAGAGCTTTTAACATCAACGCCAACCAAGTTAGAGCGGATAACAACGTGGTTAACGGTAAGTTTCTCATAATTGGTAGTTATGCATCTATTCTTTTTGACACTAGCGCGGATAAGAGTTGTGTGTCCTTAGAGTTTTAATCTATTCTTGGTTTACCTCGCGTTAGTCTAGCCGAATCATTTACAGTGGAAGTAGCCAACGGCGAACCTATTACGTTAGACTCTATCATTCGTGATTGCACTCTCACTCTCAATGATCATCACTTTCCAATTGATCTTATTCCTATAAAGTTGGGTAGTTTCAACGTCATCATTGGTATGGACTGGCTTAGTCAGCATCACGCTGAAGTTGTTTGTTATGAGAAATTTATTCGAATTCCTCTCGCTGACGGTCAAACTCTGCGTATTTTTGGTGAAACCCCATCCAAAGGACTCAAGTTGATGTCATGCCTTCAAGCTCGAAGATACTTTCGCAAAAATTACATAGCATTTTAGCCCATATCGTCAAAAAGGAAGGCAAGGAGAAGAAACTCGAAGACATCCCAACCGTTAAAGAATTTCCTCAAGTTTTTTCCGATGATGTTTCAGGACTTCCTCCTGTGCGAGAAGTCGAATTTCGAATCGATCTTGTACCTGGTGCTACACCAGTTGCAAAATCTCTATATCGGTTAGCCCCATCTAAAATGCAAGAGTTAGCTAGTCAACTGCAAGAACTGACTGACAAGGGATTCATACGTCCTAGCTCATCACCTTGGGGTGTGCCGGTTCTATTCGTAAAGAAGAAGGATGGAACTTTCCGAATGTGTATCGACTATCAAGATCTTAACAAGCTGACCATAAAGAACCGCTATCCTTTACCTCGTATCGATGATCTTCTAGATCAACTTCAGGGTGCCACCTGTTTCTCAAAAATCGATCTTCGTTCAGGATATCACCAGCTTAGAGTACGTGAAGAAGACATTCCCAAGACTGCTTTTCGAACTCGTTATGGTCACTATGAATTCTGGTCATGCCTTTTGGTTTGACCAATGCTCCTGTCGTTTTCATGGATTTGAAGAATATGGTGTGTAAACCCTACCTCGATCGTTTCGTCATAGTCTTTATTGATGATATCCTTATTTATTCTAAGACCAAATCCAATCATGAACAACATCTTCGACTCATCTTAAAACTTTTGAGAACCGAAAAGCTTTACGCTAAGTTCTCGAAATGTGAATTCTGGTTAAAAGAGGTTCAATTTCTTGGTCACGTTGGCAACGACGGAATTCATGTTGACCCTGCAAAGATTAAAGCGGTGCAAGAATGGCAAGCTCCACGCACTCCTACCGAAGTTTGATCATTCCTTGGTTTAGCTAGTTATTATCAACGCTTTATCGCCAATTTCTCTCGTATTGCTTTACCACTCACAGCCTTGACTCATAAGGGCAAGCCCTTTATTTGGGGGCCCAAGCAAGAAGATGCTTTTCAAACTTTGAAACAAAAACTTTGTGATGCACCTATTCTCACCCTCCCTGACGGTTGTGAAGACTTTGTGGTCTATTGTGACGCATCAGGGCTGGGGCTAGGGTGTATCCTAATGCAAAGAGGAAAGGTGATAGCCTACGCCTCAAGGCAACTCAAAGTGCATGAAAAGAATTACACTACTCACGACCTAGAACTTGGAGCAGTCGTGTTCGCTCTATAGATATGGAGACATTATCTCTATGGTACCAAGTGTGAGATTTACACTGACCACAAGAGCCTTCAAAATATCTTCAATCAAAAAGAGTTGAACATGAGGCAACGGTGATGGGTTGAACTCTTGAATGATTATGACTGCGAAGTCTGTTATCATCCTGGAAATGCAAATGTTGTGGCTGATGCCCTTAGCCAAAAAGAGTATGCGAACTCCATTCATATTTTGTGTACTCAAATCGTAACCGATCTTCAAAACCGAATTCGAGCAGCTCAACATATTTCTGTCACGGAAAATGATGTGCAAGATGAATTGTCTTGTGGAGCTGAAACCAAGTTAGAATCCAAGTCCGATGGTATCTTTTATTATCAGAACCGTATTTGGGTACCTGATCATGACAATCTTCGTACTTTTCTCCTGAATGAGGCTCACAAAACATGATACTCTATACATCCAGGTGCTGATAAGATGTATCAAGATCTACAATACTCTTACTGGTGGCCTGGCATGAAGAATGATATCGCCATATTTGTCTCTAAGTGCCTCACGTGTTCTAAGGTTAAAGCTGAATATCAAAGACCTTCAGGATTACTCATTCAACCTGAAATACCCATTTGGAAGTGGGAAAACATAACCATGGACTTTATTACCGGGTTACCTCGCACTGCTAGTGGGCACGATACAATTTGGGTTATCATTGATTGTCTTACCAAATCAGCTCATTTCATTCCAATCCCTGAAGACTATAAGAATGAGAGGTTAGCTCGTATCTATATTGACAAAATTTTAAGCCGACATTGTGTCCCTTTAAGTATCATTTCAGATCGAGATGGTCGTTTTACTTCACAAACATGGCAAGCCGTGCAATCAGCATTAGTAACACGTTTAGATCTCAGCACCACCTTTCACCCTCAAACTATTGGTCAATCTGAGCGCACCATACAAACTCTTGAAGACATGTTGCGAGCATGTGTCATCGACTTCAAGGGTAATCGGGATACTCATCTACCATTAGGTGAATTTTCGTATAACAATAGCTATCATTCAAGCATCGGTATGGCTCCTTTTGAAGCATTATATGGTCGTAAGTGCCGATCTCCTGTATGTTGGCACGAAATCGGTGAAGCACAAATCACTGGAACTGAATTGATCCAAGAAACAATTGATAAGATTCTTCAAATCCGCAATAATCTTCTATCAGCTCAGAGTCGTCAAAAGAGTTACACTGATAAACGACGAAAGCCACTTAAGTTTTGTGTTGGTGAGCAAGTACTTTTGAAAGTATCACCATGGAAGGGGGTGGTTCGTTTTGGTCAAAAAGGCAAGCTAGCACCACGCTATGTGGGACCATTCAAAATACTCGAGAGAGTTGATCCTGTAGCTTACAAGCTTGATTTACCAATAGAACTCAACAGAATTCATCCCATGTTTCATGTATCAAACTTGAAAAAGTGTCTCGCCGACGAAAATCTCCATATACCGTTAGAAGATATTCAGGTTGATGAGTCAATACATTTCGTTGAGTCAATACATTTCGTTGAACGACTTGTAGAAATCATGCACTTCGACGAGAAGCGTTTAAGAGGAAGTCGAATTCTGATAGTCAGGGTGCGTTGGGAGTCAAAACGAGGACCTGAGTTTACTTGGGAACGCGAAGACTCAATGCATGAGAAATACCCGCATCTTTTTCAAGTTACACCTACTACTACTAAAATTTCGGGATGAAATTTCTAAAAGTAGGGGATACTGTGACATTCGTTGTAAAACGGGTTCCAAAACCCGCTCCGTTAATAATTCATGTGTATGATATTAAGTTCCGTTACATATTTATTTGTCACATGTTTGCATTGTATAATAAACAAAATAATAAGGTTAAATATATAAAAACTATTAATAAAATTAATAAGTAAAATGGGAAAATAATAAAAAATAAATATAAAGGGGTAACCGGGTTTCGAACCCAGGTCCCCAATGAATTCACAAACACAAAACACCACTGAGCTGCACACACACTTGTGATAAAATTTGAAAACAATTAACTTTTATATTGAAACAAACGGCTAACCTGCAATTCAAAACAGAAAACTGCCGAAGCTTAATTGGTGCAATTAAACACAGATGATGGTTTTTCTTTGGGATTAAAAACGTATAACTGTTTTCAATCATCAACTGCAACCGAAATTCGGAATCAATTTGCATGAAAATCGAATGAATCCTTGACCCATAATTCAAGTTTTGAAACCGAAAAACTTAACCGCCTTTCACACTATAAATATCGATCCTACACTTCAACTAAACTCGCCCACTTACAAAACAACTCTCTGCTCAACTCTCTGTTCGTAAAACGTTCGCCGGAAATCATCCTCAGCCGCCGGAGCATCATCGGAAAATTCAAGATCACCGCCGCTTGGTATAATCGATTGAATATTCCTCTTTATTATCTTCTATTTTATAATCAGTAGTGAATTACGTGAAAGTCATTAGATTTAATCAATCGAGTTACTGATCTGGTGTTTTTTGGTTTAGAATATGAAGAAGATGAATTTCAGATAGTGTATTAATATAATTAAAATTAGAAGTTTAATCGGGTGAGACACACAGTCTAGTGGTGGACTGTGTGAAACACAAACACAACACACCCGGGTTCGAGTCTCACACATTACCGACTTTCCGAAACAAAATCAACTCTTTTTAAACCTATTCAGATCAACGCTCAGTATGTATATAAATGTAATATAAATCCCAGATATTTTGGGTTAGACACACAACCCAGTTGGAAGGGTTGTGTGCAACGTATCGTGGGGGCGCGGGTTCAAGCCGGTTTTGTAACCGGTTTTGCAAGCTTAAAATCCTTTTTAAATTTTAACAAAATAAAATATAACTCAGTTAGTATATATAGATAATTAAAATCAAGATTATTTCGGGTTAGACACGTAGCTCTGTTGCTAGAGCTGCGTGCACGTATATCACGAGTTCGATCCTCACACGATGCCAATAATCAATGCAATCTGACCGGTTGACCCGGTCAACCCTGAAAAAGGGAATATATTTTTTATTACTTGTTTTCTTTATTTTTGCTCCAAAAACCCTTAAAAATACCTATAAAAATAAGACTTATCAAACATAAAACTTGTAATAAATACTAGGAAAATAATCTAAAAAGCTTAATAAAATGTATTATTAAATATTAATTTCAAACAAAATAAATATATTTACCGAGTTATTGCGTGATTATTTAGGTTAGTATTCTCGTCGGTTGAAATCCTTAATCGTGCGCATTCGTTATCACTTCAAGAAACGCACCCACTGTGAGTGAATTTTTACAAATTCCCCTTTTTTATTCATGTTTTGGGGTGTATTATGTGTCGTTTACTTATATTGTTTATTCAAACACTTGTGCTACTACCATTATATGATCTAACGTGTTATGTAACGTTTGGTTATTGTTATATGTGGTTACATTTTCTCATTTCAGTCGAGTATTCACATTAGGCCCAGCAGTTCCTCGTTGGATACGAGTAGAGGATCGTGTTGCCTAATTAGATCGGCTCCGTTTGATTGAGCCTTGATCTCATTGCACATCACTATCATGTTTATGTTTTCAATGCTATATGTTTATGTGGTTTGTGGATAGTATACATATACGTTTGCTCATACTTGGTTATGCACATTCTTTTAGTAAATTAATCAACTTAATTATTTCTTTCAAATGTTAAACGGGATTCACTCGCCAACTTTTGTTGACCCAAATCTTTATTTTACATATGATACACGTTGACATGATGAGGCAAGGAACACATAGGATTGGGCCGTAGAAGAATAATAAAACGTTACTTGTTTAGAACATTTACGTGCTTGTATGTTTTTACTTGTTTGTTGGAATATTCTCTTTTAATTTGATTTAATAAATATGAAAATTTATTATAGTAAATGTCATGAGCTTTAATGAAAACCCAATCACCCCCGACTACTATAGCCGCTGCGGGTCAAGGTGTGACACGAGTGATTCAACCTTTCTCAAGGCTCCTTCTTGGCTCTACAAACTTCCAATATCAGAATCTTGAGAGAAAAATTCACCAAAATGCTCCAACTCCCCTTCAAATGAGCTTAACACTTGTATTTATGCTACTAGTGAGTTGGCACGACCGTGCCACCTTTTGGCACGGTCATGCTTGGCAAGTGTTAGAAGCACTTTTTTGCCTGTCGATCATGTTTGCTACTAATTCCGGAAAGATCCCGCTCAAACTTCCCCGAGGTGGCACGACCATGCCAAAAGGTGGCACGATCGTGCTTATCGATGAATTATCCGTCGATAACTGTTTCGACCTCGGGAATGAGTTGATCAGGAGCTAAGTTGAGTCGAGCATGGTCGTGCTTGGACTTGGCACGATCGCGCCAAGTCTTGGACTAATCTAGTTTGCGCTGATAGTTGATAGTGCTGATGAGAATGCCGGTCTTCGAGGGCTTGGTACGGTCGTGCTTGGGGTTGGCACGATCGTGTGCTATCTGGCAGTTCTGCTGGAAAGTTCCATTTTGCTCCAAAAGCCTCTATTTCATCACCGGGCCAAAGCCCGGACCTGTATTTTCATAAACAACTCATATGAGTATCAAGATCAATGAAAATACAACAAGTTCTCGCATAAACGGGGAATATTTGACGTTTAAAAGATGTATAAATTCTTATACATCAATGGTTTCAACACTTGTCAAAGTTACTTGGAACTTTAGAACAGAAAGTTTAAGAGGTATTTCGACCTCTAATCTTATGAAAATCAACCATACGTAAGTCCCACAACCATGAGTTGATTGGGAACAAGGTAGGCATAAGGTTCCCACAAGAATAACGTAGGCAAGGAACATGTAGTAAAAGTTAAATCAAAACAAGAAGTATAACCACTTTGGACATTCTTTTAGAGTTGTACCACCTTTTTACACCATAGTGAACATTGAATAACAATCCTAGATGCTATCCCAGTGTTCTAAAGCAAGAATTCATGAAGAAGAGAAGGAAAAAGTGAGTGGAAACTCACTTATAAACTTGCAAAGCTTTTGCTCAAAACTTGCTGAATTTAGATGTTTGAGAGTGTTGTGAGAGAGAATAGAGTGTGGGAAAAGTGAAATGAAGGTGTGGGAAGCTTGGTAATATAGTCGTTGATTAGAGTTAGTGTTTTAATGGAGGTTGAAGGTGATTGGGGAAGGAGAGAGGTGGGAAAAGTGACCAATTCTCATCCACAAAACAACTTTCTGCGAATTCATTATGATTTTAACACGATTGATATAAATACAAATATTCATTATAATTGAAGTCTCGGATTACAAGATTGGAATGAGATACGAATACAACATGAATACAAGTTGCTAAAAATGGAAATGCGAGTACATTTTCTAAATATAGAAAGCACGAAGGGAATCAGAACAAAATCATTCTTTCTTTGTCGACTATGGACTTTGACGACTCTAGCTTCATCTTAGGGAAAGTCAAAAGAAAAGCGTCATTCGAGATCGATGGCTATGCACTCGCCCGAATGCAAACATTGGCACAAAAAAGCCCTATAGTGCAGGAGCGCTCACA
This sequence comes from Scalesia atractyloides, assembly GCA_947069175.1. Classification (NCBI taxonomy): domain Eukaryota; kingdom Viridiplantae; phylum Streptophyta; class Magnoliopsida; order Asterales; family Asteraceae; genus Scalesia; species Scalesia atractyloides. The sequence goes on along the minus strand of CAMTDV010000003.1, from coordinate 68,230,230 downwards.
TTTTTTTGGCTTACTCTTGCACTTGAATTTCAAAATCCGGCATTTGGACCCTTGGCCCGCTTAGAAGTGGATTCGAACCACTGACACAAGGATTTTCAGTCCTTTGCTCTAACCAGCTGAGCTACCTGTACCACTTTCTTAAAAGATGTTTTCTTCATCGAATAGCACCCTACCTTCAGAACAAATGCATATGTCCATGCTTCAGAGGATTTGGCTAATTATATAGACTTATATACTAATTCAATTAGACTTCTTCTATTATAAATAGAAAGGCGAACCTATAGGCCTGTTTAGCGCCTTTCCAAAGTCAACCTAAAAAACCTTTGCTTTAGGAAGTAAGGATCGAGTGAAAAATGAAAAACGTCCGCTAACGCCCACGGGAAAAGATCTTTTTTAGATTAGCAACGAATGTTCGGAACGTTACATCACTATCCAACCATCTTCGATAGTTTAATGCCCTCACTTGAGTTACCGGCAATCTCCTCCAAGTCCATTTTGTTAAATTCATGTTAACAAACAAATGATACTAGCTAGTTTTTCTAAATCTTTCTTTTTATAGTTTGGTTTGTTTAATCTCTTGATAATAAGACTCCATGACACTAAGGGCATCACAGGTTGCCTTCCCGCCTCCACAATGGCATGGCCACCTCTTTCTCCACATGTACGCCACTCCCTCGTCCCTCTCCCACTCTTTCCCCTCTCACATAACACGCCTGACTAGACCAATGAAGAACCATTTTTCACTTTCTCTCTCCTCATCATGTCCTCCCTATCCATATCTCTCTTCCACATTACCTTAAAATTTTTCAAGAGCATACTCGTTGGAGATGATCTAAAAGGTTTTGTGAAGAAAATTATGAGAAGTATTTGTCAAGCCATGCCTCATGTTGATTTGTGATTGTATGAGTTCAATTCATAGTATGGAGAATTATGAATTCAGAGTTCACATTATTCTTTGTACAATATATGGGATTTTTTACTATTAATGTTGTATGATCCCAGATCATCCCATGTACCATCTTCCGAATAGAGGATCACAATGATCAAATCATTTTTCTAAAGTGAGATTCAAACTAACTTACTTGATTTCACAAACAATTAAACAAAAAATGAGAACGATTTTGAATCTGATTGACTGTGAATGTGCATAACAAACTGTTCTTCACTCCCCTAGGAATACCCATTGAAACACTGTGTATAATGGGAATGTACTGATTTAGAATCGGTTCCAAGATAGTTGTCCACATATGTTTATTCCTTCAACATGAAACAAACCTAATGGACTCCAGTTTGGACTTAAACATTCGACCCATTATCTAATGGCCCTTAGCCCATACAATAAACATAAAAACAAATAAACAATTGTCTTGACCCAAATAAAACATAATAGTAAATAAAAAATGAGCCCAATAAAGTAAATCCCAGGTGTGGTGATTAGCGGTTTCATTCACCCCCCTCAATCACCACACCAACTTCAATCTTATGCCTTCAATCTATGCTAACCCTAGGTGTTAATCACCAAGTCTTCATTCGGGTCCACTTCCTGGGTTCACTCTCACTTTGACTTGCTTGAAATGGATCTTGAATATCCATTGTTTCATTAAGGAGATCAAGGTATTTCATATAAGTTAGTTTCGAAACTTTATCATCGACACCAACATGCCCAAGGATTCATTAAAATCACTCGTACCTTCCACAAATGTGTATAACTTTACAAATAAACCTTTTCAACGAACGCGACACGTGGAGGTATTTGTTCCTTCTTGATAATACTAACATGGTCTTGCACAAATTACTTCACCAATTTAGTGAACTCCATCTTGAATTCAGTTTGATGTCTCATCAATCTTTCGTGCAACTTTAGCAATTCTAGGAAATCATTTAATTTTGAATAGTTTTATCTTCGTTTTGGTTTTCACAGACTTTTCCTCCACTCATGAATCCCAAACCTTTTTTTCGTAAGTCCTCATGCACCACACTATGATCGTTATCTATTTCACTATTTCTTCCAAATAAAACATCAGTGCCGAATTTTCCTTTTTTTAAATTGCTCCAACATCTTCAATTTTACTATCCGATGTCCATTCTTTGACCACCCAATGGTCACCTTTAGGAATTTCCCTTTCACGATCCTTACTAAATTCTTTCTCATAAAAAGCCCTCTACATATCTTTGTAGTTTTTCTTTTCTTTTTTTTTTCTTTTTTTCCTTTTGATACACAGTATGACATCAGGACTTTCATTAAACTTCACCAAACACATCATGGACCTTGGTTCTTCCATCAAACATTCTTTTCAAAGAACATTTGTTCCCATCCATTATGACTTCAGTTTCTTGATACGGGAGTTGTTTTAAACTTAGAACAATCGTTGGCATAGTCAGGACATAACTCACACAAGGAATTGTCTTGAGTGTACCATCAATTGAAACCTAACATTCACCAACTTCATGTATAAATGAAAAATCTTTAACGTTATTGTTTGAGGTGACTCCAAAATGCCAAATAAAAACTTTAAATACATCTTTATTTCTAGTCATGTGCCTTTTATACTTTGGATCAACAACCCACATAGAAATTTTAATCACCCCTTTCGGTTTCCAAGATAACCGTCCACATATGGTTATTCCATGCAACATTCAACCCATTGTCTTGTGCCCTCTAGCCCATACAATAAACATAATAACAATTGTCTTTGCCCAAGTAAAAAATAATACTAAATAAACAAATGAGACCAATAAAGTGAAACCCGGTTTGGGTGATTGCCAATTTCAGGAACTTAAATTCTTAAGAAGCTTTAGTCCATGAGTTTTAATTTTCAAAAACATGACATTCGATGATTGTTCTTTGTGAGTTTTCATCATTCGAAAATTATTACATATTTGTTTGAAACCAAATGTGAACAGTTGTTATACATTATTGGTCTATATATGTACATTGAGTTTTTATTTTAATTTATTTATATTTTTAATCCTGAACTTTAATAAAGTAATTATACGACTCCTAAACTCTAATAATTCTTCTTAATAAATTATTTATGTTTATACCCTTGAACTTTAATATATTCATTATACGAAAGTTGTATAATTATTTCTTTTCTATAAGTAATTTATGCTTGACCCTTGAACTTTAATAAAGTTATCATACGATCCTTGAAGTTTAATAAAATTATATATATTCTTTTATCATTTTTAAAAGTTTATTTTTTTATTTATTACTTATTACAATTAAACCTAACTTTTACCTCTATATGTGTTATTTAGTGGTGTTGTTTATTTATTTTTATTGCCATTTAGATTAAAGCATACATATTCTAAATTAACTCTTCAATATACCAACCAACATATTTAATTATTTTTTATTTACCTTATTAGCTAAATCTAACTTTTAACTCTAGACATGTTTACTTAATCATGTTGATTGCTAATCTTTATTGTCCTTTATATTAAAGCTTGCATAGTTTATAATAATCAATTGATATATTATGTAACAAGTGCATTATCACTAGGACCCTCGTACGACCGCACCGCAAAGCGCAGACTCTAATACTAGTTACGTATACATTAGCTTGTTTGATTTAAATTAGTTACTAAAGTGTATTTATTTTCTTTTTAAGGATTAATAAAGTTTTAAATATATTTAGATTTAGTTTATGGATATATATATACGAGCAACTTAAAGCTAGTACCCTCATGAAAAGAAATTATAAATTTATTATCGTTGAATAAAACAACTTACTACATCTCACTTGAATAATGTGTGACAAATGTCACTTTATATCATACAATTGAACAATCATTTGTACAGTCATTTATATTATATAATTATGTGTTTTGAATCGTCTGAACTACATGATTACATTGTATACCATCTAGAAAACTCAATGAGTACATTAAATGATGCATATTATTCGTTTTAGTAGTTACAACTCAAAAACAGTTTAAGACAATGCATCAGAACAACTAGTAGACTAGCTGTGTCAGCACAGCTTCGGTACTCAACTAAACAGCAGATTTAGGACTTAGATGGGAGTCCAACATCAATTATATATTAAACCCCACGAGGGGAAAACAAGGATTCATGCTAACACTTTCCGAAAACAATACATACACTAAAAACTGTCCGAAATACATAGTAAGTGACAATTCAGCATAATTCAGCATCCAATAGCTTGTGTAATATTCAGATTTAGTGTCAAACATCACAAAATACAAAAACATATCATATCATACAAGTCTTGAAAGTTAACATTTTAACGAACCGACAACGAAACAAACACCCGAACACAACCAGACACATCATATGAACTAGTTAACAATATTTTAACATCATACAACTAGTTCAGTTCATTAAACACCTTGTTTTACATAAGAACCCCTAAAATCCCTACAAGTTGCTTAAACCTGCGTATAGGGACCCGATAACGAATCTAGCACCCGTTAAGCAACCAAACACGAACTATACATAACTTATGGACTAGTTATTATTGTTTAACAATGTTAAGCTAGTATATGGCACCATACATCATAAGTTACATCAAAATCCCTAATACATAAAACCCCCCAACTAAACCCCTAATTCCTAACTAAATAACTTAACTAGATTTAAAACCCAATCAAGCCCCCCCCCCCCCCCCCCCCACACACACACACATGTGGACGGTCAACATGGAGCCCCACATGTCCCCATGTTGTCTAGAGATAAGGTTTTGAACATGATGGTTATTAGAATTGTTTAGGGGAGCATGATCAAGTATGATATTATAAGAAGCTCTTATATCCCAACCTCATCTTCTTCTCCTTCCTTCTACCTCACGGCCACACCACCTCCAAATCATCTCCATCATCAAGTGATCTTCAAGCCATTTTAAGCATATCCAAGGGTGTCTCAAGGTAGATTAAGAAGGTGTCAAGTCTTGGAAGCTCAAGGACCTCTTCAAGGAGCTATTAACCACCATCTTCATCTTCTAGTTCTCTTGCAACTTCCCTAGCCTCAAGAGCTAGTAGTGAGCCTCCTAATCTTTCATTTTACATCTTGTTACTAGCATAATGTTAATGTACAAGTTAAACCATCTAAAACCTTCACTTTTAAAAGATGAACACATAAACTAGTAACATAATCTAAAGAAAATAAACATATCTAGAAGTATAGATCTAACAAGTATACACATGGATCTTACAAGATCCATGATGAAAGTGTTGATGAACGTATTATACATAAAGAATGACCTTATTAAAGTGGTTAAAATGATATGTGATGTTCTTAAGATGATGTATGAACAAGTTGTTAAAAATGATTTTCTACAAAGTTTATAAATATTAGAAACAAAACATATTTTTAAAGATGTATGAACATGTTAAAAACAAGGTTAAATACTACATGATTTTATTAACTTTCAAGTTCACCATAACATGATAAATGCATCTATATGCATATGTTATGCATGTAGAAATTGTTGTGAATAAATTGATGAGTTTTGAAAGCTTAAACACATGTTTTTAAACATGGGAAACCTCCTAAATCTAGGGGAAACTATGGCAAAATTTTTATAAAATTTAAACACTTAGAAAAATATATTTTAACAAGGATTCTTACAGGTAAACTTGTTTAAAAGTAATAGATATAAAAATTCCCATATTTTAGTATAAAATGTAAATCAAAGAAGGTATGATTTTTCTAAAATTAAAGATGGATATAAATATATATTTTGAAAATATATATTTAGTGATCATAAGAATTATGTGCTATGTGTATATTGTTTGTATTATTTATATATAAATTAGGAACTTGAAATAATATACACAAACAAATACAATAAAAACCGGCAAACAAAGATTTACAAGAACATATATATTCATGCCTTGAATACAAATTATGGACGATTCGGACATTTGGACTATATAAAGTTTTCGGACTAAAAATATATAATATATCAAAGCTTGGGAAATTATACTTTCAAAACCGAACAAGGAACAAAAAATATATTTATACAAGCATATAAAAAACATCATATTTTGTCAATCCTAGAAATATATTATTTTTAAAGTGTATAAAGATATATATTTCATCAACATCTTAAAAATATATTATTTTGATGAAAAACTAAAAATATATATTTTCTAGAACTAATCTTAAAAATATATTATTTTGAAGATGCATACACTTTACCAAGCATAAGGTGTATAAATTTATTTGGACATATCTTAAAATTAAATATTTTAAGAATATAAAAATGGTGTATAATGAATACGAGAATATACGTATTCCTATACGTACAAATACATGCCAACCTATACCACTAACACTTGGTGAAAATACGATTATACAAGTATTATACATGAGAATACAAATCTAAATACACAAATACTCATAATACAAGTATACTCATACTTGGAAAGATACACATGTATAATACTTAACAATTATTAAACTTGGTCATGTATACCATAGGCACATGCACATGAATAATTATATATCAAGACATGTTAAAATAGATTATTTTTAACAAACCCATCGTAATTACAAATGATATATAAAATGTTGCATACAAATAATACAAGTTAAAATATAATATTTTAACTAATACATCGAACTTGGAATTATATATAATTAAGAAGAAGTATATATGGAACATATCCGACGATGACATCGTCTAGGCAAACGGGTGGAACCCGATTATGAGAAGTCATGAACACATACACCTTACTCGTGTGAGGTACGGAGACAAGAGGGCTAGGCCCGTACATACAACATACGAGATGCAAGGATATATATATATATATATATATATATATATATATACACACACACACACACACATATATCTGACGAAATATGTATATTGACATCATATATCGAAAATACATCTAAGTTGACAACATACATCAAAAATACATCTCAAAGGAACATAATTATGAACAAGTCTTCATAAATATTTAAGACAAGAGACTTGAACATAAGTCGTTACAAAGACCAAAGTGTCTAACAAAACCTAGCACGTTTGTAGGTTGTGATATAAACAAGGAAAAGTACGTGAGATAAACAAAGTTTATGGAACGCAATCCAATGAGTTCATGTCCCCTGTTTCATCTAAAATTTTTTATTGTTTTACAACTATCGGGGGAAATACATGTTCAATGGTATGATAAGCTAGGGAATGAAACAACTTAGATCATGTGCGAATAGGGTGGAACTTAAGCACCATTAATCTTGTTTAAGACCACGATACAAAGGTTAGATCTAGCGGGTATTGGCGAGCCCCACTCTTGGTCATATTCCCACATGGAAGAGGGCATTTTTCATCCTAGTCGAGGTTAATCGATGAAAATTGTCTAGGTTTGGATGCTTCCTACGTCGTCACACATATTAATGTCCTTGCAAAACATTAATGATCAACGATTTCATTGACGCTTTACATATCGGATTTTGATACAAATACATCATACATTTTATGGATTCATCTCATATAACTAAAACACATGAACTCGCCAACTTTTGTTGATTTTTCAACTTAACATGTATTCCAGGAAATTAGTGGACCAAGCGGAGAATTTCAGTCAAGGAAAGCAAGTGTCAAGACTCCATGCCAACTTTTGAAGGGTTTGCCCATTATATGCCGTTTCCTTGCAGTGATATAAGGGTCAAAGCCTTATCATTTTAAAACTTGCATTTTGGATGTGTAACACTCTGACAACTTATTTTCATTTTATGGTTTGTAAATGATCTACTCAACTTATGTTACATTTTGAAGCAATATTGGCAATGGCATTTGGAGCTATGTTTACTTATATTGTATGTAATGAGAATCAATCAGATCACACCGCGTGCTTCCGCCTATGAGCGGGTATGACATAATCAAAGAGGTAAACTTCTTTTTGTAGTTTTTAAAAATTTTCGTGGCTAATTATTTCAAAAGTGACAAAGTATTTTTCTAGATTTAAATGTTATTAGTGGCTTTTAATAATAATAATAATTACAAGCTAATGGGCACACAAATGAATTCGTCGGTTTTAAGAAAACTGAAGGAACTCAAGAAAGCCGTGAAAACTTTCTATGCTTCTCTAGCCCCTTTGCTAGACAATCAGCCAACCGCTACAACAATGCATCCGGTTTTTGCTAGTTTACAATCAGTCATTACTTTTTTCTATTATGCAAGGCTACAACAGAGAGTTTGTCAATTTACAAATTTAATTTGAACTAAAAAAATGATATAAATTATGTATTTAATCATTTAGTTATTATAATAATTTATATTATATTAGTTCAAAAGAATATAATTGTACCTTATTATTATTATATTAGTTGGTAATTGTTGATTAAGTGTATTACCCTTACTAACTAATAATGGTTTCCCATGGTGTGTATTTAACAAGATAATTAGAGATGGTTAAAGGTTAAACTCATAAGATAACATCATCCAAATCGTCATCCTCTCTTTCTCAGTATTCACAAGTTCATCACCATACAAACTCCTAAATACCGTCACTCATATAATCTCTAACCGGGAACCAGATCAAGCTATCATGTCTACCTCCATGGCTGCATTAGTTTTTGTATTGTCTGTTGGCCTGAATGTTGTAACAGGTACACAATTTATATGTTTTCTATTATGTATTTACAAAACTGATCAACATGTGGTATTAAATCATATGTTGCTTAAATCAGTTCTTTTAGTTTCCCCTAAATCCAGAATTAAAACTAGAAAACAACAGTTCTTTTAAAATTCACCTTTTGATACGTTCTTGCAGATGTCACATTTTTCTGAAGAAACAAATCTGAAAAAGACTGTTTAATCGGGCTGTGTATTATTAAAATCCGATATCTTGTTAAAAAATCAAAATTTACATAGAAAATATGTTCAAGGTTTCGTTCTAGATAAAAATGAAAAAAGTAAAAGATTCTTCATAGATGTTATTCGTGTTTATTATAAAAATTCAAAAAATCATTATAATTTTGGATGAATCAATGGATTGGATTATGTTTTTCCTAATTATGATTAATTATATCCGTTAAGAATTTCAAAATATAATATAATTTATCGATAAAAGATTTCAAAATCTTGGATAAGTATAATCAAATCATAAAATTAGGAAACAATATATTCTATCAATTTCAAATTATATAATCCTTATTACAATTCAAGTTAGAGATAATTTAGTTATTTTTAAAAATTAGTTCACATTACAAAATGGGAGTTCCTGAATTTCTTGTTTTTCATGAGTTTTTTAAGAGAAAAAAATTACTTAGAGAACTAAGGTTCTCGAGTTCTCTGATGTATTAAGTTTTGATTAAGAGATCCCAAAAATAAGGGAACTCAAAATTAAGATAACGCATGTCTCTTTTTGTTTCCGTTTGGAGAACTCAAAATTAAGATAACCCAATTTTAAGAGAACTTCTATCTAACTTTAGGAGAACCGAATTTAAGGGAATTCTTAACTCACTTTAGGAGAACCCATTTTAAGGGAACTCTTAACTAATTTTAAGAGAAGCCATTTTAAGACAAAAGAGAACCAAAACTCAAGAACTAATTTTTTTCAGAACCCATTTCTTTGTGAACTAATTTTTCGAACTTAACCTCATAAACTATAATCATGAAATATTATCATGAACTAATGGTTTTGTAAATACTTACATAATTTTTTTATAAACTAGATAGCTTAACTTGAATGAGCTTTTGATGTGTTACATCTACTTTATTGTCCGAGTACAATTACAAGCTATGTTATTTACGCTTTATATATATGTGTATGTCTTACTTCTGCCATAATATGATGTGCTTCATTCATATTTGCATAACTAACATGTGCATAACTAAGATAATTTTCACACTTCTACACAAAGATGATCTGTCACAATTATTTTGTGCACATACTTAAATGATTTCACTTCTGCCCAAAGGTGATTTGTTTTCGTTTAAGTATATTTTTTTAAATAAAGTTAGTCTATTAATTTGATGTTAATAATAGACGTATCACATCTTCTTCAAATAATGGTCCTCATATTAATGATCCTATATTAATCTTACGATCATATTTTAGTCTGCCTCACTTTAATACACATAATAGTACTCAGTGCAACTTTCTTAATTATCTCTTAAGACATGACAATCTTAATGCTCTTTTCTAATAAAAGTACTGCATAAGAAAAGTAGACAATGACAAATGGGATAAGGCAAACATAATGTCTCTTATGATAATCAAGAACTTATTTAAATAAATGTTATCACTAGATTTAATCCCGATTAAGTTTTTTCTAATACTAATACAACTTCTGTAGAATAATCAGAATAACTCCTAAGGTGCATGCTTTCATTTCACATTCTAAATATAAGGTTAAATAGCATTCATGAATACATCATAATGTATAATACCATAACCCATTAAATTAAGAGTTTACACATGGAAATAAGTACATTTTTCCAGTGCATTGCATACTAGCTTTTCCACTAGTACGATTTTAATGCCTTAAAATCAACTATACACTATGAATTACCAAAAGAAAATGAGTATGTTGACAATTACATATGTATAGAAAACGGTACGCCTGAAACTGGAAAATAAGATGTTATTCACCTCACTACCACTAAAACCAAAAAAGAGGATGGTTCTAAGGTCCATAGACAAAATACAAGTACTAATTCCAACTCTAAGGTTTATCAAGGAAGAATGCCATTAGACTAGTCTTGAGCAACGAGACTATCCATAATTCAAAATAACACCTGGCTAAAATAGGTAGTCGCCTATTAATGACATTTAAGTCTATTAATCTTAATATTCTAATTAACATATGATATGTTGACTCTAATTCTATACATTTCCTTATTAGAAGTCAACAAATAACTAATATGAGAGTTAGTGACAAATTAAATGTTAAGGCTCTACCATAATAAACTGTCTTCTAATTACACTTTATGATACCTCGTATATTCTATTCTGGAAATTAATCATAATTTAGTATCAATACTTAAGCTACATTATGACAGTTGTGAGGTTTGCATAGCCAACATAAAGTCATTTTTACCTTGAACTCTCATATTATTTGTTATCAATATCCATATAGAAACCTTTATAAGATAGAACTAGATAATACTATACACTTTCACAATTTTTGTTATCATACAAATGAGAATTTAACAAAAGGCAACTGAGACCTATAAATTTCATCATTTAAAACTAGTTTTTCATGAGAATCATGACATAGTTGACGAGGATGAATTTTTCATTTAATCTCATTCTCGGTGATTTTAAATCATGTGTTAGATGCCTTAACAATTACTAGGCCTAAGGAATAACTATGGGTGCACCAGAAGTTATAATTCACTAACATTTATGGAACTTATTCCAAATGGAATATTCAAACATAATTCATTTATCATTTAAAGACTATCTAATTGTATCTAATATGTGTCGTATGGTCATGGTATTATAGAGATCCATTCATATATATACTTAACATGATTTCTTCTAAATATGCCCCTGAGTGACTATTCTGATGATATCTGAACATTAAGGAAATCAAATCAAGTCTAATATATATATATATATATATACACACATATATATATATATAAGAAGTTCCCACGTCTCACATATCAATAAAACTTCTCTTGTAGCATTCCTAGAGAATCAAAGATCAGTGGTAGTATTAGGTTTTTTTTTCCATAACTTACAAGAGTTGCAAGAGCTAAGGGAGTGAAAACCAAATATTATCTCAATTTGCACCTCTTATACAAGATACTCTTCCTTCAAAATTTATCTTATTAAAGTCTAGTGTTACTCTTATAAAAGTTCCATTATGGTTAAATGAGGGCCCCCAAAATTCTTACCAAAACTAAAGTAATCCTCATGACTTGCAAGGAGTACAAGAGGCGGAGGGAATAGAGTCATTAAACTTTACTCTAAATTTAACTCCGATTACACCTCTTGTACACTATATTGCACCAAATCTTACATACTTGGAATCCTAAAAATGATAACAACCTTACCAAGAGCTAATCTATAAAATTGAAACTTCTAATAAACCCACTAATCAACTCGGGAGGCCATTTAAGTTTAAAACCCTACTAACTTTGATGATTAAGTAGTTCCCTAACTAGAGTTGAAATGTATTTTGGAAATGTTTACGCATCCTACCTCTTTTAAGTTAAACCATTAGCATAAATCAGTCTTCTAATGGAATAAAGCTATTATTAGCAAAACTGATTCTATGAGTTAGAATAACGTTTGGGATTTGATTGAATTACCTAGAGTGTTCATAACTAAACTAATCCTAATGCAAATGTTAAGACACTAAGCAGCATAATTGATTTTCTAAGGTTATACTTAAGAAGAGATAAAGTTTTAAAGAATCTTCTTACCTATTTTGCAAAAGATCCCTTTGACGATCATCACTGTTCTAGTAGCTTATAATAATTTAGCGCTACATTAGATAGAACGTTAAAATAATTTTACGTAAGAAATAGCTTGCATATTTACATGTTCATAAAACAACCTGAAAGCTATAGACTAAAGGTCAAGAACACTTAGTTTTTAAGTCAATAAAATCCATGTATGGTTAATGCAAACATCAAATGTGATGTAATCTTAATGCAATTATTTTCATCAAGAATCAAGTGGATTAATGTACCTACACCAATATGAGTGAGAGCAACTAAGAAAAACTTGTCCTTATATAAATGACATGTTTTTGACAAGTACATGTTACATAATTCAAAGCATTGTTCACACATACTTTAATATGATAGATCTTAGAGAGATTTCTTATGTGATCGATATGATAACATATCGAGACAGACCCAATGCTAGATTAGTTTTGTTCCATAAGCTTTACCTTAAATGGGTCCTTATACATGTAACAAACAAATTTGCTCACCTTTAGAGGATAATAGGATTAATGAGATGTTTTCGTTGTGCTTCATTAATTAGAAGTCTTATGTAAGTTCAAGTCTGTACTTGTTCAAATATTACTCACATTGCAACACATTAGATATGTCAAGATGTGAAACATCTAATAGAGTAATACAATACCTTTAAAGGAAAAGAGAGACTATAATTTAAAGAAGAAGCGAGAACTCAAACTGGTTGATTACTCTAACTTTGTAATATTCAAAGATGACATAAATGTAATTTCGAGTATATCCTTATGTTAGCAGACAAAACCTATCTGTTGGAGGAGTCATAATGAGCTGATAATAACAAACCTAAGTTAGAATTACGTAATATGTTGCTAATCACAAAGCAATGGTCACTAAATGTTGTTGAAAGCTTAAAGTGGACTCATTAGTTTATGAAATCCATATAGAATATACATTGAAGACTTACTTTGATAAAGTCAGCTACCATGTCTCCTCGAACAGTAATAGTTCGAGAGGTGTGGCATTAAATTTCGATACGAAATTAATTAGTCGTTTACGAACGAATTGAGGGAACTAAATCTTTGTATCGAATACATTCGTGATATGCTAATGGAACCAAAAGTCTATCATCTATAACTATTATGTAAGCGCTTATAATAATGACGCGCTTATAATAATGACGAGTTTATTTATGACTATGCAAAATTGCATATCGTATTATGAATGATTAACTACTAATTTTCCTCATCAGTTTTGATTTTGTATGCCTGTATATATGCTTAGCATGCATAATGACATATAGATAATTATTATACAAATCAAATGTTTACAGGGTTACTTGTAAATTTTGATCATAATTGTTAGGTTTTAAATTAAGGCTGTAGTATGATTAATAGGGATCCTGAGATGAATGTGACTTAACGGCTGTATTTCTCTGCTACGGTTCTTGGTTTAAAGCTAAAATGAGCAATAACTCCTGATCTGGCTTATCTAATGCTTATAATAAATGATTATTCGGCTAAGCAGAAGAATGTTTGATTAAATATCTTACATGAATTTAATCATGTAGTTATTGTAATTATTGATATTATATTAGATCAAAATAATATTGTTATACCTTATTATTGTTTTAGTTGGTAATTGTTGATGGACTGCATTACCCTTACTAACTAATAAAGGTTTCCCCTTGGATGTATTTAAGAAAATAATTAGAGAGGGTAAAGGTTAGACTCATAACATAACATCATCTAAATCGTCCTCCTCTCTTTCCCATTATTCATGAGTTCGTCACCGTATGAACTCCTAAATACCATCACTCATATACACCTTAAACGAGAACCAGATCAAGCTAACTATCATGTCTACCTCCATTGCTGCATCCATTTCTAGGTAATTTACTGGCCTGAATGTTGTAATTGCTACATAATTTATATGTTTTTCATTCTGTACTTACATAATTGATCAACTTATAAACATTTCTCAATAAAGATTAGATAACACGTGACAAAATAAGATGTTTATATTTAAAATTTTTAGTATATAAGAGCATTCACATCTTGTTTTTTAAAATATAAAAATTATAAGAAAAAATATAAAGTTTTCTTTCATTTGCACCTCCATCAATATCTCTAAAATAAAAAAAAATCACAGAATCCACACTAATTCTTTAAGTACTAAGACTCACTATATATCTTTAAATATAATGTTGTAAATGTATTAAACTGAGAAAAAAACAATAAAATAAGGGTTTGTGAGTAAAATAGATATAGAGATTGATGTGAGAGTCTGTTAAAAAATAAATAAAGTTTAAAGAAAGAGATGTATTTTAATTATTTACGGGTATAGATGTTAAGCTATTTATACATATATGTATTAATTCATCACATCTTGATGAATAGTGCATATTTTTGTCTTTGGTGGCTTTGTATTTTAAGGTTTGTTTTTTGTTTTACAAGTTTGTTTTTTATTTTTGTAATTTTGCCATAGAAAGTTAAACAAAATTAGTTTTTTATTAGTTATCGTTGTACGTTTTTTTTCCAGGATTTGGTCGTTGTTAGAACAGTGTTTAGTGGTCATATATGGTTACTTAGTTTTTTTGTTCGATTACTATTTAACACGATGTTTGGTAGTTTTATGTAAAGTGTGTCACTTGGTGTGTAAAAATTCGTGTTTTTGTTTTACTTTTTTTTCCTAAGTTTTGGTTGTAGTTCTGTTGCTACTTAGCACAGTTTATGCCCCCAGCCTTACAGCGCTGGTAACACGATTTTACGCCCCCTCTCCTCCCCTCTCATCTTAGAACGCGAAGGGCTTAAAAGTAGTTATGATTATGAATGCTCAGAATCAAATACTATGCGGCCTGGCATAAGAAAGGTCTATTTCAAACCAGTTAACATATTTTTCAACCCATATATATCATTGGGCCCTGTAGTCTGGTCTGATAATTATGGATTTTACTTTTGATTTTTGACCGGAAACGAATGTTAGATACTTAGATGACGTTTTTCCATTCTTTATAAAGATTGCATCTTTGATGGGGTTGTAGAGCTTTTTTATTTATTTACTTATTTTACTTTTTTTTAAACGACGGTTTTTTCTTTTAATTCTGTCATCTAAAATTATTATGTTAATATATGGGTATCTGTTTCTTATTATTAAAGTAACACAACTTGTAAAGTTTAATGCGTACTATCAAGAAGTTTCTCTGAACAAGTCTAGATAAATTAATATTCTTTTTATTTTACAAGAAGTCTAAAGTTAATTCATTGTGAACATGCACCTATACATTTCTAATGTTTTTTTTTTCAAAAAACAACTAATACTTATAAATCCATTTAATTTTCATCAAAATTCATTATAGCCTTTTATTCTCATTTGTTTAGTTTTTTTTTACATTCTATATATGTTGTTTTAAATTAATATTTGAATTTTATATATGTTGTTTTAAATTACTATACGTTATATTTTATAGCTTTTTATCCTCATTATATTCAAATTATATAGAGAACTATTTATAATTTATGTCTCAATAACATTTTGTTATAACACCAGACCTTCATTACCACATTAACCACAAATTAGTTACTCTGACTAGGTATTTACTACCATTAATGATATAACTTAATTTTAGTTTCTGGTTCTTCTAATTGTATAATGTAAACAAGATTATGAGTATTATACACTTGACTTCTCTCAAAAAATCTCTTGTTCTCTAACGTGTTATCAACACTCTTATTCTTTCACTAGTTTCTGATTGAAGATTGAAGTTCTGTTACAAACAAGTGGTCAAAGCATCGGAATTATTTGCCTTGTCATTGGTCAGCATCATCGTATCACCAACGAAACCACCTGATCATATTATTAGACGGAATCACCCAATCATGGATATCCATCTCTACTACGCAATAATGCATATACATCAATTCAGGAGGAAACCCAATAAATTGGGAAAACCCCTCTTTTAGGAATCGAACCCATGACCTAATAGCCCTTAAGTCTTATCTCACCCAACGCCATAGGCACCGGTAAAAGTATTAACCATTGATTATTCCTTTTTCTGTTTTGGTATCTTTCCTTAGAAATATTTAGTTTTGATATCCTTGCTAAAGCCTAAGAATCAGAGATGATAATAGAGTAATTTAATGGAATTTACGTTTAATAATAATAATAATAATAATAATAATAATAATAATAATAATACAAATAATAATAGTAGTACTAATAATAGTAATACTATTAATAGTACTAATAGTAATAGTAGTACTACTACTAATAATAATAATAATAGTAATAATAATAATAATTCATAGAATGTTGAAAACTCAAATCTGGAGTTTTGTTCTTTGTATTCGATGCATAACCTGTGTGCCAAAATTTATTTCAGTCTGTCAATTTTGGGTTACATATTGAAACTTTGAGTGAAACGATATGTGTCATGTATTGTTGTGAGTTGCCGAGTTGAAACTTTGATTACACTTATTCGACCAACCTTAGATTTTTTAAAAACAATCATTGCACCAAATTGAACCTTTGATTTGACAAAGAAAAAATAACAAATTATTAACTATACTAAAACAAAACAATCTTATTCCATATGTCTATTATTGCACGTGGCAATCCCTTACTTCACCTATTTTTGGTTCATTGCATTAATTCCGTTCTTCATCTTAATGACCTTCCTTATTTACTGCGTTCAGCTTTTTTACAAACCCTAAATATCTTTTTCTCCATCACGCATCTCCTTTGTTCGCAAGATGTTTTTTATTCAATCACAAGAAGTAAGATTCATACTTTTTATTGCATTCTAATCCTAAGATATCCATTTCTAATTGCCACTTTTTCCCTTTTCGCATTTGATATAAAACCCTAGATCTCTAAAGCAATGGTTTGGTATTAATAATGAAGATGCCTCTGTTCCAAAAACCAAATCAAATGTGAGTATTAATTCTATGAATTTATTCTTCTTAATTTTGATTTCTTACTTTCAAAATCGAAAACCATATTAATTTGTTACATGCTTATCGGAAAGCCTCAAACTGATTTCTGAGTTCTGACATTCCGCATTGGCGTATGAGAAGGTTTGAAATCTGTTTTGCATTTGTGAATTCGGATTATTGTGACGTTCATTGTCTTGATTGTGAGTATTTATTTTTGTGAATTTTGTGAAACTGTTCACCCATAAACGGGTTGATTGCATTATCTAGAGTTATATAATAGTTTTGTATTTAGTTTGATTACAGACTGACGGGTGCATCAATATATTGATACCGAAACAAATCAACTTATCGGCGAATTCGAATGCACAAATTGGTGATACGAATTACATTCTTAAAATCAATTTGATGTACGCTGACTTTATTCTTTTTTGTGACATTGCAAAGACCCCTGTATTTATGCATATATCTGTTTTTTTTCTTTTTGTTCTTAGAGAACATACAAAAATTTGTTTAGTGGATTGCCGTATCTTTAGAGAAAGAAGCCTTACTTCTATGAACTATATTCATCAAGTGGAGCCGTCACAACCACCATTGACGATCACACTACATCATTAGCTGCCTTTTTTTACGTGGCTAAGACATCCCTTCTTCGAATCAAACACATCAACATGGCTATTGCCCACGTCTACGTAGACCCATATACCATACAAGAGAAGCAGTCATTTCTTTCAATTCAGTGTAATTTAATATTGAGATATTGAATTTAAATAACCCAAACTTGCATCAATTGATCGATAACACTCCCAACTTTCGATTTGTATTACATCACTCCCAACTTTAAACTTATTTTTCTACAACACTCTCAACACTAACCCAGTTTGTTGACATTATCTGCCATGT
The DNA here is from genome assembly GCA_947069175.1 of Scalesia atractyloides. Taxonomy (NCBI): domain Eukaryota; kingdom Viridiplantae; phylum Streptophyta; class Magnoliopsida; order Asterales; family Asteraceae; genus Scalesia; species Scalesia atractyloides. The sequence continues at coordinate 68,212,046 of CAMTDV010000003.1, read as the reverse complement.
CACCAAACCAGTGCCACATCATCAAAATAAGCCACGTCAGCGACCATGTAATTAATACAGCCACCTCAGATGCCACATCAGCAAAAATCTAACTAGGTTAGTGTTCAGTTAATTTGGGATTTTCAGAGGAAAATAAGTTGAAAGTTGGAAGCAGTATGCTACAAATCGAAAGTTAGGAATGTTATTGATCAATTGGTGAATGTTGGGATTATTTAAATCCAATATCGCTTTTACATTTAAACGATTTTCTCACCGTAAGAGAAAGAAAGCAAAGGGCGTATTATTGGTGTTCTGTGACAAAGGGTTGCGGTCCACAACTGTGGGATTTTTTTTTATCAGCGATATGTAAAATTGTTCATACACCCTACTTCATTCTGGTTCATAGTTGGGTCTCTAGTTCAGCATCAGGCTACACCCCACACATATCTGATCACTTTTAATATTTGGAGCCTATTAATGGTTTTGATTTAACCTATTAATTTTAATAATTTTAATATATATTAATATACCTGATAATTTACTCACTCTGGTAATGTACCATAAATTCTTTATTTTCATTAAACGTCAAACCATGTCAAGTGATTCATCGTCATCATCATCGTACTCAGTAAATCCCACCAATAGTAAAGCTAAGCTAAGCTTTGAGGAGGGTAAAATGTAGACAACATTAACTTTATCACGTAGAATAAAGAGAGTGTTTTCAGTGAGACCCCCGGCTCAATAGTAGTTTTGCATCAAGGCTTGGAAATAAGGCATCCAACGCTGATCAATTGAGAGGCCGATTAGTGCATGTATCCCCATGTCTTTCGGCTATCAACGCTACCACATGATACATGATTAACCATCCTCATTTTTTAACGTTATTTTCACAAAATTAGTAAAAAAATATAAGATAACGTTGAAATTAGTGCACTTTCACTTTTACCTCCGAACACCCGCACATTATATATTATATGCGCATACCACAAAGAGAACATTATATCAAATGATTACGTTCATATATAACTATTATTCATACATTCTCCCGTTGTGTTTCTATTAATTTATTATCAATGGTATGTCAAGCATTTTTTAATCCTTCAGGGATTAAAAATTGAAATATGAGAATCCAACTAGTATGAAACCACTTTTTTCATACAAGTTATAAGTCATGTGATTTAGAATAATGTATCACAATATAAGTAATAAGTTATAAGATAATGCATCATCATATCTAACTTTTAATAAAAAGAACTTTAAATAATAACACATGACATTCTCTTCTTCAACTCATAAATTTTGTTTATATTTATTTAATATATATCCATGATTCTGTTATTTACTGGAATAATTTGACTCGATTAATCTATAGGAATATAGGATGAATCTCCGAGATGAGTAGAAATGGAAAAGGATTTTCAATGTTTTGCTTATGTACAATTGCAAAGTAAGAAACATTATAATTAGATTAGGTAGATCATTTCTCAGTCATTCATTAGATGATAAATCACTGTAAGTGACAGATATACACGTTTTAAATAACAGAAAATTCAATATTTTAAAATTCCATCTAGAATGACTAGAAAAGTGGAAATAAGGCCAGATATAATTTGATCATTATGAACAAATCCAAAATCCTTGTAGACAAAGCCAATCATCAATTCCCAACCATGGGGCGAATGAAATCCGATACATAAATCAGTTAATAAAAAAAAGAGAAAAAGCTTTTATTGTGTCACTTAAGTTATATATGAATTCATGGGCCCAAGAGTTAAGAATAACAAGTTCTTTATTACCCAAAATAGAATAACCACTTAGAATAATGAAACATATTATATTCGTCGAGAAGTGCAAAATCGTATGAATACGACCCTCGTTGTATATCTTAATTAATTGGATTGTTTCTTTGTGAATTCCTATACGAAGGTTTTGTAGATGTGTCTCCGAGTATTCCTTGATCATTTCCTCTAAGAAGAGGAGTTCCTCTAATTCTATAAATTTTTCTAGGATACTCTTTTCTTCAATATCATTCAAAAAAGTTTCAGATTGCATAGTATTTCACTAATTAGTAACCCACAATTCTAGACCTTTTTTAAATAAGAGAGAAATCCACCATAGCAACAATACAATATATACAAGATATAAAAGAGGAGTGAATACTCTCTCTTTTTTTGCCATTTTTTTCATCTGTGAATTGTTAATGAACCCATCTCATTCGTCAACTCTATGTAATCTAATATTTCTTATTTCTCTCACGTATCAATTCTATTACAAGTTATCGAACCTATGAATGTATTCACTATTTTTTATTTGTGATTTTGTGGTTAGGTCTTGAATCTAAAAAAAAAAAATACAAAAGTAGACGAAAAATTCAAATGAATAAATAATCCAAAAATATTGTTTCCGTATATTCAAATTTGAAGCACATATATCCTTTTGATGAATACCCCGAAAACCATTTTAAATAATGAATATACATATTATTCAGATTTTGATACGAAAGAACACCCTTTCTATCATTATATAAAAATCTCTAACATTTCAAAAAATTTTAAATTACTATGAAAGTCTGGGATAGAATAATTGAGGGAATTTTCTGAAAAATATTGTGAAAAATAAGTGGCAAAAAGCGACAGAAGTTGGCTAGTTTTCATTATAAGAGATCCAGTTTTTTGGTCATTAAGGAGCACAATAAGAAGCGTTGATAATATGACAAGATATGATATATCTGAATCTAAAGTCTCAATTCCAACAATGAAAAGGGGGATTCCTTATTTCGAAATGGTTGATTATGAGATATTTCGATTTGTTTGATTATGAGATATTTCGATTTGTTTGTTATATTATTTTTATTGAGTTGTGGATATTTCGATACATATAAAAGATCCCCAAAAGAGTTTTTTTACACTTGTTCCACATATGTCGCTTTGATTCGAATGAATGATCTGAAGAAATCTCAATTAAGTTATGTTTTAGAAAAAGAGGATTCTTGCGTTTTTGCCCTCCTGTTGAGAAAGCATTCATTTATCGGCTCATTTCTTAAAATACTTCAGTTGGTACACACAAGAAATAGGCCAATTCAGTAGCTTTTTGTTCCATTTCCCGCAGAGTAAAATTCTCATTAGTACGAGTCAATGGAATGGCTCCCTGGCCTCTGATATCCATATAAAGGACACGCCTAGCATTAATACCCTCTTTAACTTCTATTTTAACGGATTGATATCTTTTATAAGAAATCGGAGAAAGATCCGACGATTTTTTCCAGGAAATCCCGAACGAAAAATACACACTATTCCGTCTTTTATATCAAATTGATCATAACCACTACCAACATTGCACGACACTGTGCACCACAAATAGGAGCTAATAAAAAGACCCGCGATCCCATAGATAGACCTCACAATTCCTTGTGAAAAAAAAAAACGATTTCCTGAGACTGAAATAAACATATCAAATTTCTACCAAGATAACTCGAGGTTCTATCCATATATGTTCTGATCGACAACTCATACTTGATTAGTTGCTTTTTTGGAATTGAGAATACCCCATATGAATTTGACTTTAGTTCGTTTGTTTGCGAAGTAACTTGCATCAACCATCACTAGTTTGATGTGAACCTTAGGAGTAATTCATTAAATTGGTTGGATCTAAATTAATAATATACCTTTCGTATTATCTCACCAAAGATAGCCACATACATATAGATAGACCAACGTTAAAGTTTAGCCATCCGTCAATTTGCGTCTATTTGAAAATAGCTAGAACATAGCATTTTCTTGAGACATAAGAATTTTTCGGCGGAAGCCGCTTATACCATATTTAGCTAAATGGATATCTGTGTTATTATACAAACGTCAATTGAAAAAAAAAGACATGAGATTTTGTGCCATTGTCTCTAAACAATCTTGTTTTTTTTTGAACATAAAGAAATAAAGAAGCCATTGCGATTGCCCGAAATACTATGCCTACTAAAGGGACCAAAACAGAGGAAAAGTTAAGAGTGTCATAGAATGGGTACCTCAATTACTATTTGTACCTGTTATAATTATTTAGAATTTATAATATAATATATGTCTTATTATATATAAGGAAATCTTACTTATTATAATTTGATAATTCTAATTCTAAATTGAAATTATTATTACTTAATATCTATAGATATAAGTATCAATCTAAGTGAGTATATAATGTACTTTCTATATGAAGGATTTGAAAGGATATAGATGATATATTTTTATTATTTTTTGCTCTTTTATTCGAATTTCATTTATTAAGCAAAAAATTTCTTAAAAATGAAGGAAAATAAATTAGATTCTATTTATTTATATTCTATTTATATTGAATTGAAGAGTTTGTTAGAATCCCATCTAGCAGGGATTCTTAGTCAAAATAGAATTATCGTAAGATACAGAAAGATAAAAAATACTATATTTTCTAGAGTTTAATTATATATGACGAGAAGAAGATATATATATATATATATATATATATATATATATATATATATTGCCTAATTATAAGAATTTCACACTACAATTACGGATAAAGTAACAATACAATATTTAAAATACTGATTAATTTCTTTTGTTTATGTTATTATGTTATCTTTTACGTTTAAATATGTTATTTCTTTTAAAGTTATTTTTTATACTATTTCTACTTTTAGTGTAGTACATGTTTAGATTTATATTTCTTTTGAAGTTATTTTTATATACAATTTTTCTATGTTTAGAGAATTTATTGGTTTTCATATTTATTTACATGTTACCAGTATAAAATAAATAATATAAATTACATCATAATAAATAACTTTTCAAGTATGTTTTACGCACAAGGTTTTTATACTTTTAGAGGAACAAATAAGTGAATAAACATTTTAAAATTGACTAATCATTATTATACAACACACAAAAGAAATATTTATGTCTACATCTATATCGTTGTATGTATATATATCTATCTATACTTTATAATAAAAAAATTACGAAGGACACGCGTAATCTATTGGTGTCATCTATCTTTTTTTTGCACTTCTCTCTCTTTTCTACCTAATTATGGATGCTTATTTTTCAATTAAAGATAGTTATGATATCTTTAACCAACTAAATTTAATATGAAAACCAGGGAAAGAATATCATTTCATCACTTTTTTCACTGTCAATTGAATGGTTGACTGATAGAAGAATGCAAAGTATAAAACATTGCAAACAATGAGCGTGTAGGTGTCCATAGTTTCCTTAGGGGAATTGTATGTTGATTCTAACAACATAGCAGAGAACAAATTGTAGTTTACTCTTTTTTTATTAAAGATAATTATTATATTATCAACCAAATGAATTTAATATGGAACTAATTATTTTTTTTTTAATATACATATATTTTTTTCTTAAAACTTCAAAAATTTCAAAATTATGTTAGGTAATAATAATAGTAATTGCCTTTATGAGTGGTTTCTAACAATTTTCAAATATTTAAAGTGATTAGATGGTAAAAATTTAAAAATACAATATGTTCACTAACAATAAAAAAGTAGGCAGTATAAAAAATCAAAGTTAACATCTAGTTAAATAAATAATGTGAACAAAATTTATAACTGTCACGCCAAAGCTCATTTTATAAATATAGATTTTGATGACTGTATATTTTACAAATTACAGTATATTTTATTTTGTTAGTATAATACATGAGTTTATTCAACTGTTCAATACATATATTGTCTAAATCATAACATTTATATTACTAATTATATAATATTACATTTATCAATCATGTAATACACGACGTTGAAAAGTAATAAGTTATAAGTCATGTGATTTAGAATAATGAATCACCAATATTATTAAGAAAACGTGTAGTAAAATTCATTAAATCGTCTCGCTTTTTTTTCTTGTGGTTCATGAATACATATCGCACTAAATAAAATTATTTTATAAACAACTATTTAGATACGAAATATTCAAAGAGATTAAATCGTAAAGTTGCAAAGTTAAAGAAGCACAACCAATATGAATATTTTATCAAATTCATACATGAGATTATTTGTGAATAATATACTATCTTATCTTAGTTGTATAATTTTATCCTAACAAAAAATGCCAACTACAGACAAATGGTCTAATGAACTTGAAGGCCTATCGATCAAATCAAACATGAGATTATTTGTGAATAATATACTATTTTATCTTAGTTGAATAATTTTATTCTAACAAAAAATGCCAACTATAGACAAATGGTCTAATGAACTTGAAATCCTATCAACGCAAATATGAAATTCTCTTAAATCTACACTTTATACGTAAACATCATTTTTTTCTAATATATAAATTATATTTTGTTCTAGAATGACAAACCTTTCAAACCTCGTTTCATCGCCCTTGACATCTCTGGGAACATCGACCTCCCATAGACCTTGGATGGCAAGATCCAACTCACGGCATATAACTTGGGAGAGACAATTCTTGACGAAAACAATATTTCACTTCAAGAAAAGACAAAACCCATGATTTTTCTTCATCACCGCCTCCTAGAAGACTTGCAAAAGGAATACCTCCGTGTTGAGGACCCCCTCAAACTATGGAAAAATATTAAAGACGGATTCGTGAAAAACCCATAAGAAATCTTATTCTAAGTTGTTAGACTTCAACGAACACAAACATCTACTTTTACTTCAATCCGTAGTGTGGAATACAATGAAATAAGTTCTGAGAATGCAAGAACAAGATAAATAAACGTTTCCTAAATTCAAGAATTCAAACGGACAAAGTTTCGTTACATGTGACGAGATTTGACAAAATGAGCCCTGAAAGACGATTGACAACATCACGCATGACTCCTATGTATATAGGGAAAGTCACATGTGTCACACACCCTCTAACGTATGACTCTTACGCTATTGACTTGCCCACGCATGGGTCATGCGTAACGTATGACTCAAAAGTTAATAACCAGTCACGCATGACTCATGCGTGAAACTATAAAATACACACAAAACATAACATTTGAAATTTTGTCCTAAATTACCTACTCGATAACACTTTCAAAACAAAAGATGCAAGCAAAGGACATTATGGATCAACCGACTCCGCTTGGATGTTGCTGTAGTCTTTGTTTTGCGGTTCACCCAACCATCAAAATATTGTTTCTTCCAAACTTCAAAACTCTCCTTCGGCTTCTCTTGAGCTTTCATCTTTACTCGAACATTCTTGTCTGAAACTTCTTTCTAAACTTTTTAGCCTTCTTTGCTTCTTTTTTTTTATCTATATTTCTTCATGACATCTTCTGACATGAGCGAGAGTGAGTACATTTTTAGACTATTTTTAGTACCTTTTACTATTTTTATCAGCTTTAAATTTATAAAACACAGTATAATACTATCACTCTCCACAACACTTTAGGACAAGTGCACTCATCGTTGGCATAGTATAGTGATGGTAAGATACCTAGGTCTTCCAAGGACACAAGAGCTTTTAATACCGTATTATCATCGACGTCTAATCATCAAATTTTATAGAAAAGATTTTTAATAAGTGAAATGAAGAAAGAAAATAAAGTAAATAAAAGAAATAAATAGACAAGATAGAATCACTTGTTTCCGAATTGTCATTTATGTATCCTTTAATTATTTCCGCACTTTGTATTTTAAGAGATTATCTTGGTTAAAGTGGCATGTCCTCTTTTGGAGGCAACGCTACCTTCAACCATATTGGTTTGGGTCAGCAGGGATACAGTCCCGCAAGGCCAGAATATTGAAAAATAATTAAGTAAGTTAATAATGCAAAATGTGGCATGTCCCTCTTTTGGAGGCAACGCTACCCTCGACCATATTGGTCCGAGTAAACAGGGTACAGTCCCGCAAGGCTGGTTTAAAGTTTTAATGGTAGTTTATTTATAAGGGATTCAAGCCGTTCTTACTTCCCCCGATTTGATGCTATCTGCCTCAAAGGAAGTCCTAATAAGCTTGAATCAAGTGCTCGCAGGATCTATACACTGAACGAGGCAAGAACTTTACCCAAACCACCCTCTTAACCCCCTTCTAGGCAGTTAACGTGCTTTATATATACCGTAAAAACAAAAATGAGTGAATCAACACAACATGAAGAAATGCTAGAATAAAGTTCACTTTAATAAAAAAAACTAGATATTAAAGTCATTAATACAAACCCAATTAAAAAGTTTACCAAAGCTTGGAAATAAAAAATAATATATAAATAACATGTCTTCACCAAGTGATGTAAGAAATTAGCAAAGCATGACCTTTGTTTGACAAAAACTCTTAAGATCAATCTTGGATCCTAAGACTACTACACACACTCTAAAGATGGATGATGGATGAATGTGGTGAATGATGGTGGTATTATGGTGGTGGAGTGGTTGCAGGTCTAAGAGAAGTGGTTTGCCAATGGATGGATTGAAATGGAACCAAGCACCACTAATATAGCTGGGAACACGTGTCCTCCTTCGTCCCTGTCTTCATTAAATGAGCTAGTTAGTCCAGATGCTTACATGACCTCGTGTGTCAATGGCATGACCTTGTGGCCATTTTACTTTCTTTACTATCCAAGATTTGTATATCTGGAAGTTGACCACAGCTCGTGTCCTATGGGACATGGCCTCGTGTCTCTTGTCTGCTTCTGTTTGTCTTCTTCTTCTTGGAATCTTGAGTGGGGCACGATGTGAGCGAGAGTGTGTCTAATTTTTAGATATATTTTAAGTACTTTTTACTCGTTTATTCAAGCTTTATATTTATAAAACACTATATAAAACTATCACTTTCTACAACACACTAGGGAAAGTGCACCCGTCGTTAGTATAGTATAGTGATGGTAAGATACTGATCGTCCAAGAAAATAAGAGCTTTTAATACCGGATAAACGTCAATGTCTAATCGACACAAATTTTAAGAAAAGGTTTTGACAAGTATATTAAACTAAACACAAGAAAATGTAAGAAACAAATAAACACGATAGAATCACTTGGTTCCGACTCACCCTTTATGTACCCTTTGATGATTTCCGCATTTTGGGTCTTTAAAAGATTATCTTGATTAAAGTGGCATGCCCCTCTTTTGGAGGCGACAATACCCTCAGCCATATTGGTCTAGGTCACCAGGGATACAGTCCCGCAAGGCCAGAATATTGAAAGATAATTAAGTAAGTTATTAATGCAAAATGTGGCATGTCCCTCTTTTGGAGGCAACGCTACCCTCGGCCATATTGGTCTGAGTTAGCAGGGATACAGTCCCATAAGGCCGGTTTAAAGTTTTAATTGTAGTTTATATATAAGGAGTTCAAGTTGTTCTTACTTTTCCCGATTTGATGCTATATGCCTTAAGGGAAGTCCTAATAAGCTTGAACCAAGTTCTCGAAGGATCTATACACTGAACGAGGCAAGAGTCTTACCCAAACCAACCTTCTAACCCCATTCCAGGTAGTTAACGTGCTTTATATAAACCGTAAAGACAAGGATGAGTGAATCAACAAAACATGAAAGAATGAGAGAATAAAACTCACTTTCCGTATAAAGAAACTAGTTATTAAACTCATTAATACAAACCCAATTAAATAGTTAACCAAAGATTAGAATAAAAAATAATACATAAAAGGTTTTGTATTCACCAAGTGATGTAAGAGATTAGCCAAGCATGGCCATAGTTTGACAAACGCTCTTATGATCAATCTTGGATCCCAAGACTACTATATACTCTAAATCAAAAGATTGTGGTGGAAGATGATGGTGGAGTGATGGCAGGTGTGAGAGAAATTGTTTGCCAAACGATGAGTTGGAATGAAACCAAGCACCCCTATTTATTGCTGGAAACAGATTGTTCACACGGTCCCGTGCTCTCAAGGCACGACCCTGTGCCCACAAGGCATGGCCCCATGCCTTCCTTCTTCTCTGTCTTCATTCAACTCATTTGCAAGATCAGCGTGCTACACGGCCCCTTTGGCTATTGTACTTGCTGTACTATCCTAGATATACAAATCTGGAAGTTGACGACAGCCCATGCCCAAGGGATATGACCCCGTGTCTCTTGTCTGCTTCTGTTTGTCTTCTTATGATCTGGAATGTTGAAGGGGCACGACCCTATGCCGATTAGGCACGGCCCCGTTCCAAACTTTTAATTTTTTATTTTTGATCTTGGGGTGAAACTTAGAGGGTTGGTATAGTGTGTTGTCTTCTCTTCTTCTGTACTTATGCTGGATTTTGTTAATTTGTTCATTTTGTGCATTTTAGCTCTTTTAATCCTGAAAATCAAAAGTATACAAAGAAACACACTTTTCCAATGTATTAAAAAAGGGTTGGTTTTATACCGTATTTGATACAATTTATATTTTGTATTTGACGCATATGAAATACCCCCACACTTAAATATTTGCTTGTACTCAAGCAAAACTCTTTAATATATGCTTAAACACCAAAATGGTTTGGGTAGAAGAGAAGTTTTTGGGTCTTGTTTGTAGAGTGTCGGGAATTCACGTTCTTTTTATTCTTGTTTTTATATTATTTACAATCCTATTCGACATGATTTATTTAGAACATGTTTTAACAAAAATAAATATTTTTGGGCATAACATGCTTTTATAAAATTTCATTTAGCTATATATAAATTCACACATCTCACAAGTGACCACTCAACACTCGTCCGAAAACGTATAAGTGAAACGCTCGATACTGTTATGGGACTTATTCATACCATATGCTTGACAAGTAATTAAACCTCCTCCTCTTTAATAAAATCTTTGTAAATATCAAGAGGACATTTTAAAAGGGTAGGTTGTTGGCTTAGGGATATGATAGTTTTATTGAAAAGTGGCTAAAAATGTTAACTGTTGGTTTTATTTTTGAAAATTCATTTATTTGTAACTTAGTTATAAACTGTGTGTTTATAAGCAATTTTATTTCAAGTAACAAGATTTTTTTTGAATAAAACTAAGTCACCTATTTTTATACAATTTTCAAAATATCCGGATATTACAAAAATAAAGGGGTGTGAAAAGAAGAATATGGTTTTGGTTGATGAGTAGTTTGTGCAAAATGGCGTTTTGCGGGTTTTGAAATGAAAGGTTTAGGATCAAGGGGTTTAACTAGAGGAATATTTTTGTTTTTGTTTATGGTGGAGAGATAAAAAGAAAATAAGGTAGAAGCTGAAAAAGAAGGTTTAAATATCCTAATGCCTTTATCATATACTTACTTAGATTTGGTGGTAAGGACTGGGAACGTATTGTCTTGTCAAGTTCTAAAATCGTAAGAACCATGCGGTATTCACAAAAGACTCACGTAAATGAGCATTAATAAGACAAAAACAAACTTCAAAAGATGTTTTTGAAAAAGATTTGGGGTGTTTTAGCGTTTCTAAGTAGAGTTTTATGTAAGGTTTGTTTTTTGGACAAATAGTTTCAAGTTTAAGCTTACCCCACACTTAAATTACACATTGTCCTCAATATATCCAAAATTGGTTAAAATAGATTAAATGTGTAAATGTGGGTTAAAATCAACAAATTTTCAAAATCCAGGCACTGAACACGGGGGCGTGTTAGAGAGGCACGACCCCATGGTAAAGTGCCAGTATCAGAAGATTCCTGATAACTTACAAAAGGTGGACACGGGGGCGTCTTAAGGAGGCATGACCCCGTGTAGCAATTCCAGAAAATATTTGTTATAGCGACGAGAGGGACACGGGGGCGTGTCAGGTAAACACGGCCCCGTGTAAAGCTACTGTTAAAATTCAAAAAGTTGGTAGGGTGCCGGGTTTTCAGTTATGGGTTCGGCGAGTCATATGCTTAGTGGTTCCAAGCATCCCAAGGTACCTGTAAGCTTATTCACACCACAACAACAACAAACAAATACGAGAAATGGAAATTCTACGTTACGACCGTTTGTTTCATCATCCAACACAACCAAAAACATAAAAATACAGACAAAAAGTAAATTGTTTGGAAAGTAAATTGTTCAAAACAGGTCGTAGCCTACAAACCATCAGTGTTTCATAAAAGAAGGAGAGATTAACCTGTCAGCTGCCTTCTTGACATCACCTTCGCCACCACCCCCTAGTCCAAATCCATCTCCCTTTCTTCCTCGTCCTCGCTGTGGTACACCATGTGCTCCCGAATGTATGAAATATCGGAGCGCATGGAGGCGACATTCCTCTCGATCCCGCCAACACGGGTGCTAATGCCTTGGCCCGTGGTGAGGGCGTTGAGGGAGATTTTGAGTGATTCCTGCATAAGATTGTAAAGGCTGTGGATGTTAGGAAAATCAACAGCACCTTGAGAGGAGGAACCTGGGGCGTAGCCGTAGGAGTACTGTAGCGGATGGTTCGGGTCGTCTTCGATTGCGAGAATCTGTTCAGGGGCATTCGGGTTCCAAACTCTCCCTTTTTTATCTTTGAACGCAGGAGACCATTGCCGCATTCGGTGATAAGGTTCAGACTATGGTAAAATGCAATGCCAGTGATGTGCTAAAAGTGATATAAACAAATTACCTAAATTAAACCCTAAATTAGACACTCTAAGCTTTAAATTTATAAAACTAAGACTCTCTAATCTAAACCACGCAACCGGCAAGTGTACCGGCCAATGTAGTATAACTTATGTAAGTCTGAGTATCGAATCCACGAGACTCCTAACTACGTTAACTAGACTCGACTCACTTATCTAAGCATGACATGAATTAATTTGTTTTGTTGTTTGAGGTGGGGGGGGGGGGGGGCTCTAAATATCCTAAAATTGTAGTTAATTAAAACTAATTAACTAAATTAACTAGACACTAACTAACTTGGGTTTATCAGATGATGGAAAAGACTACCTAGACTGGAATCCTGGATTGTACCAGCAATGATTCATTTAGATGTTAGTTGATATGGAATTGGGATATTTTAATGCTAAACCTGTCGAGACACTGAACAAGACCCCGGACCCTTCTCAGGAAGACAGTTATGGATCTCTAAAGGCTGTATGGACACTAGTTGGTCTAGACTCCCTCACGGGTTATCTAATTGGGTTACGAAAGTATCCTAATTGGACCTACTCTCTCACATGATATAAACCTAGGATAAACTTGGGTTCTCAATTTGACTTGTTAGACAACGGTCAATAGGGAAACTAGTTCAGACTTCTCACGAAGACTACTGACTTAGACCTAACAATAACCTCGCACCTCTCAGATATTGAGATTAGTAGAACACTTAGACTTATCTAACTATCAATTACTGCTTCTAAGGTATATCGGCCGATTAATCAAACAGATCACAATACGAGATTATAATCTAGCATGATCCTATTATGTGTACGACATCCACCAAGAATCACACGAAGCAATAAAAGACAATTAAATAATACTAAGCATGCATACACATCGAACCGATAATCAAGTCGACTACTTTCATAAATAATCCATAAAATAATTAAACATCCATAATAAAAATCAAAACTTTAACAATCCATTCAACCTATCTAGCAGTTAAGGAACTAGCTAAGAATCATAGTCGAAACAAATAAACAAGTCTTAAACAGTACGCAATGAATGATCATAGGTTTAAATAACACAAAGTAAATAGAAACCAAAACGAACAAGTTGTGAACCCGACCCGATTTTGCGAGACCTTGAAACTTTGAACCGTATAACCCGCTGCCTTGATCGTCCACCCTTTTGACCTTCTCCTATTCGTTCATATGTGGGGTTCTAGTTTTTTTATGTCGTCTGTTACTTGCGTCTGCCCTTCAGTATGCCTCTCTCCTTTATGATGCGATGTATATATAGTGCTATTAATTGTTCCCCCTTCTTCTAACAGTAGATATTATAATATATATGATTCTCATGAATTAATTCCCTCTAAAGTGGAGGATATATTATAATATATATTTCAAATTAGATTGTGTTTGTATTGCATTAAAACACCAAAAAGCCACCATTACATAGTGTTCGCGCATCTCAAAGTGGGTCGGTTATGTAAACTAGTAAACAATCAGATGATGGGCCTAGCTCCATGCGCCACTAACCAGCCCAACATAACAAAATATATGGGGGTCAACCCACAAAATTCGTTCAACACACATTCATACGAATCCTTCTTTAATGCCATGAATTAATTTCAACTTTAAGTAGTTTGGCATTTTAGACCCTCAAGTTTCAATAAATATTTTTAAACAACCGTTGGCTTTATTCAATTTGACCCTTCAAAATTTCAGGTTTATTAATTCTGGTCCCTCCACTCTGTTATTATATCTCTCTCGGTTTCTCTCATTTAACCTCCTTTTTATTACTTTTCTCATCGGGACCTGTCATAATAACAAAATGATAAAGTATACAATATAACTAATAAAACGATTCTAATTAATTACTAAACAACAAAATACATAGAATAATAATGTGTGTTTTACAACACATCAGTCATCCTGGGTGATGCTTAACCCCGTTTGAGAAGTTTTGTGAGACGTGTCCAACATATAGACCCGGGCTATCTAGCCGCCGAGGAATATGGTTGTTGGAACCATAGCTTTAACATTGGTGGCCATATTCTTTAGCAACATCAAGGGACATTCAGAGGCTCTTGGTTCATGATGCAATGTAGGCAAGTTAGCTCCCGAAGATTTACCACACCTCCACTATCTCTCCTTTTGCATAAAGTACCGCTTAGGACCCGATGAATGTACCGAATGAACGGGTCCCGAATATTGGTGCTTCTGGTATTGCTTGTATTGTAAACCTCATCTCCTATGGTTGCCTAAAATGTGTTGCATGAGTTCGCAGACAAGTCAAAGATACTATCGTAGAAGATATGCTCAGAAAGCTCATCCTCGGTATAGAGCCCTACATCCATACCGAACTTTGCAACCGAAACCCCATACCACTTACCACTTACCACCATATCGGAATGTCACAGCTTCACTATCGTACGTATCCTCGATATCTTTCTTGAGAGTGAAAGTGCTTAGGAATTCAAGATTAAATTCATAAATAGACTGAAGTGGTGCCTCATGAAATAACCGAAGAGGTCTCGTGACGAGGCTGTCATAATGGTCTCTCTAGCCAACCGTGTCCAAGGTGTCATAATAGACTTGACTTGACGGATCTTCCGTACAGGTTTTGAGAATTTCCATTCACTCCTCACAGTTAGAGTGTTCTCTTGTGAATCTGAGCCATTTATGCCATTTCCTTCACGAACAAGCATTTAATAGTTAAGTTCAGTTATAACAACGGAAATATGATAAACAGAGGGTTGGGCATGACCCCATGTCTACTAGGCACGACCCCGTGCTGCAGATTCTCAGGAGGCACGACCCCGTGCCACAGAGGAACGACCCCATGGTCGGCTATTGTTTTGACCAAATTTTTATTTTTCATGTCGTCTTTGAAGATCCAAAATTTTGGTCCCCTGTGTGCGTATACCCTGAAAACAAACACCAAGTATCAATTTTCACTTACTGACCCATTTACCCTTCGATTTTAAGTTCTTTTTGGGTTAAGAACAAGGGTTTTACAAAACTGCTTGCAAACGCCCTATTTTTCAACAATGATTCAATGATTTACATACCTAAACACTACTATTAACTATTACTAACCAGATTCATGAAAAAAATTCAGATTCTTCGGACCGACAAAGGTCTAGTTGAAGAACCCTAGATTTTTTTTCCTAAATCTAGATGTTATATAACATATAAAGCATAAATTGAATGAATCTAGATGTTAGTAACATACCTTGTTGGTAGATTATGCAAGAGAGTCATGAAAGAATGCAGAGAACCGACGAGTGTAGAGAAATGGGGCGTGATGGTTGTGAAAAGAAAAGGTCTGCCCGAAGTGTTTTATCCCGTCTGTAGATGGGCACAGCCCCGTGCCTCTGAAGCACGACCCCATGTCTATATTTTTTATATGTGTGCCCTTGTTTCTCTGTCCACGTGTTTCGTGTGTTCGTGTTTAACTGGTCCGTAGACTTTTCCGCGTGTTATATTCTTCCGAAATATACCTACAAGATAGATTATTTAAAACGTAGGTCCACTTGGAGGATAAAGATAACCTACTTCCTTGTTGTTTAACACACACGAGCGCGGAATCCAAGTGCATATGCAAACCAAAGCAAGAGCACAACCAATGTAACAAGAGATATATCTTCAAATGTTCACTATATTAATTTGTAAAGAGAGCCAGTACATACACTCTTTAATAAACTTCTTATCTCTCTATACACTCTCAGTGTTCTCTCTCTGTGCTCACACTGTGCTCCCCTAGTGTCTCTCACTTTCACCTGAAGAGCATGTCTGTATATATAGTACTAACATCCAGCAACAGTACGAAGAATGTTACTAGTCGTACGAAGTACCACAAAGACACGAAGAACATTTAGAAATGGTTGCTCATACGAACAACCTTTGGCTCGTACAATGAGTAAGTCGTTCGTACGAACAAGCAATGTTCTTGTTAACAGGGTTACTCGTACGAGCATGTAGTGGCTCGTACGAGCATGCAACTTGCTCGTACGAAGCATCTTTCATTCGCATGAATAAACTAAACGTCGTACTAAATCAAGATAGGAGGATATCTTGATTTGGTCGGCGCGACCACACTTTACAGACACAACAAACAAAGACCGTACAATTTTGGTCCCCTCTGTGCATATACCCTGAAAACAAACACCAAGTATCAATTTTCACTTTCTGACCCATTTTACCCTTCGATTTAAGTTTTTTTTTGGGTTAAGAACAAGGGTTTTACAAAACTGCTTGCAAACGCCCTATTTTTCAACAATGATTCAATGATTTACATACCTAAACACTACTATTAACTATTACTAACCAGATTCATGAAAAAATTTCAGATTCTTCGGACCGACAAAGGTTTAGTTGAAGAACCCTAGATTTTTTTTAAACTAAATCTAGATGTTATATAACATACAAAGCGTAAATTGAACGAATCTAGATGTTAGTAACATACCTTGTTGGTAGATTATGCAAGAGAGTCATGAAAGAATGCAGAGAACCGACGAGTGTAGAGAAATGGGGCGTGATGGTTGTGAAAAGAAAAGGTCTGCCAGAAGTGTTTTATCCCATCTGTAGATGGGCACAGCCCCGTGCCTCTGAAGCACGACCCCATGTCTATATTTTTCATATGTGTGCCCTTGTTTCTCTGTCCACGTGTTTCGTGTGTTCGTGTTTAACTGGTCCGTAGACTTTTCCGCGTGTTATATTCTTCCGAAATATACCTACAATATAGATTATTTAAAACGTAGGTCCACTTGGAGGATAAAGATAATCTACTTCCTTGTTGTTTAACACACACGAGCGCGGAATCCAAGTGCATATGCAAACCAAAGCAAGAGCACAACCAATGTAACAAGAGATATATCTTCAAATGTTCACTATATTAATTTGTAAAGAGAGCCAGTACATACACTCTTTAATAAACTGCTTATCTCTCTATACACTCTCAATGTTCTCTCTCTGTGCTCACATTGTGCTCCCCTAGTGTCTCTCACTTTCACCTGAAGAGCATGTTTGTATATATAGTACTAACATCCAGCAACAGTACGAAGAATGTTACTAGTCGTACGAAGTACCACAAAGACACGGAGAATATTTAGAAATGGTTGCTCGTACGAACAACCTTTGGCTCGTACAAATGAGTAAGTCGTTAGTACGAACAAGCAATGTTCTTGTTAACAGGGTTACTCGTACGAGCATGTAGTGGCTCGTACGAGCATGCAACTTGATCGTACGAAGCATCTTTCATTCGCACGAATAAATTAAACATCGTACTAAATCAAGATAGGAGGATATCTTGATTTGGTCGGCGCGACCACACTTTACAGACACAACAAACAAAGACCGTACAATTACTAACGTAACTAAGAACAAGCGACATACACAAAAGTGTATCAACAAACTCCCTCTTGGATGTTGCTTGGTCTTCGGTCTTCATTTCTAATGGCCTGCTTCGGACTATGAGCTTCAGACGTGAATACCGAACTGAGTCGAACCGAACTAAGTCGCATCCACACAAATATGCATCAAAAAACTCCCCCTTGGATGCTGCTCGTGCTGGTTCGTTCTTCACACTGTCGGTTCTTTAGATGTCTTTTTTTGTCATAGTCAGGAGGTGCATCAGCAAACTCTCCCTTGAATACATTTTGTGGTGTTGATAAGTGGTCAGCTATGAATTGATCTTCTTGATTCACGGCTTGCATTCATGTTGTGTCTTTACTCCCGTAACTTGTTTTCTTCAAACTCGTCCTTTTTGCCTTTAGCTTGCTTGAATATTACATCTGCACACACAACAAAGCTAAACGCGTAATGAGAACAACCGTAGGGATTTAATCAACCTTAATAAATTGTCATTTGGAAATTTCATGACAGATTGATTTTAAGCATAATTAGCACATGACACACATGAGACCAACTTTCATTCAACTACCAACTGACAATACTTTAAGAATTTTTTTAAGATTGTTCAATTTTAATCCATTAAACTTCAAAGTTTGTCAAATTCGACCATTTATGAAGATGCAATTGCTTTCCGCCTTACAATCAGGATTTTTAGGTAGGATAGACTCGAGTTCCAACATCGGTCAATCAAAAATAAACTAGAAGCAAAATATTTTTGGCTTTTATAAAATTTATATTAAAACTCACCTAAAATCTTTTTGTCATTTTTTTAATTTTTTAAATGTAAAGAAGGAAATCAATCAAACAAGTGAATATTTACAGAATATTCTTTTTGCGAATTCGAGGGGTAAGAGAATCATATTAGAATACGGTCATGCCAAAACACACTTTTTGTTTGATTAGTTAGCATTTAGATAAGTATCCTATAAAAATTATCGGTATTGTTGTCCACATAAGCTCAACTTATCAGATGTACTCCGGTTAGGGGATACGATTAATGTATGATTTATACTTACCGACCAGTGTTTATCCACTTCACGACACATTCCCGTATCAAGACATGCACGAGAGAAAATCTTACCGGTGAGTATATTGCTTATCATCTGTTTTGATGTATATGATGTGAGATACTCACTTATTTTGATTGAAAACAAGCCTATGTGATTAGATCACTTATTGATGAGGAACTTGATTTTCAGATGCATTCAGGGCACAGAAGTAGGTCCGTGAACAGGTTAGTACCATCGTACCGTCAAAGAGATGAACTTAGCTCCCGCATAAAGCTGTGATATATTATCACTTATTTTTGGGTGAATGTGATATTTTTATCACTTATTGATGGTCGTATACAACATTTACACATATGTATGGTATTATGGAAGTTCTAGACTTGCGTCACCGTTATTTTTCGGTAAAATATTCAACCATGATACCCAGATGATAAGCAAGCATAAAGAACGCATATCTCAGAACCTCATCATACGATCAAACGAAATTTCAGTACCAAGACCATATGCCAATGAATGGTTCCCACCTGGTCTTCAGTCGACTATGTTTATATCGCCCTGTGCACACTTTAAAACGATTGTGAGCCTTTTTATTTTAAGTTCAAAGAGGTTTTGACAGACCACAAATTTACTATCGGTTTACCTTTTTCTTGCCAGCAAACTCATTTTTGTTTTTCTCATGTTTTTGTATTTTTCGGAATGGAATTTACTCCCCCTACAAGGCAAAAAGTAAATTTAATCTTTAAATATATCGTTTTGGATTGTCTTCAAGAAGAATATTCAAAAACACGATTTCCCGATGTGGATTAATTCATGCTTTACCTCGATGCCGTTTACCAAAATTAATTTAATAAAAATGATTTATCAAAATATTTGAGAAATGAGTTGGCACGTTGGTAATCGGTGTGGACCACAACAACATTGATGAGTTTCATATTGAAACAATCACGTGTGAGGTGATATTCTAGATCAATGTGTTTGGTCTGGAGTGTTGTACGAGATTTTTAGAAAATTTGTAAAGCAGCTTAAATATTGACAAATATAGAAGAGATTAGAAATTCATTGCCAGGAATCTGTGTGCTCTCCCACTGGATATCCACCTTGGGTGGATTTCAAGGTCGAGTTTGCAGCTACTTCATATAACTAAGAAATCTCTTCACAGCAACAAGAACATAAACCTCCGAGTCCGGCTAGTAAGAAGTAAGAGTGCATGTGGAGAAGCTTATACACATCATCTTTGGACGGTCCATACATGATGTTGTCCACATGTTTTTGCACCAGCAAAGGTCTTCGTCTTTCTCCTTGAGAAGTAGTGTGCGGTTGTTCAAACCACGCCAAGGCATCCGCACACCTGGTTGGTTGTTCAACCTGACACATTTTCTTCAATCACACCCATGGAGAAATGTACACAACAGATCATCTTGTAAGATTTGAACTTCTTGTGGAAGTTATAAGACATGAATCTTCGATAATCTTCTTACGTGCTTTAGGGCATACATTTCGATTGAATCTAACCTGTGGATCCGATCCAAGCCTTTAAACAAACAAATTGTTGGTCAATTTTCATCTTGTCAGAGTTATCAACTTCATTCACCAAACTTTCTTCACTTATCGGACATTATCTTCTTTTCCTTCTCTCCAACAAAGGCAACAACTCCTGGATATAACGATGTTTTGGAGCTGCATGTCGCCGATCTTGTGCCTGGATGCTCCACTATCAACAATTCTATGATTATCAATAGTTCCTCCTGGAACATCCTGCACACTCATTAAAGATTAGTTGGAGATAGGGACCCAAGCCTTCATTGACTTGGGTTGCCCGACATCATCGATAATTGGAACTTCGTTATTTCGGTTATTCGGAATGGATTGTGCTCCCCGTGAAACAATTACCGGTTTTGGTTTCCAAATCTGTTTTTGTTTTTCAATTTTAATATCTGATTGTGTTTTGACAACTTTCAGTTTTAAAGCCTTTTCAACAGCTTTTTGTTGTTTCTTTCTCTGTTTCGTTTCTCGTTGTTTAACAAGACGAGGGTCCTGTTTTGGCGAAACAGATTTTGTATGGTAACGTTTACCATGGGGCGCATCAATTTTTGCTTTTCCCTTTGTGAGATATGGACAGTTTTTGGCAATGTGTCCATACTTACCACACTCAAATCATGATCTTCGTTCAACAAACCTTTGAGTATTATAAATGTGGTAGCTTGATGATGAACTTCGTGATCTTGAGGTACTTGGTCCTACATCACAACAATTTGTGTGTTGTGTGTAGTTGTTCTGACTGTTTCTCTTCAAAATTTTATTTTGTTTAACAAAATCTGTATTGGATTTGTTTTCAAAAGTTTCAATTTTATCAGTCCCTTGGGATTTTACGAAGTTCACATTTTGAATTTTCTTCTTATTTTGGCTCTATTTTCTTTTTCTATTTCCTTGGTTAGCATAATTTTGCTTTTGTTGATTGTTTTGAGGTTTCAATTTTTGATTTCCGTATTTCTTTCTAACCTTAGTTTTTAAGAGAGAAGCACACTGTGTTACTACAACTCTTGGACTCGAATTACCCAAAAACTTACTAATAAAATCCTCGAAAACTTTATCAATCAAGGATTGATTGACATTTTTGATGGGAAAATATTTGTTTGAGTAAACTTTGTCGGAACAAATCAACGTATAAAGCAAGTTCATGCTTTCACAAGTTTCAACATGAGCTTCAGCAATCTTGACATTGGCAGTCACACACGATTCGCTAGAGGATCACAGAAAATATGATTTTTGTGAGGTACATTTTCCTCTTTTGTTACCGTATCTGACTGCTTAGGTTTGCCCTCATCCGTCTCATCATCCGAACTATCATAATCCTCAATAATGGGAGGATTTTGATCATCCATAGACTTTGAGTCATTGATGTCATTCGATTGACCTTGACTTTAAGATGTGCCCTCAGTGAACCCTAGACCAACTATAAATTCAGCTAGATCCAATGGAACGGTGGGTTCAAACTGTGGCATATCTTCATTATCTGGCATTTTGGAGTAATTGTGCCTAACCGGAGGGGGACGAGCCAGATAACTTATGCATTTCGCATCACCTTTCTTCTTTTGAACATCAATGATGTGATTCAAAACATATCTTGAGTTGGAGTAACTGTCCAACTTGAGTTTGATTGCATCATGTTCACACTTTGCGCAGGCTAACTCCTTTTTCGTTTCTTCAAGCATGTTAATATTATTGTTAATGCATGTTTGTTTTCTCAAAACATTCTTTGTTAATTCAGAAACATCTTTCTTTAAAGTTTCAGTTGTTGTTTTAAATTCCTTTTCGTTTTTCTTAAGAGCTGCGTTTGCATTAGGCACTTTGTCAGATCTACAATCAAACTCAGATGATGCTTCTTTGTGTGATCAAATTTTCTTTCGAGTTCTAAGTATTTACCTTTTAAAGCTATACATTCAAAACACTTAGACACAATAGGTTTATCAAAATTTACCTGACTGGATTGGCAATCTATACGGGTCATGAATGCTTCATGAAGAGTGGAAGATCTGATTAATGAGAGATGCTTGGAAAACTCATCAGATGGTCCTTTAGTTTCATGCTCCAAATCTTCTTTGCCGCTATCTGTCAAACCCCGACCCGCAGCGGAATAAGAGTCGGGGCATAATTGGGTTATCACCAAAGCTCATGATGTTTACTAATATGTTTCATGTTTATTAAATCCAAATTACATTTCAATGTTCCAAGTCAAACTCATACAATACATGGAAAGAAAAAAATTAACTAAAACAAATTCCATAATCTAAACTGGTTTATTCTTCTAAGCCGGCCTATATGTTTCTTGCTTCAACTTGATCACCTGTATCATGTGTAAAAATGGGAAATTTTGGGTCAACAAAAGTTGGCGAGTGAACCTTGTTAAAAACATTTGTTATCGATTCATTATTGTAATTAATTTAGGAAAATTGTGCAATAATCATATATGAACAAATGTATATAAACATAACGATCACAAACCACCTTGCTTAAGCATGAAATAAGAATGACAATGTATATGTTGGAAACGTCCCGTTCACGCTCATAGGTAATGGGGAACGGACGGCCTATGCTAACGTATGTGAGATCAAGGCTCAATCAAACGGAGCCGATCTTATGTTGGCAACGCCTGGTTCACGCTCATAGGTAATGGGGAACAGCTCACGCTCATAGGTAATGGGGAGCGGCGACCTATGAAATGTATGTACTGAAATGATAAAATTAATCTAAACTTCAACCACACAAACAATGGATACACATTGAATACACATTTGATCATGAACATGATGGATGCACAAATGTTTAATTATAATAAATAAATAACGACACATGATACACCCCAAAATGTGATTAAAACGGGGAATTGGTAGAGATTCACTCACCTTGGGTGCGTTTGTTTAAAGGTGTTGAATGTGCACGAGTTTAGAGGATTGATCAATGAGAGATAACTAACCAAATAAATAACGAAAAGGTACGGTAAGTATGTGGATGTTATTAACTATTTTAATAGGATTTTTGGTTATATTTTTGTGAGTTTAAGGCTACTTTCTAACTTTAAAAACGTTATTTTGAAGTATATTTAATTGATTTTTAAATTAAATAAATAAATAAAATAATAAAAAATAAAAAAAATGTTGACTTTGACTTTGACCGCTGACGTTGACCGTTGACCGTTGACCGGTTCGGTCGGTTATATTGTTGCACTGAGCGAGGTTCGAACCGGTGAGCTCCCGTACGCGTGCACGCAGCTCTACCAACTGAGCTACGTGTCTAACCCGAAATAATTCTGTTTTTAATTATACTTATATACTATTTAGTTTAATCCGAAAATCATTTATTTTTAAAAAGGATAATGTATCGAACCGGTGCTGACCACAGGTCTCGAACCCGGGACCTGTGAGTTAGCGTGCACACAGTCCACCGCTGGACTGTGTCTCTAACCTTGTTATTAACTCGGTTTTTATTATACTTAACATGGTTTGTGAGTTAACCCGGTTCAGTTAAAAAGGCAATTTTTTTTTTATTTCGAGAGAGTAAAGGTGGGACAGGATTCGAACTCGCGTCGCATGTGTATTTGTTGCACACAGTCCACCGCTGGACTGTGTGTCTAACCAGTTTATAAAACTGATTTTAATTAATCTTATGTTATAACCCGACTTCGTCTTCTTCGTTAGATTTTACCCAGAAACAAAGTCCGACTGCTTGGACTGACTTATGCCTAATCTGGTTTTTAAACTTTATAAGTAATTTAAAGGTAACGAATGGAGAGAGTTTGGGGGAAAAAGATGTACCGATCAGTGTTGTTCACAGAATTCCGGCAGAGGTCCGTCGGTTCTGAAAGTGAACTCCGGCTGTCGAAATCAATTAACAATTCTGTTCGATTATTTATGAAGTTGAGATACTTAATCAAAGTTTAACAGAAGTTTGAAGGATCATACCAGCTCTCAGTGTGTTTCCGGAAGTTTCAGAAATTTTCCGGCGAAGGTAGGAATTTCGACAAACGTTGACTGGGATTGATTCTGATGGTGGAGTTGTGTTAGTGACAGATTAATCAAATGATTGAAACAGAAGGAGTCGAAAGAATTACCGTGTGGATGTGAGTCTTGGTTTTCCGGCGAGTGAATTTTCGTCGAGAAGAGGTGCGATTTTGAGCGAAAAGGCTCCTAGTGGATTGTGGGTGAATTTATAGGGAAGAATCGCGACGTATGGAGTCGGATTTCAGTCTTGATTCAAAGTCAGCCGTTCTCCGGCGGTTACAACTGGTGTAGCGGGTTCAGACGTCGGTTATAACCGTCGTTAAAGTTAATACTTCGGTTAAATTGGACGAAAACGTTAATTATCGGCGAAGTCGTCGGGATTTCCGACGACTGTTAATTGGGCGCGATTTGACCGGATTTAACTTCCGTGTTTTATTATTTGAATTAATTGATTTGATATGATATCAAATAACTAAAGTGGCGGAGTGGTTGATTGTGTGAATGTTAAGGCTTTGGGGATTTTCGGCTGACCTGGGTTCGACTCCCGGCAGCCGGTTTTCCTTTTTAATTAATTTATTTTTATTTTTTTACCATTATAATTTATATCTTCTAATTTGTTTATTAATTATGTATCGTTTAAAATTAAAATAAGTCATAAATAAACAACAAAAATTTAAACTGATTGTTCGGTTATTAAACGAAGCGGGTTTCGAAAACCCGTTTTTCGACGGATGTTACAGTATCCCCTACTTTTAGAAATTTCGTCCCTAGCAGATACAGGAAAAGGATGTGGGTATTTCTCGCGCATTGAGTCTTCACGTTCCCAAGTAAACTCAGGTCCTTGTTTTGACTCCCAGCGTACCCTGACAATTGGGATGCGGCTTCTTCTTAAACGTTTTTCCCCGAAGTCCATAATTTCTACTGGTCTTTCAATGAAATGCATAGATTCGTCGACTTGAATGTCTTCTAGAGGAATATGGAGATTTTCATCGGCGAGGCACTTCTTCAAGTTCGATACGTGGAATGTGGGATGAATTCTGTTGAGTTCCTCCGGTAAGTCAAGCTTGTAGGCTACAGGTCCTACCCTTTCGAGTATCTTGAAAGGACCTACGTAACGTGGTGCTAGCTTGCCTTTTTGGCCAAAACGAATTACTCCCTTCCACGGTGATAGTTTTAAAAGTACTTGGTCGCCAACGTTAAACTCTAAGGGCTTTCGTCGCTTGTCAGCATAGCTCTTTTGACGACTTTGTGCCGCTAAAAGGTTGTTTCGGATTTGATGACTCTTGTCAGTTGTTTCTTGTATTAATTCTGGACCGGTGATTTGAGCTTCTCCAATTTCGTGCCAACAGATTGGCACTTACGACCATATAATGCCTCGAAAGGTGCCATGCCGATACTTGAATGAAAGCTGTTGTTGTACGAAAATTCAACTAGTGGTAGGTGAGCATCCCAATTCCCTTTGAAGTCTATGACACATGCCCGAAGCATGTCTTCAAGAGTTTGAATGGTGCGTTCAGATTGACCATCAGTTTGGGGATGATAAGCGGTGCTGAGATCTAATCGTGTACCCAAAGCGGCTTGTACAGCTTGCCATGTTCGTGAAGTGAAACGACCATCACGATCTGATATAATGCTTAACGGTACACCATGACGGCTTACGATTTCACTGATGTAGACACGAGCTAGTTTCTCATTTTTGAAGTCTTCGCGAATCGGAATGAAGTGAGCTGATTTTGTAAGACGATCAATGATTACCCATATAGTGTCGTACCCCCAGGAGTGCGAGGTAACCCGGTAATGAAGTCCATGGTTATGTTTTCCCACTTCCATACGGGTATTTCAAGTTGGACCAGAAGTCCTGAGGGTCTTTGGTGTTCAGCTTTCACTTTTGAACAGGTAAGGCACTTGGAAACAAAAACAGCAATATCCTTCTTCATGCCAGGCCACCAGTAGGTGTATCGAAGGTCCTGATACATCTTGTCGGCTCCTGGGTGTACAGAGTATCGTGTTTTGTGCGCCTCTTTCATAAGAGTATCGCGAAGGTTAATGTGATCAGGAATCCATATGCGATCTAGATAATACAGAATGCCGTCAAATTTTGTCTCGAGTTTGAGTTCTGCTCCACAAGATAACTCATTGCGTATGTCGTATTCTGTTATGGAAACATGTTGAGCTTCTCGGATTTGGTCTTTGATGTTGGTCATGATTTGCGAACATAGAAGACGAATGGAGTTCGCATAACCCTTTCGACTGAGTGCATCGGCCACCACATTTGCTTTGCCAGGATGATACCGAATTTCACAGTCGTAGTCATTAAGAAGTTCGACCCATCTTCGTTGCCTCATATTCAACTCCTTTTGGTTAAAGATATGTTGGAGGCTCTTGTGGTCAGTGTAAATCTCACACTTGGTACCGTAGATGTAATGTCTCCATATCTTAAGAGCGAACACAACGGCTCCAAGTTCTAGGTCGTGAGTAGTGTAGTTCTTCTCATGAGTTTTAAGCTGCCTAGAAGCATAGGCTATCACTTTTCCCCTTTGCATTAAAACACAGCCTAATCCCTGTCCTGATGCGTCGCAATAAACTACAAAGTCATCGCAATCTTCGGGGAGTGTGAGTATAGGTGCGTCACAAAGCTTTTGCTTAAGGGTTTGGAAGGCTTCTTCTTGTTTAGGTCCCCATGCGAAGGGTTTTCCTTTATGTGTCAAAGCCGTGAGTGGTACAGCGATACGAGAGAAATTATATGAAACGATGATAGTAACCAGCCAAACCAAGGAAAGATCTTACTTCGGTTGGGGTACGTGGCGCTTGCCATTCTTGTACTGCTTTGATCTTTGCGGGGTCGACATGAATTCCCTTGTCATTGACGACATGACCAAGGAACTGTACTTCTTTTAACCAAAATTCGCATTTGGAGAATTTAGCGTAAAACTTTTCGGTTCTCAAGAGTGTGAGGATGAGTCGAAGGTGTTGTTCATGATCAGTTTTAGACTTTGAGTAAATGAGAATATCGTCGATGAAGACTATAACAAAGCGATCAAGATAGGGTTTGCAAACTCTGTTCATTAGGTCCATGAAAACGGCTGGAGCGTTGGTTAGACCAAATGGCATAACCATGAATTCATAGTGACCATAACGAGTTCGGAAGGCGGTCTTTGGGACGTCTTCTTAATGTACCCTGAGTTGGTGATAGCCGGAACGAAGGTCGATCTTTGAAAAACAAGTGGCACCCTGGAGTTGGTCTAGGAAATCATCGATGCGAGGTAAAGGATAGCGATTTTTGACCGTTAATTTGTTGAGTTCCCTGTAATCGATACACATGCGTAACGTCCCATCTTTCTTCTTTACAAACAGAACAGGTGCACCCCAAGGCGATGAGCTAGGACGTATGAATCCTTTGTCGGTCAGTTCTTGCAACTGACTGGCCATCTCTTGCATCTCGGATGGGGCTAACCTATAAGGTGATTTCGCGACGGGTGTAGCGCCAGGTATAAGATCGATGCGGAATTCGACTTCTCTCTTGGGAGGAAGTCCTGCGATGTCGTCGGGAAAAACTTGCGGGAAATCTTTCACTACGGGTATATCTTCGAGTTTCTTCTCTTTGTCTCCATTCTTGACCACGTGAGTTAGAAATGCTACATAATTCTTGCGGAGATATTTTTGGGCTTGAAGACAGGACATCAGCTTGAGTCCTTTCGAAGGGGTTTCTCCAAAGATTCGTAGAGTTTGACCGTCTGCAAGAGGAATGCGAATGAACTTCTCACGGCATACTACTTCAGCCTGATGTTGGCTGAGCCAGTCCATGCCGATTATAATGTCAAAACTTCCCAACTTCATAGGAATGAGGTCAACAGGAAAATCGCGATCGTTTAGAGTAAGAGTACAGCTTCGGATAATGGAGTTTAATGAGACTGGTTTTCCGTCAGCAACTTCTACCGTTATGGATTCCATAAGTTTATCACGAGTTTGATTGAGGATGGGTTCAAATTCTAAGGACACAAAACTCTTATCCGCGCCAGTATCAAATAACACGGATGCATAACTACCATTGACGAGAAACGTACCGTTTGCCACGTTGTTGTCGGCCCTAGCTTGGTTGGCGTTGATGTTAAATGCTCTTCCTCTAGCAGGTGGAGGAGCTTGGTTAGCTTGATTCACCGGATTTGCTTGAGCTTGAGCATGTATGATGTTCACCATGCGTGGACACGTGTTTCTAAAGTGGTTTGGGTCTCCACAATTGTAGCAAGCCCGCATGGGTTGCATCATGGGGTAGTTGGGTTGATAGTAGGTTTGGGTTGTATGTTGTGTAGGTGGTGGTAGTAGGGGTTGTTGGGTTTGACCCATTATTTGATGGTGGGTTTGAGTTGTGGGTTGGTTGCGGTTCATTCGTTGTAGTGAGCGGCAGGCTTGGATGGTGTGACCTGCCCGGCCACAGCCGGTGCAATATTGACTGGGGTATTCGGGGGAGTGATGGTATTGACAACGGGTGCACTTTGGGTAAGGGCCAGAGTATTGCCTTTTGTATGGTGCGGGTGAAGGAGTAACTTGTGTGATGGGTGCAGCAGGTATAGGGAAATTTTTTTGGGTGACAGCAAAATTTCTGGCATTTCGTTTCCTCTTGTTTGAAAATTTTGAGGAAGAGGTGGAATGGTTGGAAGTTTGGCCCTCAACGGGGGCTTTCTTTTTCTCCTCTTTGAACTTACCGTTTCTGATGCGGTTCTTGGTAAGTTCGGTGGCTAATTCCATAGCAGCTTCGAGGGTTGCAGGCGAAGTGCTGAGGACTGAGTCTTGAATCTTCGAGGGGAGGCCTCGAATATAGTGTTCAACCAAACGGTATACCGGGGTGAACAAGTTAGGAACCATCTGGTTCAGCTCCAGAAATCTTTTGTTGTAGGAAGTATGGTCCCCTTCCTTTTGCTTCGGCGAGTGGAATTCGTCTTCCAACTTCTTGAGTTCGCTTCTTGGGCAGAAGCTTTTTGTCATTATTTCCCTTAACTCTTCCCAGGTTAAGGCCATCGCGTCTTCTACTCCTCCTTACCCTTCTCGGTGTTCCACCAGGTCAGGGCTACCCCAAATAATATCCCGGTTGCGTAACGTACCTTGCGATCCTCGGGACAATCGCAATTTAGGAAGGTGTTTTCCATTTCCTCAAACCAGTGGAGGAGAGCGGTGACACCTTCGGTCCCTTCGAACTTTGGGGGATCGCAAGACTTGAAGTGCTTGTAGGAGCACTTCTTGGAGGAAGGGTTGTCGATGTTTTGATCCTCTTGATTTGGTGGGTTGACAGGATTTGCAGTGAGAGCTTGCTGGACTTGAATTACAATATCAGGAAGTACTGCGGCCATTTGTTTTGCAATCTGAGTGGCCAAGCGTTCGTTTGACCTTCCTGACTTTCGTCCTCCACGTAGCTGCCTAGCCGACATCTACAGGAACATACATAGGAAGATTGTGAGTTTATGGAGTCTTTTTAGGTGTCATGTGTCTTAAAGAAAATGAAAATAACATAAATATCAATAATGCAACTACATCCATAGGATGTCTTGGTTTGCTCATGCTGGGCCTCAAATGTCCCCCATACCTTCACCTGTATAGTCATGTGGGCCCCCATGACTATTGGCTTGGTAGGATTCACATTAGTATTGGCGATTTAACACTCGCATGACCCGAATGAAAACCACAAAATATGTTTACGAGATGTATGGTCGGAATGTGTCTAGGTGTAGACACAATGACAACTCAAAGTGGGGTAGCTCACACGACGTTTGGTATAGCATGCTTTGGCCTAATAGGTACTTCGTACTCTCATCGTTAGTCCCCAGGTAGGCAAACTGGTCCTTTATTTTGGATTTATACGAATGCCAAGCCTAGACAGGACGTTCCGACTACCGGTACTTGTACCCTTCCAGTTACTACATGCCCGTCATGAGAACTCACTTTGATGAGATTTGAAAATACAAAAATCATTGTAAAAGCAATCATGAAAATGATGTGGTGTGTGCTTTCATGGGTATGATATGTTATGAGAATATGATTTATGATAGGCATTGTAAAATAATATGTACTTATTACATGCTTGCATAACATTGAATGTAACAATAAACATAAAGCATATAAACATCATGAATTTTGCATGTAACACACAAAAATTTAAAATTTCTAAGCAACTATAGTATAGGCTCTAAGGGTCTAATAACCTATCCTATATCCCTATAGTCATGGCTCTGATACCAATCTGTCACACCCCGACCCGTAGCGGAATAAGAGTCGGGGCATAATTGGGTTATCACCAAAGCTCATGATGTTTGCTAATATGTTCCATATTTATTAAATCCAAATTACATTTCAATGTTCCAAGTCAACCTCATACAATACATGGAAAGAAAAAAATTAACTAAAACAAATTCCATAATCTAAACTGGTTTATTCTTCTAAGCCGGCCTATATGTTTCTTGCTTCAACTTGATCACCTGTATCATGTGTGAAAATGGGAAATTTTGGGTCAACAAAAGTTGGCGAGTGAACCTTGTTAAAAACATTTGTTATCGATTCATTATTGTAATTAATTTAGGAAAATTGTGCAATAATCATATATGAACAAATGTATATAAACATAACGATCACAAACCACCTTGCTTAAGCATGAAATAAGAATGACAATGTATATGTTGGCAACGTCCCGTTCACGATCATAGGTAATGGGGAACGGACGGCCTATGCTAACGTATGTGAGATCAAGGCTCAATCAAACGGAGCCGATCTTATGTTGGCAACGCCTGGTTCACGCTCATAGGTAATGGGGAACAGCTCACGCTCATAGGTAATGGGGAGCGGCGGCCTATGAAATGTATGTACTGAAATGATAAAATTAATCTAAACTTCAACCACACAAACAATGGATACACATTGAATACACATTTGATCATGAACATGATGGATGCACAAATGTTTAATTATAATAAATAAATAACGACACATGATACACCCCAAAATGTGATTAAAACGGGGAATTGGTAGAGATTCACTCACCTTGGGTGCGTTTGTTTAAAGGTGTTGAATGCGCACGAGTTTAGAGGATTGATCGATGAGAGATAACTAACCAAATAAATAACGAAAAGGTACGGTAAGTATGTGGATGTTATTAACTATTTTAATAGGATTTTTGGTTATATTTTTGTGAGTTTAAGGCTACTTTCTAACTTTAAAAACGTTATTTTGAAGTATATTTAATTGATTTTTAAATTACATAAATAAATAAAATAAATGTTGACTTTTTGACTTTGACCGCTGACGTTGAGCGTTGACCGTTGACCGATTCGGTCGGTTATATTGTTGCACTGAGCGAGGTTCGAACCGGTGAGCTCCCGTACGCGTGCACGCAGCTCTACCAACTGAGCTACGTGTCTAACCCGAAATAATTCTGTTTTTAATTATACTTATATACTATTTAGTTTAATCCGAAAATCATTTATTTTTAAAAAGGATTTTAAATGTATCGAACCGGTGCTGACCACAGGTCTCGAACCCGGGACCTGGGAGGTAGCGTGCACACAGTCCACCGCTGGACTGTGTGTCTAACCTTGTTATTAACTCGGTTTTTATTATACTTAACATGGTTTGTGAGTTAACCCGGTTCAGTTAAAAAGGCAATTTTTTTTATTTCGAGAGAGTAAAGCTGGGACAGGATTCGAACTCGCGTCGCATGTGTATTTGTTGCACACAGTCCACCGCTGGACTGGGGTCTAACCCGTTTATAAAATTGATTTTAATTAATCTTATGTTATAACCCGACTTCGTCTTCTTCGTTAGATTTTACCCAGAAACAAAGTCCGACTGCTTGGACTGACTTATGCCTAATCTGGTTTTTAAACTTTATAAGTAATTTAAAGGTAACGAATGGAGAGAGTTTGGGGGAAAAAGATGTACCGATCAGTGTTGTTCACAGAATTCCGGCAGAGGTCCGTCGGTTCTGAAAGTGAACTCTGGCTGTCGAAATCAATTAACAATTCTGTTCGATTATTTATGAAGTTGAGATACTTAATCAAAGTTTAACAGATCATACCAGCTCTCAGTGTGTTTCCGGAAGTTTCAGAAATTTTCCGACGAAGGTAGGAATTTCGACAAACGTTGACTGGGATTGATTCTGATGGTGGAGTTGTGTTAGTGACAGATTAATCAAATGATTGAAACAGAAGGAGTCGAAAGAATTACCGTGTGGATGTGAGTCTCGGTTTTCCGGCGATTTGCAGGTATTTTCGGCGAGTGAATTTTCGTCGAGAAGAGGTGCGATTTTGAGCGAAAAGGCTCCTAGTGGATTGTGGGTGAATTTATAGGGAAGAATCGCGACGTATGGAGTCGGATTTCAGTCTTGATTCAAAGTCAGCCGTTCTCCGGCGGTTACGACTGGTGTCGCGGGTTCAGACGTCGGTTATAACCGTCGTTAAAGTTAATACTTCGGTTAAATTGGACGAAAACGTTAATTATCGGCGAAGTCGTCAGGATTTCCGACGACTGTTAATTGGGCGCGATTTGACCGGATTTGACTTCCGTGTTTTATTATTTGAATTAATTGATTTGATATGATATCAAATAACTAAAGTGGCGGAGTGGTTGATTGTGTGAATGTTAAGGCTTTGGGGATTTCCGGCTGACCCGGGTTCGACTCCCGGCAGCCGGTTTTCCTTTTTAATTAATTTATTTTTATTTTTTTACAGTTATAATTTATATCTTCTAATTTGTTTATTAATTATGTATCGTTTAAAATTAAAATAAGTCATAAATAAACAACAAAAATTTAAAACTGGTTGTTCGGTTATTAAACGAAGCGGGTTTCGAAAACCCGTTTTTCGACGGATGTTACACTATCCGCAATTCAGTTTCAGTAATTACATCATCTTCTTCAGTATTAACATCTTCAGATCGATCTTCACTCGAAGTCGATTTTGCTTCATCTGAACTGGTGTGATCCCATGAACTGTCATCATTTCTGGATGATTCTCCATTGTTATTATTTTTTATAATTTCGGCATGGTATGCAGTTCCTCCTCCTCTATTGTTTTCCAATTGAATAGACCAATCACAGCGTTCATCTGCTTAAACTACTAATGCTCGATTGGAATTGTTTGCTGGAACCATTGCTCTTTTGTTGTTAGTAACTTGATTTCTGTTGAAAGGATATTGATTCCCTTGCTGTGCAGGATTAGTGCATTCTCTTTTAAAATGCCCCTTTTCTCTGCAGTTGAAACAAGTAACTTTCCTTTTGTCAAAACCGTATGGAGTATCCTTATTTCTTTACAGATTAGTTCTTCCTGTTTTCTCCATAAAATCTTTTGCCCTTCTCATTGCACTTGCAAACGCCCATTTGATATTAATTAGTTCCATCTCCTCCTTACCGATTTCTGCATAGTCTTCACTGGTTAACTGATGTTACCAATTTGTCCAACTACTAATCCGCGGTAAGAGCTCACCAAAGTGTTTAGAAGCTCCATGTGTTCCCGGGAAACTTCCACACTTACCTTAGAAAGGTTTGATGTATCGAGTCTGACAATGTTGGAATTTGTGGATTGAAAGTTTTTACCATAGAAAGCTTGTTGTTAAACTTGTGGTGTAACAACTTGTGGTTGAGGAAGATATGCTTTTGGATCAAATGCTTGTTCATAAGCTTGAGCAGTTGAACTAACATCTTGAGGTAGAGGAAGAAAGGCTTTTGGATCAAAAGCTTGTCCATAAACTTGAGCACTTGAACCAACATACTGATCTGGTTTAACTTGCGGCAGAAAAAGATTTGTATTTGACATAAATGCTGTTTGAAGCTTCGGTTGTTGAATTGTACTTATACCTGTGTTAATGCCCCCAAAAATAGATCCCTGGGTTTTGCGGAACTGGAAATCGTTTTGCTTTGCGAATTTCTTCTTTATTTTAGTTTTCAAGTTTCTGAACAAATTTGTAAATGCTGATCGCATCCAAAACACCTGTATGTTTTAGAAATTCAATAAATTGACTCCATTTAGGTGGTAAGGCATCAGCAAAACGCATAACAATCTTCTGTGTAGATGCGTTAACCTTGTATGAGTACATTTCACTAAGCAAATGATAGAAACGAGTTGTCATATCACTTAGTGTTTCACTTTTCAAAAAGAAAAACCCTTCAAACTCTTTCTTTAAAAGATCATGTCGAATTTTTCTCGTTGCTGCATTTCCTTCTCCTCTTGATTTCAAAGAGTCCCACAAGCTCTTCATAGTTGTACAATACATAAATTGATGATGAATTTCTTTATGAAGTGCTTGCGTAAGAATGGCAAAGGCTTTCTTTTCTAGATCATACCCTTTTATCATTCTCATCCAATTCGGCTAAAGAGGTTGAATTTGCCACAACTTCTTTGAGAGATTCTTTGTTCGGAGAAGTAAAACATCTCCACAACTCAGTTTTCTGACCAAGAACATACATATGAAAACGACTTTTCTATGAAGGATAATTGTTCATATGATTCAACTTTGGTGGACGGTTGTTACTTCTAGTTTCACTCTCGCTACGGAGAAGAGTTTGAACGCTTGGATTTTGATTCGTAACAAACGCCCATTGACTAGTGGTAATCGTTTGTGGAGGTGTTAAAGATTTTACCCATGAGGTTGCAGAGCTAGATTGTGATGAATCTTGGCTTGTACTTGAACTACACCCCCAATCCCAAGGATTTGTACCCATTTTGTTTGCTTGTTTATGAAAATCAACTTAAAATTTCAAAAATTAATTTTGAAATAAAAGTCTACTGTTTAAGTTCACAATTTAAAAACCACGAAGTATCAGTTTTTACCCAAAACTATCACGAATGACCTGACGGAAACGAAAAAGACTTGGTTCTTCGTACTAGTAGAAGATTCGTACGAGTAGAAGATTCGTACGAATCACTCTTCTACGTACGAGTCACAAATTTTTCGTGCGAACAACAGGTTGTTTGTGCGAGCCACTGATTCTTCACACGGACAACTGATTCTTCGTGCGAATCAGCTGGTCTTTCATACGAACAATCTTGTTCTTCGTGCGGATGGGTTATTCGCACGAGGTCTTCGCAAGTGTTGGTTTTTCGCAGGGGAATCGAAAATTTTCCTTTTGTAACAGAGACTTGTTTATGAGTTTCTTTGAAAGTTGTCAGTTGTCTACACAGTTTCGGTTAAAAAGACAAACATTCCAATATCAGCTTTTCAGTCAAATCAGTCAAGTCTTGAGATTTGGTCAACCCTAAAAGAATATTCCGGTGAGTTTTCCGGCAAGTGTTTCACCGGAAAATATGTCCAACTAAACTTTGATAGAATATTTCAAGAAAAAGCGTATCCTAACATGTCTCCATGTATTCTGACAAGGTTTTTATGAAAATTTTCTGGATACAACAAGTTTTACCAAGTTTTAAACTACTTTTCTTTTAAAAACTTAAGTTTCTTGTTAAAAGCTAAAGAACACTTCCAGGAACTTTCACAGCTTGCTCAAACACAACACTATGCTTGGTTTTGAACAAGGAAGAGACCTAAAGCTCTGATACCATTTGTAGGTCTACTTGGAGGATAAAGATAACCTACTTCCTTGTTGTTTAACACACACACGAATACGGAATCCAAGTGTATATGCAAACCAAAGCAAGAGCACAACCAATATAACAAGAGATTTATATTCAAATGTTCACTATATTGATTTGTAGAGAGACCCAGTACATACACTCTTTAATAAACTGCTTATCTCTCTACACACTCTCAGTGTTCTCTCTCTATGCTCACACTGTGCTCCCATAGTGTCTCTCACTTTTACCTGAAGAGCATGTTTGTATATATTGTACTAACATCCAGCAATAGTACAAAGAATGTTACTAGTCGTACGAAGTACTACAAAGACACGAAGAACATTTAGAAACGGTTGCTTGGACGAACAACCTTTGGCTCGTATGAATGAGTAAGTCGTTCGTATGAACAAGCAATGTTCTAGTTAACAGGGATAATCGTACGAGCATGTAGTGGCTCGTACGAGCATGTAGGGCTCGTACGAGCATGTAGTGCTCGTACGAGCATGTAGGGCTCGTACGAGCATGTAGTGGCTCGTACGAGCAAGCAACTTGCTCGTACGAAGCATCTTTCATTTGCACGAATAAACTAAACGTCGTACTAAATCAAGATAGGAGGATATCTTGATTTGGTCGACACAACCACACTTTACAGACACAACAAATGAAGACCGTACAATTATTGACGTAACTAAGAACAAGCGACAGACACAAAAGTGTATCAACAAAAACAAATATATATACAGGTTGTTAGTGTTTGTCATATTACTTATCTACCTCCTCCAAGGCCATTTTCGTTTCTTCTTCCTCGAGGAATTCTTTATTGAATTTAAGCCGTTGTACATTTACTTTAAATGGTTCTCCATTTGGAGGCTTAATATCTATAGCACCATGGGGTTAAACTTTTGTGATGGTGAAAGGTCTGGACCATCGGGACTTAAGTTTCTCTGAAAAAGACGTAGCCTTGAGTTAAAGAGAAGCACCTGGTCTCCTTCCCTAAATTCTTTTGGACCGCTTATATATTTATCACGTATCCTTTTTTAGCGTTCCTTGTAGATTTCATAGTTGGAATATGCTTGAATTCTTAATTCATCTAACTCATTTAACTATTGTAGGCATTCTTTTCCTGAAATATCTTGGTCTAAGTTTACGTTTTTAATGCCCAAAATACTATGTGTTCAATTTCTACTAGAAGGTGACAATTTTTTCCGTATACTAACTTATATGGTGTGGTCCCTATTGGTGTTTTATAAGCTGTTCGAAATGCCCATAATGCGTCATCTAATTTTTCTGACCATACTTTTCAATTTTGACCCACAATTGTTTTAGGATTCTTTTCACACCTTGATTTGTTACTTCAGCTGACCATTGGTTTAAGGATGATATGCCGTTGAGAGTCAATGATAAACCCCATATCGTGTTAGAGTTTTTTCTATTTTAAGATTACAAAAGTGAGTGCCTCTATCACTGATTAGGCTTTCGGAATTCCAAAATGTGATAATAGCTTTTTTCAGGAATTTTACTACTACTACTACTAGTGTAGTAGTAACTACTACTCTTCCATCGTTGGTTGGGAGAGCTTCAACCTCGGCCCATTTAGAAACGTAGTCGACAACCACTAAAATGTATTTGTTTCATCTAGAAGGTGGGAAGACCTCATGAAGTCCCATCTCCATACGTCCAAAATTTCACAAATAAGAATGCTAATTTGTGGCATTTCGTTTCTTCTGATATGTTGCCTGCTCATTGGTAGGCATCACATGTTTTGACTAATACATACGCGTCCTTATGTATTGTGGGCCAACAAAATCTTGCATCATACACCTTTCTTGTGGTGCTGGCTATTCCATGATGTCCTCCACATGGTCCTTCGTGACAATGGTGAAGAATTTGCTTGGCTTCACGACCATGGACGCATCACTGAATGAGTTGGTTTACACAAATTCTGAAAAGATATGGGTCTTGCTAGAAATAGTGCTTTACATATGCGAAAAAATTATTTCATTGATGATAAGATAATCCTTTGATGATAGTGCAACTAGCTAAGTAGTTAGCAAAATCTGCGTACCAAGGTTCTTATTTGAATTCTACCATTTCTAAGGATTTTGTGGGGAATCTCTTGTTGATGAGTTCTTCTCGAGTTCCCTCCAAGGCAGGGTCTTCAAGACGAGACAGGTGGTCAGCAGCAGTGTTTTCTTCACCTCGTTTATCTTTTATTTCTATGTTGAATTCTTGAAGGAGAAGAATCCACCTTATGAGACGTGGCTTTGCATCTTGCTTTTTGAATAGGTATCCAATGGCGGCGTGATCTGTATAGACTATAGTTTTTGAAAGCACGAGATAGGAACGGAATTTATCAAATGCAAATACTACAGCTAGTAACTCTTTTTTAGTGGTTGTGTAATTTCTTTGAGCATTGTTAAGAGTTTTTCTAGCGTAATAGATGGGATGAAAATGTTTTTATTTTCGCTATCCCAAGACTCCAACTGCATAATTGCTTGCATCACACATGATTTCAAATGGTAATTTCCAATCAGGTGCGATCATGATTGGTGCTTTGACTACTAATCCTTAAGGGCGAGAAATGCCGTCGTGCAATCCTTGTCGAAGATGAATGCGGCATCTTTTTCAAGTATCTTATTTAAAGGTCGAGAGATTGTTGAAAAGTCTTTGATAAATCTTCTATAAAACTCGGCATGTCCTAGGAAACTTCGAATGGCTCGAACAGATGAAGGAGGAGGAAGTCTAGAAATAGTATCAATTTTTGCGCAGTCGACTTCCATTCCTGTGTAAGAGATTTGTGACCAAGTACTATCCCTCAGTGACCATGAAATGGCATGCTTCCAAATAAGGGCGAGGTTAGTCTCTTCACATCTTGCCAACATTAGTTCAACGTTGTCGAGGCATTGGTCGAACGAGTCGCCAAAATAGAAAAATCATCCATGAAGACTTTTATGGTTTTTTCTATCATGTCGTGAAAAATGGCTACCATGCAACATTGGAATGTTGCAGGTGTGTTATATAGACCAAATGGCATGCGTCGATATGCAAAGGTTCCATAGGGACAAGTGAAAGTAATTTTCTTATGGTTCTCAAGAGAGATTGGGAGTTGAAAATATCCCGAGAAATCATCTAGAAAACAATAAAATTTATGACCAGATAATCGTTCTAACATTTGATCAACGAAGAGTAAAGGAAAGTGCTCTTTTCTTGTAGCTTCATTGAGTCTCCTATAGTCGATGCAAACTCTCCATGCGGTGACGGTTCGTGTTGGTATGAGTTCGTTCTTTTTGTTAGTGACGACCACCATTCCTTCTTTCTTTGGCACAACTTGGACATGGCTAACCCATGGACTATCGAAAATTGAATAGATGAGTCCGGCATCTAAGAGTTTTGTTACTTCTTTTTTTACAAGTTCTTGGACGTGAGGATTAACTCTTCCTTGTGGTTGAATTACCCCTTTGTAATCATCTTCCATTAAAATTTTATGTGTACACATGGAAGGATTTATTCCTTTTGTGTCCATTAATTTCCACGCAATTGCCTTTTATGTTTTTTTAGTAAATTAAGTAATTTTTCTTTTTTTCTTTACAAGTGAGATACGATGAAATGATTACGGGGAGTTTACCTTGGTTGTCAAGGAATGCATATTCTAAGCCTTTTGGAAGTTCTTTAAGTTATAAAGAAGGCGGTTCTTCAATAGATGTCTTAGTTTTTGGTTCGTCATCACGGTCGATGGACGAAACTATTTGGTTAGTGGCAATTTCCTCTTCAACGAATTTGATCATTTTTTCCTCCGAATCGGGTGGCTCAACTTCATCTTCCAACAAGGGGTCGTCATTGCCGATTGGATATTTCATTGATTTATTTATATTGAAACTTTTCTTGTCAGCCCCAAGTTTAGTGGGAAGATTATGATGTCTTTGTTTGAGCAAAGCTTGCTAGGTTTTTAGAAAAGGTTGTCCCAACACGAGTGGAGCATCATCTAAGATGACAAAATCGGTTGGAACAATCGTTTGATTTGTTTGAATGAGAACGTCTTCAACCGTTCCCAAAGCATGTTTAATTTTTCGATTAGCTAAAATGATAGGAATTTTTATTAGAAGGAAGTCACCAATACCTAATATTTCAAAAATGTACCTTGGCATTATAAGGACACAAAGATCTTTGTCGATTAAGATGTTACTAATATAAATGTCTTGAACAAAACATGTTACCGGTTTTGTGTTTAATCCAATTTGTTCATCTTGTATTAGCGAAGTTTGATCTTTAGTTAAGTTAATACTTGCCATTTCTCGGATGTTAAGATTAGTTGTTACCTCTTTCGGATACTTAGCATGAGACGGGGACAATTTTCGAAGAAAGGTTGTAGGATATGTATTTCTTGGAGGTCTTTTTATTCATACTTGAAATTTAACTTTGAGAAATTACCTTCTGAATTGGTTAGTTTAGATTTGTCATCTTCATGTGTTGGTTTTTCTTCAAGTGGCTTTTCCTTAGTTGGCTCTTGAGGTTTTACCTCTTCTATGATTACCTCTTTGGTACAAATGATCTCTTCTTTTGCACGAGATTGCTTGATTAAGAATTCTAGGTTCTTGAGACTTTGTATGAGGCTTTCTGCTTCAGGTACAATGGTAGGCGGTGTTTCATATTTTCAAATGCTGGAGTGTCCCAATCGAAGCTTGATTTTGGAAGCTCAAAACGTGGTTCCTCATATGTTGTGTGTGAGGTTGATGGTTGAAAAAGGTAACAATTTTGTATCGAATGGGATTCACCACATATGGCACAATATGGTTCCTCGTAATCATCATCTTAGTAGTTGTAATCTCCCATGTAATAATCCATTATTTGGATAGTACATAGACGAATACAACTCTTGAATTTTTTTTTGAAATCAGAAGGTTTACACAGCCCCGTGTTGGAGATACACGGCCCGTGTTGGAGAGACACGGCCCCGTGTCTAGGGTTGTATTTCATTCAGTACTAGGCGTTTTTTACATGGCCGCATGTCGAATAAGAACGACCCCATGTGAGCCTTTTGTGAAGATGTTTTGTCTGTTTTCAAGTATTGTAGATGGGACACGACCCCGTGTTAGTACAACACGGCCCCATGTTAAGCTACTGTAACTGAATTTTGTTTTAGAAAAACAAACAAAAATTTGAATAGAAAATTTTAAGAAAATGATTAGGCCGTTGATTTTAAGCTTTTTTAAAATCCTCGTGTCCCCGGCAACGGCGCCAAAAACTTGACATGAGCGAGGGTGTGTATAATTTTTAGATATATTTGAAGTATTCTTCACTCGTTTATGCAAGCTTTATATTTATAAAAAAACGATATAAAACTATCACTCTCTACAACACGTTAGGACAACTGCACCCATCCTTAGTGATGGTAAGATATCGACGTCGTCCAAGGATGCAAGAGCTTTTAACACCAGATTAACGTCAACGTCCAATCGACGCAAATTTTTGAGAAAAGGTTTTCACAACTAAATTAAACTAAACACAAGAAAATGTAGAAACAAATAAACAAGATAGAATCACTTGGTTCTGACATCCTTTGATGATTTCCACATTTTAGGTTTTTTAAGAGATTATCTTGATTAAAGTGGCATGCCCCTCTTTTGGAGGCGACAATACCCTTAGCCATATTGGTCTGAGTCAGCAGGGATACAGTCTCGCAAGGCCGGAATATTGAAGATAATTAAGTAAGTTATTAATGCAAAATGTGGCATGTCCCTCTATTATAAGCAACGCTACTGTCGGCTATATTGGTCTGAGTCAACACGGATACAGTCCCGCATGGCTGGTTTAAAGTTTTTATAGTAATTTATAAGTTAGGAGTTCAAGCCGTTCTTACTTCCCCCAATTTGATACTATCTGCCTAAAGGGAAGTCCTATTAAGCTTGAACCAAGTCCTCG
This sequence comes from Scalesia atractyloides, assembly GCA_947069175.1. Lineage (NCBI taxonomy): Eukaryota > Viridiplantae > Streptophyta > Magnoliopsida > Asterales > Asteraceae > Scalesia > Scalesia atractyloides. Next base: position 68,170,218 of record CAMTDV010000003.1, on the reverse strand, counting down.
AAGGATGTATACACTGAATGAGGCAAGAGTCTTACCCAAACCAACCTTCTAACCCTCTTCCAGGCAATTAACATGCTTTATATAGACCGTAAAGACACAAATGAGTGAATCAACGAAACATGAAAGAACGATAGAATAAAACAAACTTTCAATATAACGAAACTAGTTTTCAAAGTCATTAATACAAACCTAATTAAAAAGTTAACCAAGTATTGGAAATGAAAAGTAATACATAAAAGGTTTTGTCTTCACCAAGTGATGTAAGAGATTAGCCAAGCATGGCCACAGTTTGACAAAGGTTTCATTTCATTGGATCCCGAGACTACTACACACTCTAAACTCTAGAGACTGTGGTGGAAGATGATGGTGGAGTGATGGCAGGTGTGAGAGAAATGGTTTGCCAAGGGTTGAGTTGGAATGAAACCAAGCACACATATATATAGCTGGAAATAGACTATTCACACGGCCTCGTGCCCGCATGGCACAACCTTGTGCCTTCCTTCTTCTCTGTCTTCATTTAGTTCGTATGTCAAATCAGTATGCTACACGGCCCCGTGTGTCAACGGCACGGCCCCGTGGCCATTGTTCTTGTTGTACTATCCATGATATGCAAATCTGGAAGTTGACCATGGTCCGTGCCGTAGGGACACGACCCCGTATCTCTTATCTGCTTCTGTTTGTCTTCTTCTAATCTGGAATCTTGAAGGGGCACGACCCATGCTGACTAGGCATGACCCCCTGGCAAACTTCTGATTCGTTGTTTCAATCTTGAGGTGAAGCTCGGAGGGTTGGTATACTGTGTTGTCTTCCTTTCTTCTGTACTTAAGCTGGATTGTGTCGTTTATTTATTCATTTTATGCATTTTATACAAAGAAACTCAATTTTCCAACATTAGTATTAAAAAGGGTTGGTTTTATAACATGTTTAATACAATTTATATGTTGCATTTGACGCATATCATGGCACGACCCCATGCCTAGTAGGCATGACCCGTGCTTATCTTCTGACTCATTGTTTTTGGTCTTAGGGTGAAGCTCAGAGGGTTGGCATAGCGTATCATCTTCCTTCTTCTATATTCATGTCACACCCCAACCGACGGCGGAATCATCGGGGCGGACGTAAATAGATTGCTCGAGACTTCATAACACTAAACGTGACAAGTATTTAATAAATAATATTTCATTTCATTGTAAATGGTTCAAGTACATGAATTGGAAAAAAATACAACAAATATTGCATGACTAATCTATAAATATGAAAGATTCGTGCGTTTCTAGTCCTTCCTATCAAGTTCCATTCATCGTCATCATCATAAATTCCTACAATACGTATTAAAGTATAGTTCAATATAAAAGTATTGGCGAGCATATAAGTTTGAATACCAGCATAAGCATAAAAGTATAAACAAATCCACATGGCATAATAGTTAACTTAAATTATCATACAATACTAGCATGCAACTATACGTGTCAACCCAAAGTTTACCGCTAGCGTAATCTAATCATTGCAATGACTAGACCGTTTTGTTTACTTAACATGACCTCACAAATACAGGTGGTGCGTTACTCCTATAGCGCTATACATCTTAAGGGAGGCTGGAAACAAGTTAATGACAAAGCATAGCACATGTAACGACTCTAGCATAACGTATTAAACATGTATGACAGATTGTTTGTTTGTAAGCATGTTTGAAGGTCTATGTGTGTTTTTTAATAAGGAATAAGTATTGCACCCAAAAAGAGTCAAAAAGTAAAAGAGTCATGTATGCTCACAATTTTGCAAAGCTTCCGATTATCCGTGTTTTGGCAAGTTGATGTAAATAGGAGAGTGAAGGTATGTGAGTATTCGGAATGCTAACGGAGGATTCAGATTGGAATTTAAAGTACAAAAGTATGTATACACAAAGTAATTATCTAGTCTTAAACACTCGTTTTTGACACTATATATCCCGTATGGGTTGTTGTGCTATCATGGGTTAAGTTCCCATTAGAATCGTAACGAGAGGCTCAAGTCTTAGATAATATAACCTATTACTATGACAAGTAACCAAGTCGATTATCATCAAGGATTCGGTTATGTGTGAGTATATATATTATATAGTTCATATAATAATTCTAAGCTAAGTCCATCAAGAATTTCATAATTGTCAGATAACTCATGCATGGAGTTAGGATGATAACCATCCTTTAACCTCACTGTAAGATTCACCAATATTCAAATCATCACAAGGATGATTTAGATGGTCATGAATGAAAAGGGAATTTACAATAATTACTATACCAAGTAGCGAAGTAAGCTTTAACCCAGGTGAGCCGGCACTTACATCAAAAGAGTTAACTAATTATCGGAGGCTTGACGAGGTTATGTCACTTTCAAGTTAGCAAACCACTTGGGATAACAATTGTAAAAAACATCAAGTGTGGTGGTGGAATGAAGGTAGGAGCCAAGGCTTCCAAGTATTCACACCTATACCAAAACATAAGTCTTGCCATCAACTTCATGGCAAGCTCGGATGGTTACATCACTTATGGGTTGCATAAACCCTTGCAAAAATAGAAATTTTAGAGATGTTTGCACCTCTTAAACTCATAAGAATATATTCCTAAAAAGTCTCATAAGTAGGCACAAGATTCAAACAAGTTTTAATCAAGAAAAGCATGATACAAAGTATAAATGATAGCAAATTTTAATCCTACTTTGGACCTCAAATGTGGTGACGTTTCACCTTAGTTTGCCAAGGCAAGCTTATGAAAGCCTTCCTAGAGGTTATCCAAGTAGAAAGACTGAAGAAATAGAAGAAAATAAGATGAAAAGTGAGTTAAAACTCACTAAGAATGGTTGCAACTTTCTACTACGTCTTGGAAATTAGAGAGTAATCAAGAAGAATTGAGAGTGATTTGAGTGTCTAGGGGTGTATGGAGGCTCCTATTTATAATGCGGAATTAGGGTTTAGGTAATTAATGAAGTTAGGAGGTGATTGGTGGTGAAAAAGTTCGAAAAAAGGATATGGAGCCAAAATTCGCGTATTTTAAAAGATTCTGCCAAACCTGGTCGATCAAAAATATCATAGATTATCAGATAACTCATGCATGGAGGTAGGATGATAACCATCCTTTAACCTCACTGTAAGATTCATCAATATTCAGATCATCACAAGGATGATTCTGATGGTCATGAATGAAAAGAAAATGTACAATAATTACTATACCAAGTAGCCAAGTAAGCTTTAACCCAGGTGAGCCGGCACTTACATCAAAAGAGTTAACTAATTATCGGAGGCTTGACGGGGTTATGTCACTTTCAAGCTTGCAAACCACTTGGGATAACAATTGTAAAAAACATCAAGTGTGGTGGTGGAATGAAGGTAGGATAGCCAAGGCTTCCAAGTATTCACACGTATACCAAAACATAAGTCTTGCCATCAACTTCATGGCAAGCTCGGATGGTTACATCACTTATGGGTTGCATAAAACCTTGCAAAAACAGAAAGTTTAGAGATGTTTGCACCTCTTAAACTCATAAGAATATATTCCTCAAAAGTCTCATAAGTAGGCACAAGATTCAAACAAGTTTTAATCAAGAAAAGCATGATACAAAGTATAAATGATAGCAAAATTTTAATCATACTTTGGACCTCAAATGTGGTGACGTTTCACCTTAGTTTGCCAAGGAAAGCTTATGAAAACCTTCCTAGAGGTTATCCAAGTAGAAAGACTGAAGAAACAGAAGAAAATAAGATGAAAAGTGAGTTAAAAACTCACTTAGAATGGTTGCAACTTTCTGCTAAGTCTTGGAAATTAGAGAGTAATCAAGAAGATTTGAGAGAGATTTGAGTGTCTAGGAGTGTATGGAGGCTCCTATTTATAATGCGGAATTAGGTTTAAGGTAATTAATGAAGTAAGGAGGTGACTAGTGGTGAAAAAGGTGGAAAAAAAGGATATGGAGCCAAAATTCGCGTATTTTAAAGGATTCTGCCAGACTTGGTCCATCAAGAATATCATCGATTGTCAGATAACTCATGCATGGAGGTTGATAACCATCCTTTAACCTCACTGTAAGATTCATCAATATTCAGATCATCACAAGGAAGATTCGGATGGTCATGAATGAAAAGGAAATGTACAATAATTACTATACCAAGTAGCCAAGTAAGCTTTAACCCAGGTGAGCTGGCACTTACATAGAAAGAGTTAACTAATTATCGGAGGCTTGACGGGGTTATGTCACTTTCAAGCTAGCAAACCACTTGAGATAACAATTGTAAAAAACATCAAGTGAGGTGGTGGAATGAAGGTAGGATAGCCAAGGCTTCCAAGTATTCACATCTATAACAAAACATAAGTCTCGCCATCAACTTCATGGCAAGCTCGGATGGTTAGATCACTTATGGGTTCCATAAACCCTTGCAAAAACAGAAAGTTTAGAGATGTTTGCACATCTTAACTCCTAAGAATATATTCCTAAAAAGTCTCATAAGTAGGCACAAGATTCAAACAAGTTTTAATCAAGAAAAGCATGATACAAAGTATAAATGATAGCAAAATTTTAATCCTACTTTGGACCTCAAATGTGGTGACGTTTCACCTTAGTTTGCCAAGGCAAGCTTGTGAAAACCTTCCTAGAGGTTATCCAAGTAGAAAGACTGAAGAAACATAAGAAAATAAGAAGAAAAGTGAGTTAAAACTCACTTAGAATGGTTGCAACTTTCTGCTAAGTCTTAGAAATTAGAGAGTAATCAAGAAGAATTAAGAGTGATTTGAGTGTCTAGGAGTGTATGGAGGCTCCTATTTATAATCCGGAATTAGGGTTTAGGTAATTAATAAAGTTAGGAGGTGATTGGTGGTGAAAAAGGTGGAAAAAAGGATATGGAGCCAAAAATCGCGTATTTTAAAAGATTCTGCCAGACCTGGTCCATCAAGAATATCATAGATTGTCAGATAACTCATGCATGGAGGTAGGATGATAACCATCCTTTAACCTCACTGTAAGATTCACCAATATTCAAATCATCACAAGGATGATTCGGATGGTCATGAATGAAAAGGAAATGTACAATAATTACTATACCAAGTAGCCAAGTACGCTTTAAACCAGGTGAGCCGGTACTTACATAGAAAGAGTTAACTAATTATCGGGGGCTTGACGGGGTTATGTCACTTTCAAGCTAGCAAACCACTTGGGATAACAATTGTAAAAAACATCAAGTGAGGTGGTGGAATGAAGGTAGGATAGCCAAGGCTTCCAAGTATTCACACCTATACCAAAACGTAAGTCTTGCCATCAACTTCATGGCAAGCTCGGATGGTTAGATCACTTATGGATTGCATAAACCCTTGCAAAAACAGAAAGTTTAGAGATGTTTGCACATTTTAAACTCCTAAGAATATATTCCTAAAAAATCTCATAAGTAGGCACAAGATTCAAACAAGTTTTAATCAAGAAAAGCATGATACAAAGTATAAATGATAGCAAAATTTTAATCCTACTTTGGACCTCAAATGTGGTGACGTTTCACCTTAGTTTGCCAAGGCAAGCTTGTGAAAACCTTCCTAGAGGTTATCCAAGTAGAAAGACTGAAGAAACATATGAAAATAAGAAGAAAAGTGAGTTAAAACTCACTTAGAATGGTTGCAACTTTCTGCTAAGTCTTAGAAATTAGAGAGTAATCAAGAAGAATTGAGAGTGATTTGAGTGTCTAGGAGTGTATGGAGGCTCCTATTTATAATGCGGAATTAGGGTTAAGGTAATTAATGAAGTTAGGAGGTGACTGGTGGTGAAAAAGGTGGAAAAAAAGGATATGGAGCCAAAATTCGCGTATTTTAAAAGATTCTGCCAGACTTGGTCCATCAAGAATATCATAGATTGTCAGATAACTCATGCTTGGAGGTAGGATGATAACCATCCTTTAACCTCACTGTAAGATTCACCAATATTCAAATCATCACAAGGATGATTCAGATGGTCATGAATGAAAAGGAAATGTATAATAATTACTATACCAAGTAGCCAAGTAAGCTTTAACCCAGGTGACCCGGCACTTACATAGAAAGAGTTAACTAATTATCGGAGACTTGACGGGGTTATGTCACCTTCAAGCTAGCAAACCACTTGGGATAACAATTGTAAAAAAACATCAAGTGAGGTGGTGGAATAAAGGTAGGATAGCCAAGGCTTCCAAGTATTCACACCTATACCAAAACATAAGTCTTGCCATCAACTTCATGGCTAGCTAGGATGGTTTCATCACTTATGGGTTGCATAAACCTTGCAAAAATAGAAAGTTTAGAGATGTTTGCACCTCTTAAACTCATAAGAATATATTCCTAAAAAGTCTCATAAGTAGGCACAAGATTCAAACAAGTTTTAATCAAGAAAAGCATGATACAAAGTATAAATGATAGCAAAATTTTAATCCTACTTTGGACCTCAAATGTGGTGACGTTTCACCTTAGTTTGCCAAGGCAAGCTTGTGAAAACCTTCCTAGAAGTTATCCAAGTAGAAAGACTGAAGAAACATAAGAAAATAAGAAGAAAAGTGAGTTAAAACTCATTTAGAATGGTTGCAACTTTCTCTAAGTCTTGGAAATTATAGAGTAATCAAGAAGATTTGAGAGTGATTTGAGTGTCTAGGAGTGTATGGAGGCTCCTATTTATAATCCGGAATTAGGGTTTAGGTAATTAATAAAGTTAGGAGGTGATTGGTGGTGAAAAAGGTGGAAAAAAAGGATATGGAGCCAAAAATCGCGTATTTTAAAAGATTCTGTCAGACCAGGTCATTTTGCATGGCCGTGCGGATCATGTGCACGGTCGTGCGGATCACGGATTGCAAGGTGGTGCACATCAGGTGTGTGGTCATGCGGATCACATTGTGCATGGTCGTGTGCCTCAGTTGCATGGTCGTGCACTACGTGCAGAATTTACTAAACTTTCTAGAATTTGCAGTTTGACCCCTAGAGTTTGATAATTCCATTATTTTATGCTAGAAACTTATAATTAAGCATGTTTTTAGGTATTCAAAGTGTATCAAACTAACGTATGAGTATAAAGCACGTATAATTGATAATTTCAAGTATTTCAAGTGTCGATTTTTGCGTATAAACGCGTTTTTGAGATTGTAGCCTATAATACCAGTATGTAACATGTATAAGTATAAAAATAAATTCCATTATGATTAACGCCTCAAATTGTGATAACGGAGACGGAGTACGCTTATGAGGTTTCTAAAAATATAATTCGTATATGAACTTTCTAAAAATAGGAATATGGAAACATGAGGTCTTACAATTCATGTTGGTTTTTTTTGTCGTTAATTTGTTTCTTTTGTATATTTAAGCTCTTTTAATCTTGAAATTAAAAGTATACAAAGAAACCCACTTTTTCCAACATTAGTACTAATAACGATAGATTTTATACCTTAGTTGATATAATTTGTATGTTGCATTTGGCGCATATCAAATACCCTCACACTTGAATCTTTGCTTGTCCTCAAGCAAAACTCTTTAATATTGCTTACACACCCAAATAGAATAGGTAGAACAGTAGTTTCCGCGTCTTGTTTGTAGAGTGTCGGGAATCGAAGTTCCTTTTATTTTATTTACAGTTATACTCGTCATGATTTATTTAGAGCTCTCGTTAAGAAAAATATATATTTTTGAGTATAACATGCCTTTTTAAAATTTCCTTTAGCTATATACAAATTCATATACCTCACAAGTGGTCACTCAACACTCGACTGAAGATGTATAAGTGAAACGCTCGATCCCGGTATGGAACTTACTCCTACCATATGCTTGACAAGCAATCAAACCTGCTCACTCTTAACATAATCTTTGTAACAAGAGGACTTTGGAGGGTCAGTAATGGTTAAGGGTAGGGTAGTTTTATTTGAAAAGTGACTAAAAGCATAAAATGTCGGTATCTTTTGAAAATTTTATTTATTTGTGGCTTAGGTACAAACTAAAGGCTTATAAGCACTGATTTTTCTTATTTTATTTCAATTAACTAGAGATTTTTTTATATAAATGTTCACAAATAACTAAGTCACATTTTTTTTGCGTATTTCAAAATATCCGAATTTTACTAAAATAAAGGGGTGTAAAAATAAAAAATTGTTTTGGGTGGTGGATGATTTGTGCAAAATGATATTTTGCGGGTTTTTGAAATGAAAGGTTTAGGCTCAAAAGGGTTGACTAAGGGAAAATTTGGTGGGGAGATAAATAGAAAATAAGGTTGAAAAAGAAAAAGGGTTTATAATCCTAATGCTTAATCATGTACTTACTTAGATTAGTTGGTAAGGACCGGTAATGTATTTTCTTGTCAAGTTCTAGATTCGTAAGAACCGTACGGGCTATTCACACAAGAAATGAAAAGTGAGCATTTAGTAAAGATATTATATTGAATGCTCGGCAAAGCCTCAAAACGAAAAGGGTAAAAGTGTGAAATTATATATCCCATTAAGATTTAAAAAGATTGTCATGCCTTTTTGTAAGTTTTTCTTATATGTTTCTTTTTATCACGACGCTATCGGTTGTAAATTTGTAAAAACCTAAACTTTTTAGAACTTGCTTTCTAACTCAAACTACAAACAAGACAAAATAAACTAAAAAAATTACTTTTGTAAAATATGTGGGATGTTTTAGCAGTTCAAAGTAGAGTTTTCTTTAAGGCGTGATTTAGGACTAAAAAATTCAAGTTCCCCCTACACTTAAATTACACATTGTTCTCAATGTGTCCAAAATACGTTCAATTTGATTAAATGTGTAAAAGTGGTTTAAAAAACAACAAATTTTTCAAAAATCAGATATTGGACACGGGGGCGTATTTGGGGGACACGGCTCCGTGTGAAAAATGCCATCATCATGACTTCTGTGAAAATTTCAAGAAGGCAGGGGGCTTGTTTGGGGGACACGACTCTGTGTCAAAAGTGCCAGTAACAAAAATTTTCTAATATGTCCAAAATTGATTAAATTTGATTAAATGTGTAAAAGTGGTTTAAAAACAACAATTTTTTCAAAAATTAGATACTAGACACGGGGGCGTGTCTATGGGACACGACCCCGTGTCAAAGTTCTAGAATCAAAATTATTTTTGCAGACTTGAGGCACGGGAGTGTGCTTACCTTACACGGCCCCATGTTGCACTTACTATTTTGAAGATTTCATTCGAGAGACATCTGTTTAAGTGCATGGGGGTGTTGTTTCAACGTCCTTTGGCCACTGCTAACCTTCTTTTGAGTGTAACTTATTCCTACATGGATAAAACTTAAAATAGAAGCATTAACTAAGAGTTATACTAAAATTTAAACTAGTTTATTAATGGATAGTCCATGGAATGCCTCCATGGTGCGCCACGTTTATAAGGGTCCTTGGCTAGACACAAAGTTGGCCAAATGTTACTTGAGCAGGATGACCCGCACCCCAAGTTGCACCGGCTTAAGGGCGTAGTATATGCTTGAGTCTATTGCTTTGATGTAGTTGACTAGATCATCCTCCACATGTTATCCCACTTCAAACTTTATTTCCTTGTCACCTACCCTCAATGTTAGCCTTCCGTCACTCATATCCACCATGGCGTGTGCATTGACAAGGAATGGTCTTCCTAATATGAGCGAGAATGTCTTCCTCCATATCAAGGATTACAAAGTTGGCCAGGAAAAAAAATCCTCAACTTTGACCAAGAGATTTTCTACGACACCTTGAGGGTATTTTACCGACCTATCCGCAAGTTGTATGCTCATCTTTGTAGGATGTAGCTTTCCTAGTCCGAGTCGGTTAAACATTGAGGTATAGGTTGATGCTAGCCCCTAGGTAGGCAAGCGCATTGCTTATTGGTGATCCTCCAATGGAGCAAGGAATGGTGAAGCTTTCTGGATCAATATTCTTTAGGGAGTTTGTTGAGGAGTGCCGCCGAATATTCTTCACTAAAGTTGACTTATTGGATTGATTCAATCTTCCGTTTGTGAGAGAGGAAGTCTCTCATCAATTTGGAGTATTTTGGCATTTGTGTGAGGACTTCAAAAAAGGGAAGGTTGATATGAAGTTGTTTAAGTAAGCTTACAAACTTAGTGAATTGTTCGTCAGTCTTTTGGCGAAGTAAACAACCGGGGTAGGGGACCGGTGGTGGTTTAGTTGTCTTGGTGTTATGGGGTTGAGTATTTTCTTGGTTATCGGTGATGGGTGCATTTGGTTGTGTAGTGGTTTGAGGTATGGTTGGTTCATTATCGAATCCTACCATTCGGTTTCTTAAAATGATGACATTTACTTGGGCCTTTGGGTTTGGTTCTGTCTTACTAGGAAATGCTCCTTGTGGCCTTTTAGAGAAATTTTGGGCAAGTTGGTTTACTTGTTTCTCAATGTTTTGCATACTAGACCGTTGGTTCCTAATTTTGGCTTAGGTTTGTAGTAACCTTTCCGAATACCGTTTGTCGGATTCGGAGAAAAGACGAGTGATGAGATCCTTAAGTCTTTCTCTTCCTCCTCCTTGTTGTTGTGGTTGGAAGCCTTTTTGCTCATTTCAAGGTTGTTGAAAGTTAGATCGTTGATTTTGATTTTGTAAGTTACTACCCCTAGATTCTCTCCAACCGAGGTTAGGATGATTTTGCCACTCGGGGGTGAAGCTGTTGCTTGGGGCTCCCGGTCTTGTGGGCGGTTGTTAAGGTAGTTCACCACTTATTTTCCATATATTTCATACAACCCCAGTTTTCGTGAGGTCCGCCACACCATTCACAAGCCATAACTGAAACTGTTTTATTTAATTCAAGTTTTTTTAGAGGTTAAGTCTTTGATTTGGGCTTGTAAAGATGTGGTTTCGTCCACTTTATGGACACCCGGGGCTATTGATTTTGAACCCTAGGAGTGTGACATTGAAAACTGTTTTGAGCAATTTCCTCTATTTCATTTTAAATTTCCTCGGGGCGCTGATTCCCAAGGAGTCCCCGGAGTTAGAATCAAGGATTTGCCTTGTGTGTGGTAAGAGACCATTGTAGAAAATAGACACTTGTCACCAATGTTCAAGACCATGATGCGGGCATTTCCTTAATAACTCCTTGAACTTACCCCACGTTTCGCACAAATATTCCCCATCGTCTTGAGTATATGAATTAATCTCGGTCATGAGTTTGATAGTTTTAGCGGGATGGAAATATTTGTAGAGAAACTTTTGGGCATGTTCATCGCAAATGTGCACGGACCCACTTGGGAGAGTGTTTAGTCAAGCTTTTGCTCGGTCTTTGAGGGAAAGGGGAACATACGAAGCCGGATAACATCATTGTAGGCTCCAGTGATCTGAAAGGTGTTACATATTTCCAAGAAGTTGGTAATATGTACCTGGGGATCTTCATCGGGTAGGCCGTGAAAGTTGGCGGGATTTCGGAGCATTTGGGTTAGGTGTGGTCAAAGCTCAAAGTTGTTGGCATCGACATTAGGAGGGTTAATAGCGGCTCCAAGATTACCGACCGTAGGTCGCTGGTAATCCATGAGGGGGAGGGGGGGTTTGGGTCGAGGCTTTTTGTCGGTTTTTAGCTTAAAGTCTTTTTCTTAAAAGGCGCTTGGGTTCTTCTGGTGGCACTTTTATGTCTATGTCAGAGGAGGAGGTCGTGCACCAAGTCGTATTTTCTGTGAATTATGCGGGGTGGCATGACTTTTTGTGAACAAAAACATAAATAATTGTTAATCAGAAGAGTAGCACAGCCCCATGTCTATGTGGCACGACCTTGTGCTGTCGAGAAAAAGTTTTTGTTTTTAGGTTCCCAAATACTAGAGGTTCGACACTGCCCCGTGCTCATGTTAGACAGCCTCATGTTATTGTTCCAGTAACTAGAAAACATATTTTCCCAGATACTGCAGGTTTGACATGACCCCGTGTTGATCAAACACGACCCTCTGTTATTCCTGAAGAAAGTAGACAAATCGGAGGAAAAAAACCTAAAAAAACTAAAGAAGCATAAAATGATTAGGCCTCCAATTTTAAACTTTCTTAAAATCCTTGTGTCTCCAGCAACGGCGCCAAAAACTTAATGTGAGCGAGGGTGAGTATATTTTTAGACTATTTTAGTACTTTTTACTCTTTTTATCAAGCTTTAAATTTATAAAACACGGTATAACACTATCACTCTCTACAACACGTTAGGGCAAGTGCACCCATCATTGGCATAGTATAGTGATGGTAAAATACTGAGGTCCTCCAAGGACACAAGAGCTTTTAATACCGGATTATCGTCGACGTCTAATCTAATCAAATTTTTGAGAAAATATTTTTAATAAGTGAAATGTTAGGATCTGAGTTTGATATTGATGTGATTGTTTTAGATGAAATGAATGAAAAAAGATAATATTCAATGAAACAGTGCAGTGAAAATGTGTAAAACTTTGAAATCACAACAATAGAAAGATTGTTTTCATTGACATGCTTTTGTAATATTAATCAGCCTAAGATCACTCTAATCTATTCGTACAAAATGTGTAGAATAAGTGATAGATAGAACAGTAGTACATGCACTGTTCTATTTATAGTACATTACAAACCACTGAGCATCTTTGGCTGACGTCACTAAGAAAGTGACATTTAACAACCTAACAAAATCTAAACATTGCTAGACCTAAACACTATTACATTAAATACAATATAAAGTCTGTCAATAACTACTGCTAAGATATCCTCTGTTGGTTTTTAGCAGACATTTGCAATAACAGTTCTTTGGTTCTTTATCAGAGTATGTCTCTAATAGACCTTTGCTTCTAGCTGAGCTTTATCTTAGCAGATCTTGTGAACAGTTCTTTACTCCCAGCAGAGTTTAGACTAGTAGATATTTATTATGAAGGATCAGATGTTAGAGATTGTTTTGGCTTTTCAATCATCTTCTCTTTTGTAGGGTTAAACAGATCCAACAATCTCCCCTAGAACAGATGATGCCAAAACTCTTCTTTATTTCTGATCTTTATTTCTCAACAAAAATTCCCTAATTCGCTCTTTGAACTGTAGTTAAAGTTCCTAGAGAACATGTCTTCAAAATCCCTTTGTAATTCTAGGTTCAGTAGATCTTGGAGATCAGCTGCATCCAAACCATATGCATCCTCCATTTTCAGCTTTAGAATCTTGCCATTTGATCTGAGCAGAGTCAATTCATGGGTGTCTGGGAATGACTTCCATTTTAGAGTTTTTGAATCATCTGGCTATTGAGGGGAAGACTTATTGTTGAGCTTGGTGGAAGTGATTTGCTTAGAAGTTTGGAAATTGTTTCTTTTAGTTTGTCACTTGCAGCATCATTGTGACAGAGCAATTGGTTTTTGATTCCCTCTTTTCTATGTTCTTCAAACCTTTGTTCATCATCCTCATCCATCTTCTTTTCCCTTTTTTACTTGATGTAAGGAAATTATAGGTAAGACACAGGATAAGAGCTATTTTTTAAAGGTTTGGGTCTAATTAGGGATAACATCTGTTGAGTAGTCTGGCTTTCTTGGAACTGTAGGATCTTTCTTCCTAAGCTCTTCCAGTTTTCTATAGGTGTCTACAACCCTGGACTAAGACAATCTAGCAACTGACCTTGCACTACCACAGTTAGCAGCAACCAACTATTGTTTCATCCTTTTAAACTTTAAAGCTTTGTTTTGATCCAAATGCCTGTTTTTCTTCCAATCAGGTGGTGTTGGCTTATATAGAGGATCTTTGAGCATTGTTTGTATTCTGTCAATTTCTTCTTTGAGATCATTTGATGACCAATCTTTGAACTGTGCTCTGGTAGCTTTGTAAGGTTTGTGTTGCATAATGTGGTCAAGATAATCATGTTTCAGTTCTTCATCAAGCTCAGCATTTACAGGCCTTTCTGACATAGACTTACTCATCTCTTTGGCAAAATCTTCAATCTTTCTAACTTTGTTCAGTTCATAAGACAAAATGGCTTGAGTAGTCCTATCATCTTTCCCTTTGCTCTTCTCTTTGGCAATATTCTCAGCCTGTGTAGCATTCAACTTTAGATATTCATATAAATTTCTTGGCTTTCTATAACCAAAGAGAGATGGAAAGTCAAGTTTTGTATTATCCTCTGTTGTGAAGAATGATTCAGTTTATTTTTGCACAACCACCAGTTCTAGAGGATATTTGGTAGCAAAAGGTTTGATGGATGGTGGTTGATAAATGGTTGGAAGTGAAGTGGTTTTAGGGAAGATGATGGGGATGGTGATGAAGTGATAAGTTTTGATGACAAAGGAACTGGTGATGGAATCCCTTCATCATCATCTTCAACAACAAAAGTTTTTCTTTTGCGTTGGAATTTGATTTGTGGTGAAGGTGGTCATATTGGAATTCTTGATGGTGTGGGTAATGGTTGGGTTAAAGTGAGAAATGTGATCATGGCAGAGGTTTGATTAACATCTGTTGGAAAATCTGCTGTTCCAGCATCTACTGGCACATCAGCTGTACTAACATCTGTTGGTGATGAAGATGATTTCTTTGGTGAGCGTTTTTATTTCTTTTGAGGTGGTGGTGTTGGTTTTGTTGGAGCGGAGGATACACTTGTTGTAGGCATGGAAGTGGTTTTAGAAGAGGTAGTTATTTGTTGACTTTCTTCTTTTTGAAGCGTCAATGTCTTCTTTTTCCATCTGATTGGCCTTTTCTTCTTTAGTTAGTTTAGAAGCTTTAACTTCCAGTGTATCTTGCATTTTCTGCTTTTCTGAGGCAATTTCTTTTGCTAGTTTGTTAAGGGTCTCATCAATCACTTTTTGAACATCTACATCTGATGACACAGTAGAAGTTTGATTTGCAGCAGTGGTTGTAACAGACCCTAGCTTTTGTTGCACCTTTGAATCTGGCTGCAACTTTCTATGTTTATCTTTCTCCCCCTTTTTGGCATCATCATCAACTTCTTTTTAAAGGATTGTTGTAGGAGCAGAGTAAGTGGTTTTTATATAATGTTCTTTATATAATGTTCTGATTAGCTTCATGTGAGTTTCATGGTGAATGTCAGGCAAATTCCTTTGAGCTATAATGATTGATTGCACATATTTCCATAGCTCATTGGTAATTTGCTGTGTTGATGGTTGGCTTTGAGAATTTTGTAACATCTGCTTCATCATATCTTTCATTTCAGTGGATGAAGACTCCATTGATGTCATTCTCTTCGTCAATTCTTTGTATCTTAATTCATCACCTACTTTAATAACATTATCTGAATTCATGCCAGAGGTAGTTGTATTTGGATCATCAACAGGAGGAATCTCCAGGTTATCAGACCAAAATGCCCTTTGTCTTGGTACTGGGGACTTCCAACTATAGTAGAGGTTACAATTATAGCCTCAACAGTTGTTGCCTTTAAGGAAGTCTGATGGATGTAACCACTATCCAACTGAAACACTATTATGTCATCAGTTGTAGTGGCTGCTTCACTTAAATTACCATCAAGAGTTACTTGTAACTCATGGGGTGTGATCTCCTCTGCTGTTTCTTATTTAGCAAAGAGATTTAACTCAAACTCAGTCACATGTTGATATGAACTCTCATGAGTAGGTGATTGAGAGAAACTTATTTGTGTCTGAGTTATCTCAATTGCATGAAACAGAGGTATGATAGTAGGTGGAATTGAGGGTGATGGTTGTGGAGTAAAAAGAGAATTTGCCCTGGGAGAGAGGCTTAGAAACAAAGATTCAATTGAATCATCTGCTTCATAATGTGGGATCCCTGTGCTTACAACCTGTTCCTTTTTGTGAGGAAGCAGGAGTAGTTTGGCTTTGAGGTGGAGATCTTTCTAGCTGTTGCGAGGAAGTAACAATTTCAAGTGGCTTTTGTGCTACCACAAGGTTATCCTCTGGGATCTCATCTTCAAGAGGTGCCTTTTCATGAATTGTGGTTTTGATGGGCTTTTTGGATGATGGTTTCTTTTTGGATTTTTCTAGTGTGGGTTTCACAATGGTTGTGGTGTCATGATCACCAAGAGCAGTAGGCTCAGCAACAGAGGTTTGAGCTTGAGATGTGGACTCATCCAAATTTTCACATCCCCCTTTGCTTTTGTTTTGGAAACCTTTGACTCCATATTTTTTATTCCTGTAAAAGTTTCAATAGTAAGACTCTTCATCTCAAAGACAATCCCTGTTTAAAATCTTTTTTCTGGAAGTTGCTTTTGTAGATAATAGCTTAAAGCCCTTGATTATAAAAGAAAAGCTTTATTTTTTGAAATTTCATTATAATTTGCCACCAAGTCCATAAACAATACCTGGGATAAATTAAAATCAGATTTTTGTCAAAATAGCATATCCTACAAATTGAATATTTTGTGGAATCTCATTAAATGAGGTGGTCATTGCTGAAAGACAGGTAAGTAAGGTATGGAAAAAATATCTCATTTCAGCAGGAAAGTTTGGTTTAAAAATGGTAACACCAGATAACTGACCCTCATATCCACGTTCTATGAACTCAACATGTAATTCCTGCTTGCTAAAAGAAGTGTTACCATCTAGGTCATTGAGACCAAAAGTTGGGGAAATTTGGACAAGGGTTTCTCCGACCTTAGAAATGATACCATATGGCTTCTTCTTTTGAGATTCAACTTTAGCATTTGCCCAGAACTGTCAAAGTGTATCCACATAGATTGGTGCGTTTTGTAACCATGATGACTTTGTATTTTGATGATATAAGAACATCAATTAGTGAATGGAATGAAGTATTAGTGTCGGTTTTCTCGAAAGTGGGGAGGTAGTTGTGTTGGAGTTTAATGTTGAGAGCCATGATCAGAAATGGAAGTGAGGAGTAATGAAGAAGATGAGAGTAATGAAAACCGCTTTAGAGAATTTTGAATTCGAGACGGCAAGTAAAAACTCTGTTTGGATAGAACAGTGATATATAAAGGGGAAAAGTAAATGTTGACGTGGTAGCGGTTTCAAAGATCTAATAGCTAATCATCTGTCCACGTGTAACCTCTGATGGATAATGGATGACAGTTATTAGGGAAACCACTGCTGAGAACCAGCAGTGGTCATGAACGATTTTACTCTATCAGAGAATAGATATCAGTGGATAAGGCAAACCAGAGTTTTAGCCCAAACAGTGGATGGAACAGTGGACAACATAACAAAGGTTACATTTAGTAATGGATAAATATTTAAGCTAAACGAAGGTTTAGATACAGTGGTTTAAAACAAATTTTTAGGATTGAAATTTTCAGTTTTAGCTATTTTTATGGATGGATTTTTTATTTTCTAAAAACATTTTAATGATTTTATTCATGGAAAACAAAACATTTTCTTTTAATCCATGTTAAGCATGCCAATTCTAAAGATCAAGCTTTCAAAAGTAAATGTATCTAAAGCCTTTGTTAGAACATCTTCTAGCTGATCCTTAGTTTGAACATGATGCAGAGAAATCAAACTTTTTCCATAGCAATCCCTCACAAAATGGTGTTTGATGTCAATGTGCTTAGTTGTTGAATATGAAACTGGATTTTTAATGATGTTTTCAGCTGCTTGACTATCCAACATGAGAGGGGTCTTTAAAGCAGTTACACCAAGATCCAGCAATTGATTTTGAATCCATAGGAGTTGAGTAGTGCAACTTGTAGCAACAATATACTCAGCCTCAGCTGTGGATGTTGAAACTGCAGCTTGCTTTTTGCTTTTCCAAGAAACTAAGGAATTGCCTAGAAATTGACAACCTCCTGAAGTTGACTTCCTTGTGGCATGGCATCCAGCAAAATCACTATCTGAGAAACCTGAAAGCTCAATATTCCCATTAGCAGGATACCAAATACCAAGTATGGGAGCACCTTTTATGTATCTAAATATCCTTTTCACAGCAATAAAATTTGACTTCCTAGGTGCTGATTGGGATCTGGTATAGACACATGTAGCAAACATGATATCTGGCCTAGAAGCAGTTAGGTACAATAAAGACCCAATCATGCTTCTATGAAGAGTTTGATCAACCAAGTCATCTTTGTCATCAATAGTGACTAGCTTAGATGTAGCCATGGGTATACTACATGGTTTACAATCATTCATATCAAATTTGGTAAGTAGTTCTTCGACATACTTACTTTGATGAACGAAAGTACCATTTTGCAATTGCTTAACTTGAAGATCAAGAAAGCATTGGAGTTCACCCATAGCACTCTTTTCAAACTCTACTTTCATGAGTTCTCTAAACTATTCACACATACCATTGCACGTGGATCAAAAAATGATGTCATCCACATAAATTTGGACAAGCATCCAATCCTTTCCTCTCCATTTTATAAACAAAGTTTTATCAATTTTACCTCTTGTAAAGCCTATGGATAAGAGAAAGGTGGAAATAGTTTCATACCAAGCTCTAGGTACTTGTTTCAAGCCATATAAAGCTTTGTTTAGCTTGTAAACATGATCTGGATAAAAAGTATCTTCAAAACCAGGGATTGGCATACATATACCTCTTCCTTGATCTTGCTATATAAGAATGCACACTTGATATCCATTTGATACACCTTGATGTTGTGGTTGGCAACAAAGGCTAAAAACAATTTTATGGCCTCAAGTCTTGCAACAGGAGCAAAAGTTTCATCATAATCAATGTCTTCTTCTTGTCTATAGCCTTGAACCACAAGCCTAGCTTTATTTTTGGCAACAATGCTCCTTTCATCTGTTTTGTTCTTGAAGACCCATTGGTGCCAATGGGACATACATCCTTAGGCAATAGTACAAGTTCCCATACTTGTTGTCTTTTGAACTATATGAGCTCTTCTTGCATAGCCTCTACCCAACTGTTGTCTTTTAGTGCCTCTTGGTACTTAACAGATTGTGCGAGTAATAGAAAACCAGCAAAAAGACCAATGTTTTAGGATTGACTTCTTGTGAGAACCCCATGATTGGTGTTGCCAATTATTTGGTCAGATGGATGGTTTTAAGGTAGATTAGATCTCCCTTATATGGAACAATGGCATTTTGAGGTGATGGTTATACATGAGAATTAGCTCAGCTAACATTTGTTGGCAATTTTGAAGAGCCAACTCTGTTTGAAACAGGGGTGGAGGTATAGGTGGAATGGGGGTAAAGATAGGTTGACTTTTGTTCATAGAAAATGCACTTTTGTGAACAGAGGTTTAATTAGATGAGCTGGCAGAGGTTTGGGGATCAATAACTGTTGATCCAGGCAGAGTTTTCACAGTTGTTAGTAACAAATGTTTCTCTGGTGGATGAAATGACTTTGTATTGTGAAATCACAATGTCATATCCATAATCTTGATGTGAATATTGTGGTGTAACTTCATTGTTAGTCTTGATAGACACATCTTCAAATGTAAATTTATCTAAATCAAATAGTTCAACAGGATTTGCTAGGATTTTTAATGAAAAAAGTTCATTGAACTTTACACTCAAGGTCTCTTCCACACACCTAGTCTATGAATTAAAGACTCTTTAGGCTTTAGCAGTGATTGAGTATCCTAGAAAATAACTACAATCTCTTTGGTTGCAAATTTTGAAATTGAAAATTTTGAAGTTTAAAATGGAACATGGGCAGCCAAAGATTTTGAAATATGGGATCGGAGAGTCTTTTGATGCCTGGGTTAATCAAAACTTTGTTCTGTAGATAGTAAACAGTGTTTACAGCCTCTACCAAAAAAGACAAGGGTAAACCTAAGTTTGCAAGTATTGTTCTAGCAGCTTCAATCAAAGTTCTATTTTTTCTTTCAACCACCCCATTTTGTTCTGGTGTCCTTGGGATGCTATATTGCCTAACAATCTTTTTTGACACACAGAAATCATCCAACTCCTTATTTTTAAACGCTATCCCATTGTCACTCCTAAGGATTTGCAAGTATTGTTCTAGCAGCTTCAATCAAAGTTCTATTTTTTCTTTCAACCACCCCATTTTGTTCTGGTGTCCTTGGGATGCTATATTGCCTAACAATCTTTTTTGACACACAGAAATCATCCAACTCCTTATTTTTAAACGCTATCCCATTGTCACTCCTAAGGATTTTTATTGGCAAGTCAATTTGTTTTAAAAAATTACTATAGTCTCATCTTCAAAGTGCATGAAGTAGGTCTAGTATCTCTTCCTTTTATGACTCATGCTTTTTAAAGGGCCAAACAAGTCCATATATAGCAATTGTTGACACTGACTTGTTTTGGACTCTTCAATTGATTTGTATGAATTTTTATGTTGTTTACCTTTTAATTAGGAAACACAATGTTCATCACAGGTGAATTGTTTTGATGGAAGACCTCTTACAAGGCCTTGTTTGGAGAGTGTAGTGATTGTTTTAAGATTTGTGTGACCAAGTCTTCTATGCCATAATTCTATCTCTTTGTTAGAAGCAGACATGTATTGGACATTGGATTATCTTTCAACATATCAACAACATACACATTGCTACTCCTGTGAGCAACAAGCTATTCTTTGCTCTCAACTATTTGATCAATCTTTTTAACCACTTCTAGCCTAACAATCTGACAAGTTTTCTTTGTGAAAAATGATCCATAGCCGTTGTCACTCATTTGAGATACATTAAGAAAATTAAATTTCAGATTGTCAATAAGATTGACATGTTCAAACTTGAGTTTCCAACTTGGACAACCCCTGACCCTATATCACCCTTTGCATGTGCTATTAAATCTTTGAGTAGGGCTCTACATCCTGTCATGTGCCTGGAGCCTCTACTATCCACATATCATAAACTATCAAGGTAAGTAGAAGCTCCCTTCACATTAGTAAACAATTAGTTTAGGTGAGTTTCCAAAGCCAGGTTAGCTTTGGATGGGGTCATAGACATTTCAGGCTCAAGTCCAGGAATATGGTTAGTGTTTTTAACAGATTTTGATAACATCTGCTATGGACCATTTCCTATCAACTAATCATAACCATGAGGATGCCTGTTAACTCTTGGTTTAGATGGTATTTTGTAGACCTCAAAGCCAAGTGGTACACTCTTGTAAGCAGGTTGGTCATATCCCCTTGGAAATTTATTAGGTGGTGGTGCATCTGTTACTAGAACCTTTCTGGGAGCAAAGGTTATATTCAATTGTTTGGTAATAGATGTTTGGACAGGGACAAAGGTCTGATTGGTCTTTTGATTTCTTGAACTCTCAAATGTTTTAGATTTATACTCATTTCTTTTAACATCAAAATTTTTGAGATAAACACACTCTTGAGCTTTGAGGTTTGATCTGCCATAAAAGGTGCAATTGGTGAAACAATGATCACACTTGTTTTATTTATATCATAAGCTTTTAGAAGAAAATAGTTTTTAGTGACATGATTCTTCTTTTCACAAAAATCATAAAACAAGATTGATATTTTCTCTCTTTTCTCCCTTTTTCTGTCTTTTGTCAGTAGATGTTGTAACATCTGGTGAAAGATCTTTTAAGGGAATGATCTTGACATGCGGTGCCTTTACACCTTCAATGGTTGAAAAATCCTATGGCTTAAAGTTGTTAAGAATGTCACACTCATCTAACCAGGTAGGTTTAAATTGATACTTTTCAATTTTCTCAAAAGTTGAGGATCCTGCTGAGCTTTCTAAAACAATTTTCTTACCATTTGGTTCAGTGACTTTAATTTCTTGACCAGCTAAATTTGTTGGAATAATTTCAACCAACTCACAATCATTTACAACAATGTTTTGAGAAACTTGGTCATGTTTTCTAAAACCTACACCAAATTTTACATTGCTTTTGATTTGTGATTCTAACATAAGCTCAAAACCTTTACAGGATTCTACCCACTTTTCACAATTAATTTGGGTAGATTCAAGCTCCTTTTTACAAATTTGATATTTTTCTATCATAGTCTGGAGTTGATCCTTGGTTATGCTAGACTCATGTTTGAGGCTACTAATTTTAGACTCTTTTTCAAACAGTATAGATTTTAACTATTTTGCATGTTTTTCAAACTGAATTTCATCATCTAAAATTTCGTTTCTAAGGTTCCCTTTACCTCTTTTATGTTAGCAAAAGTAATAATAAATTTGTCTGAACATAGATCTTTAAGAACCTGAGGTGATACCTTAGCAGCAGCCATCATGGCACAGTCACATTGTCCTTCACAAACTTTCTCTTCTAAAATATCTGCCACAATATTTTTCACAAACATCATTAGAATTTAACACTACCTCCTCAGACTTATCCCCTTCAAGTATTGTGTCTAGTGCCAAAAAACAAAAATCATCATGTTTCTTTTCAGTATTAGCAACTAGAGCAAAATTTTTATCAGGCACTTTCTCAGGTAAGCTACTCCAATCAACAAAACCTTGCGTAAAGAAGCTCTATTAACTGGTCTTTGTAGAAGCAGAGGTTTGTGTAACTTATGGTGCTGGTTGCACTTAAACTTGAGGACTTGGGGCTTGAACATATTGTATCTAAGGAACAGTGGTTTGGACATATTGAACTAGAACAGTGGTTACAGGGTGTGTTAAATAAGCAGTGTTTTGCATATGAGGAGCAGTGGTATATTGGGAATAATGGACAGTGTTTTGTGTGTTTTGAGGTCTAGGACTTGGGTTTGTGATAATTAGACCATTTGTTTGACTCTTACACGCCCTAGCAAAATGACCTAACCTATTACACTTGCAGCCTTTAATCTTTGACTTATCCAACCCAACGTTTGACCCTCCATGCAACCCTTGGAATTTTCTACCAGTTCTTTTATAGAACTTGCTAGTCCTAACACTCATCAATGCTAGTTGGTGTAATATGTCCATTTCTTCTAAATTAATTGGATCAAAATGTATAAGATCATTAAATTCAAAGGATAAGTTGTCAAAAACTTGGTTTTCCCCATTTGCTTCAAAAGCAAAGTTGGGTGAGCAAGAATCAGAGTTAAAATTCCCACCAGATGTTATGTCTATAAAATGATCATAACTCTGTTCCTTGCTACTACTAGAGGTTTCTTCTTGACTAAAAAAGGTTGTACTACCAAAAGAATAATCATCAGCCACTTTTCCTAACTCTTGTAGTTTTTTTTTTCGGTTAAGCTCTATCTCATTAGTGAGAAGTGAAGTTGAATCAAACTCATCTCTTTGAACCTAACAACGGTTCTAGTTACAAAGGAAATAGTGTCCCATTTTTATGGTAGAGATCTTAAAAATCAACTATTCAAAGTGTAATTTGGATATTCGATTTTTACTAGTTTAACTCAATAATGAGACAACTAAACCTTTCAAATTGTTGAGTTAATGATTCTCCTTTCACATGACAAAATGTTTCATACGGTTGGTTCAAAACTTCTCTGTTATTTTCAATAACCTCTTCCGTGCCACCAAATTGTTCTTTCAGGGCATCCCTTAACTCCTTTACACTGTTGCAGTGCAACAGGCCAGCATAGATATCATTAGGCAAAGCAGTTGCCACGACACTAAATGTCTTTGCATCTAGCTCAATTTTCTAAAAATCTTGCTCGGAGTAATGTTAATGACTCTTTGGAACTTGAACTTTTGGGTCTTCGACACTCGGTACCATCAGAACATGTGGTCCGAAATAACCGATTTCAAGCAACCCGTATTCTATTGTGCAAGTATGTGACCCATCCGTCGTTGTTAGATATTATACTCTGATTTGACAAGTATCGGAGGTTTGTACATGGTGCCGGTGTTGTGTGGATCTTGTGGATTTTGAGACATTCTGATTGTTAGGTTTTTGTTTAAAAACTTTTAACGTAAATAAACTTTTACTCTGTTTTCAATACAAACGAACAAATGTATTAGTGGTGAGAGCTGACCAATTTATATCAAACTGATTGCTAAATCAAATTTTTATGATCAAGCTCTAATACCAATTGTTAGGTTCTAAGTTTGATATTGATGTGATTAGTTTAGATGAAATCAATGAAAGAAGATAACAATCAAAGAAAGAGTGTAGCGGAAATGTGTAAAACTTTGAAATCACAACAATAGAAAGATTGTTTTCATTGACATGCTTTTGTAATATTAATCATGTATGTATGCAAATTACAAACTCCCCCTCAGCCTAAGATCACTCTAATTTGTTAGTACAAAATGTGTAGAAGAAGTGATAGATAGAACAGTACAAGTACTGTTCTATTTATCGTATATTATAAACCAATGAATATCTTTGGCTGACGTCACTAAGAAAGTGACATTTAACAGCCTAACAAACTCTAAACACTACTATACCTAAATACTGTTACATTAAAATACAATGCAAAGTCTGTTGATAACTACTACTAAGATATCCTCTGTTGGTTTATAGCAGACCTTTGCCATAACAGTTGTTTGGTTCTTTATCAGAGTTTGTCTCTAACATACCTTTGCTTCTAGCAGAGCTTTATCCTAGCAGATCTTGCGAACAGTTCTTTATTCCAAGCAGAGTTTAGAGTAGTAAATCTTTATTATGAAGGATCAGATGCTATAGATTATTTTGGCTTTTCAATTATCTATTCTTTTGGTAGGGTTCAATAGATCCAACATGAAATGAAAAAAGAAAATAAAGTAAATAAAAGAAACAAATAAACAAGATAGAATCACTTGGTTCCGACTTGTCGTTTATGTATTCTTTGATTATTTCCGTACTTTGGATTTCTTAAGAGATTATCTTTGTTATAGTGGCATGTCCTCTTTTGGAGGCAATGCTACCCTCAACCATAGTGGTCTGAGTTAGTAGGGATACAGTCTCGCAAGGACGGAATATTGAAAGATAATTAAGTAAGTTATTAATACAAAATGTGGGATGTTCTTCTTTTGGAGGCAATGCTACCCCTGGCCAGTTGGTCTGAGTCAGCAGGGATATTGTCCTACAAAGCCGGTTTAAAGTTTTAATAGTAGTTTATTTATAAGGGATTCAAGTTGTTCTTACTTCCCCTGATTTGATGCTATCTGCCTCAAAGGAAGTTCTAATAAGCTTGAATCAAGTCCTTGCAGGATCTATACATTGAACGAGGCAAGAACTTTACCCAAAACACCCTTCTAACCCCCTTCCAGGCAGTTCATGTGTTTTATATAGATCGTAAAGACACGAATGAGTGAATCAACAAAACATGAAGGAATGCTAGAATAAAATTCACTTTCAATATAAAAAACTAGATATTAAAGTCAATAATACAAACTCAATTAAAAAGTTTACCAAAGCTTGGAAATCAAAAGTAATACATAAATAACATGTCATCACCAAATGATGTAAGAGATTAGCCGACCATGGCCTTTGTTTGTTAGAAACTCTTATGGTCAATATTCGATCCTGAGACTACTACACACACTCTAAAGATGGATGATGGATGAATGTGATGGATGATGGTGGTATTATGGTGGTGGCAGGTGTGAGAGAATTGGTTTGCCAAGGGATGGATCCCCTATTTATAGTTGGAAACAAACTATTCACACGGCCCCATGCTTGGGAGGCATGGCCCCGTGTCCTCCTTCTTCTCTGTCTTCATTAAATGAGCTTGTTAGTCCAGATGCCTGCATGGCCACGTGTGTCAACGGCACGGCCCCGTGGCCATTGTACTTGTTGTACTATCCAAGATTTGCATATCTGGAAGTTGACCACGGCCCGTGTCTCTTGTCTGCTTCTGTTTGTCTTCTTCTTCCTGGAATCTTGAGTGGGACACGACCCTATGCCTTGTAGGCACAGGCTATGCTTGGCTTCTGATTCGTTGTTTTAAGTCTTGGGGTGAAGCTCGGAGGGTTGGCATAGTGTATCATCTTTCCTATTTCTTTATTCATGTTGTTTTTTTTCCATTAGTTTGTTCCTTTTGTACAATTAAGCTCTTTTAATCCTGAAAATCAAAAGTATACAAAGAAACACACATTTTCCAACATTAGTACTAAAAACAGTCGATTTTGTACCTTATTTGATATAATTTATATGTTGCATTTGGCGCATATCATCTTCCAATCACTTCCAACATGAATATTATAAGCAAAAAATATCTTAACCACCTTCTGAAACTCCAAAGCTTGTTCATGATCCCTGATATCATGGAATATATGATTGAAGAATAACACTTTGATATCCTTTTCTAACATGCTAACTCTCCACATGGGATCAAAGTAGGAATAGTTCGCCAGTTCTTCCCTTCACACAACACTATAACTACCTCACAAGTACATTCGTTGTTATACCACCATATGAAATACTATTGAATGGCTTGTTCCATCTCATGAAATGGTATCTTCTTCAACGTATTCAGGAATTTGTATATCAAAGTAACCAACGGCCTGCCATCTTTATCAAAATCTGTTAAGATACTTTCCTCTTTGGAAACTGTGGCTTAAAGTTTTTCCATTCAATTCGACTGTCATATCTGATTTGCCTTAACACATGTTGTATATATCCACTCTGTTCAAGATTGATCAATTTTCACATAAACAAAGCACGAACTTCCCAATATGGCAAAGTCTTGATGTCGTTGATGAATCTAAAATACTAGACACCATGTCCTTTCTTACAACAATACATATTAACTTTTGGAAAAACTTCCAGCGGATAACATCTTCGTTGGAAATCCTCTTGTTGTGTGTTAAGAACTTCAATTGTCTTGGAGGATTACAATTCAATTTTGTTGACTTCGTAAACCCCTTCACGTATGTTCTTTACTTCTTCTTAGGATTGTTTAGGAGGACCTTGATTCTCTTCAACCTTCAGGTTTATCAATTCTTCAGCTTCCCTTTAATGTAATTCAGTAAGCACTAGAAGATCTTCTCCTTGATTAGTTGAATAAAGCATTTCATCGTCATCTGAAGTACACTCTACTTCAGCCTTGTCATACTTGTTAGCATCAAACATATTCATCTTGATTGTCATATTTTGCTAGAATAAGAGTCTCATCAATCACAACTTTCTTTGGTTCAATCACAAATATATCAGCAACTTCAATCTTTGGCATGCTATGAACAAAATCACACTCTTCGATTTCATAATCATCATCCATAAAGTATGCAGCAATTGATTCTTCTATCATCTCTATTTGTTTATCTGATCCCCTTGAACATTTGAAGAACTACCTGCTTCATATGTCTTTAATTTCTCACCATGAAATGTTTTTGTTCTGGTTTATCTTCCATATGTATTGAATGGTTCACCATGTTTATCATTATTATCTAGTTCCCTAGAAGGCTGTTGGATCTGAGAGTGTGTTTGTGTGTGTTTTTTTATAAAAAAAATGTTTAATAAATTAAAAGATCATTAATACTAGTTAATAATAAACACATCACACAAAGATAAACTGGATTTGTAAGGAATGATTGTCAAATGATTTCTCTATTCACTAAGTTCAACATAATATCATAGAACAATTGTCACTCCCCCTCACCAGGTGCACACTCTCTTACTTAGGCTTTACTTATGATTCTCTCTCCGGATTGTTTGATCAGAGGATATTCAGCTATAAGAGTTAATTAATTATATTGTGTACTATTGTAGGATCGGTATTGGTTCGATAGCGAACACTGACGCTTTGCATTTTATTTTGTTTATGTACGAAATCAGTAAACTAAACCGTTATTGATAACACAAAATGTAAATATAAACCGCTGAATCTTTAATTACGAGTCAGACACGATCCGAACATAGTTTCAACACTAATCGAACTATTATATAAGCTTTCTAATCTTGATGAAACTTGTAGTTGTGTGAGTGTTATGAAGAACGTAAGGGCAGGTGATATGTATAGAAGTTGAATCACATGCGCATGACCTCATGTACGTATGACTTGTACGTTGCATGAGTCCTACATGGTTCTTCATGCGTATGAATGTATGTTTGATATCATGTCCACGACCTCATAATCATGTTTGTACGTTCATCATGCATGTTGTACACTTCTCATCTTCCCATGTATGTAGTATGATGATGCACATCTTCAATCCTCTTGTTGTTTTTCATGTATATTGTATATGATGTGATCATGTTGTAACATCCGTCGAAAAACGGGTTTTCAAAACCCGCTTCGTTTATTAATCGAACAGTCAATTTTAAATTTTTGTTATTTATTTATGATTAATTTTAATTTTAAACAATACATAATTAATAAACAAATTAGGATTTAAAAGAAAAAATTGTTAAAAAGTGAAAATAAGAGAATTAAAAATAAAACAAGGCTGCCGGGATTCGAACCCGGGTCATCCGGGTCATCCAATGACTTAACTCCCACTCATCCAACCACTCCGCCACTTGTGTTATTTGATAACATATCGAAACAATTAATTCAAATAAGAAAACACAGAAATCAAATTCAGTCAATGACGCGCCCAATTCGCAGTCGCCGGAAATCCCGACGACTTCGCCAATAATTGACGGTTTATATCGATTTAATGGAAGAATTAATCCTAACATCGGTTATAACCGATGTCTAAACCCGCGACATCAGTCGTAACCGCCGGAGAACAGCTGACCATGAATCGAGACTGAAATCAGACCCAATGCGTCTCGATTCTTCCCTATAAATACACCCACAAGTCTCTGGTAGCCTTTTCGCTCAAAATCGCACCTTTTCTCGAAGCAATTTAACTCGCCGGAAATATCCTGCCATCACCGGACTTTCGCCGGAAAACCGAGACTCACCTCAACACGGTAAATACCTCGACTCTTTCTGTTTCAATCCATTGTTAGACTGTTACTAACTTCAATCCAACAATCAGAATCAATCCCAGACGACGTAGCCGGAATATTCAGCTCTCGCCGGAAAACCTCTGGAATTTCTAATCTCACGCTGTGAATCGGTATAATCATTCAAACTTCTGTTAATCCTTGTTTAGTACCCCACTTTCATAACTAATCAAACAAAACTGATAATTGATTCAAGCAGAAAGAATACACAAATCAGAGCCGACGTTCATTGCCGGAATTCTGAAGAAATACAATTGATCGGTACATTCGTTTCCTGAGTTCATTTTATTCATCACATTTCAACCAGTAATATGCTCGATGAACGACCCAATCAAGAACAGTTGAAAAATCGTTGACTGAGTCTTTGAGCGAAGAAGACGAAGTCGACTGTGTATTATAAGATTAATTAAAATCAGATTAATAAACGGGTTAGACACACAGTCCAGCAGTGGACTGTGTGCAAATAATAAGAACACGTCTCGAGTTCGATCCCTGCCCCAACCTCACTCCTTTAAACAAAAATGCTCTTTTTAACCGAACCGGGATAACTCACAGAATCATGTTAAGTATAATAAAAACCGGAATATTAACCAGGTTAGACACACAGTCCAGCGGTGGACTGTGTGCAACACTAACTCGCACGTCCTGGGTTCGAGACTGGTTAACGGCACCGGTTCAATGCAATTAAAATCTTTTTTTAAAAATAAATGATTTTCGGATTAAGTTAAATAGTATATAAATATAATTAAAAACAGAAATATTTCGGGTTAGACACGTAGCTCAGTTGGTAGAGCTGCGTGCACGCGTACGGGAGGTCACGGGTTCGAGTCTCACCCAGCGCACATATATAAGCGACCGGACCGGTCAACGGTCAAAGTCAACATTTTTTTTATTTTATTTATTTATTTATTTAATTTAAAAATCAATTAAAAAAACTTAGAAATAATGTTTTTAAAGTTAGAAAATAGCGTTAAACTCACAAAAATATATCCAAAAATCCTATTAAAATTGTTAATAAAAATCCACTTATTTACCGTATCTTTTCGTTATTAATTAGGTTAGTTATCTCTCGTCGATCAATCCTCTAAACTCGTGCGCATTCACATCTTCAAACAAACGCACCCAAGGTGGGTGAATCTCTACCAATTCCCTGTTTTAATCACATTTTGGGGTGTATCATGTGTCGTTATTATTTATTTAAATTAAACACTTGTGCATTCATCATATTCATGATCAAATGTGTTGCCAATATATATCAATTGTTTGTGTGGTTAATGTTTAGATTAAAGTTATCATTTCAGTACATACATTATCATAGGCCGCCGCTCCCCATTACCTATGAGCGTGAGCTGTTCCCCATTACCTATGAGCGTGAACGAGGCGTTGCCAACATAAGATCGGCTCCGTTTGATTGAGCCTTGATCTCACATACATCATCATAGGCCGTCCGTTCCCCATTACCTATGAGCGTGAACGAGACGTTGCCAACATATACATTGTCATTTATATCATATACTCATGCAAGTTGTTTGTGATTGTTTGTTTACATTCGTTTGTTCATGTATGATTATTGCACAATTTTCCATAATATTTACAATAAGGAACCAATAACAAATGTTTTTAACAAGGTTCACTCGCCAACTTTTGTTGACCCAAAATTCCCCATTTTTACACATGATACAGTTGATCAAGTTGAAGCAAGAAACATATAGGGCGGCCTAGAAGAATAAACCAGTTTAGATTTTGGATTGTTTTTAGTTAATTTTTCCTTTCCTTGTATTGTATGAATTTGACTTGGAACTTTGAGATGTAATTTGAATTTAATAAATATGAAACATATTAGTAAACATCATGAGCTTTGGTGATAACCCAATTATGCCCCGACTCTTATTCCGCTGCGGGTCGGGGTGTGACAGATTGGTATCAGAGCCATGACTATAGGGATATAGGATAGGTTATTAGACCCTTAGAGCCTATACTATAGTTGATTAGAATTTTTAAATTGTTTGTGTGTTACATGCAAAATTCATGATGTTTATATGCTTTATGTTTATTGTTACATTCAATGTTATGCAAGCATGTTCATAAATACATACTATTATACAATGCTCATCATGAATCATATTCTCATAACATATCATATCCATGGGAGCACACACCTCACAATTCATATGATTTTTACAATGAATTTTGTATTTTCAAATCACATCAAAGTGTGTTCTCATGACGGGCATGTAGTAACTAGAAGGGTACGAGTACCGGTAGTCGGAACGTCCTGTCTAGGCTTGGTATTCGTATAAATCCAAAATAAAGGACCAGTTTGCCTACCTGGGGACTAACGATGAGAGTACGAAGGACCTATTAGGCCAAAGCATGCTATACCAAACGTCGTGTGAACTAACACCACTTTGAGTTGTCATTGTGTCTACACCTTGACACCCTCCGACCATACATCTCGCAAACATATTTTATGGTTTTTATTCGGGTGATGCGAGTGTTAAACCGCCAATACCAATGTGAATCCTACTAAACCAATAGTCATGGGGCCCACATGACTATACAGGCGATGGTATGGGGACATTGGAGGCCCAAACATGAGCAAACCCAAGACATCCTATGGATGTAGTGCATTATTGATGATTATGTTATTTTATTATTTTAAACGGCACATGACACCTAAAAACTCCTTAAACTCACCATCTTCCTATGTATATTCCTGTAGATGTCGGCTAGGCAGCTACGTGGAGGACGAAAGTCAGGAAGGTCAAACGAACGCTTGGCCACTCAAATTGCAAAACAAATGGCCGCGGTGCTTCCTGATATTGTAATACAAGTCCAACAAGCTCTCACTGCGAATCCTATCAACCCACCCAATCCAGAGGATCAAAACATCGACAACCCTCCCTCCAAGAAGTGCTACTACAAACACTTCAAGTCTTGCGATCCCCCAAAGTATGAAGGGACCGAAGGTGTCACCGCTCTCCTCCACTGGTTTGAGGAAATGGAAAACACCTTCCTAAATTGCGATTGTCCCGAGGATCGCAAGGTACGTTACGCAACCGGGAGATTATTTGTGTGATATCCCGGGTTTTTCGGATAACTTACACGTGACACTTGTCGAATAATGTATATGCTAAGTATTAAACGTGCACGAGTTAAATGAATACGTGATGTGTGTTGTGTGATTGTTTTAGTTATAGAGTAAGTAGGGTAGATATGTACACGAACCGAACCGAACCGCGACACGAACCAACTTTGATTCATTGTAACTCTAGGAATTAATCAAGCTAGGACTCAAACATGTCTTGGCCGCGAGATCAAAACCTAAAACTAATTCGGCCAAGATCAAACCCAAACCCGTAGCAAACCTAAAACTATTCGGCCGATCAAACCCAAACCAAACCACTCTAATCCTTGGCCGCGATATCAAGCCCAAGACCGCAAATCTACTTTGTTCAAAACCAAACCAAAACAGCCCAAACATGTTTCGGCCATAGGATCAAACCAAACCAAGTTCTTGGCCGCGAGATCAAGCCCAAACCCAAACCGAACCAACCCAAGATCCTCGGCCACAATGCTTATCCAAACCGTAACCCTTATCATCTTTTGCGCATATATACATACAAACTCTCAATGCATGTTTCATTCTAAAACACAAACCCTAAGAAGAAAACTGCCGTCGGCAGCCTCTTCCTCCTTCTAACCGATCGAGATCAGCTCCTTGTTCACCTTTTCAATCGCAAACAAACAGCCCTACACTCCCTGTTGATCACAAGCAGCCCTTCTTCCAGTTCTTGTCAGTTCGGTCGTGATCTTGTTGGAACAGCCGGGTCGTTCTTGTCCACATCTCGGCTTGTTGGTCTAGTTATTCAAGGTTAGGATCATATTTGATTACGAGATCATGTTCGGATATATATGTATATGCTTGAATGATTAATTGATTAGTTGTTTCGGGTCTTATATGTTGAATAAAAATCGGCTGAATTGATTGTTGTTTATATGTATGATTGTTGTCGGAATTCATAGCTTGCGACTGTGTTTTGTTTGTAAAAACTAGAAGTAAGAACTAGGGTTTGCATGGATAAGTTATTAGTAGTGATCTATGATTAAAAATCGGTTCTTGCTCGCTTAGGTTGATCAACAGGAACGATTTATGCATGTTGTAGTAATAGTATGCTGAAAACAGTTGCTGAGTAATAGTTACAGCCGACTTCATCTGGCTGTAACTCGGTCATTAGTAGTCGAAAAACGGATTTTCTGATGTCTAGAACGTAGAGATTTGAATAAGGAATCTAATGGCGCTGGATTCATAATTTTCTGAAGTCGTTTGATATTTTTAAAGGGCCAAATAAGTTCAGTAACTAAAACTGTGAAAATCCTGAAATTTTGTTAGTTGTTTATCAAGTTAGATTTTAAAATCAGTAGAGAATTGAGTCATGAATTTTGTACAGCAACTGGGTATGGAAATTTCCGGGCAACTCCAACTGGAATTTTGTTAATTGGGCGATCGGTGATTTTTAAATAAATTCTTTCGTGGGCTGCAGTCAGAAAGTGATAAATCAGACTGCAGCCTAGTATATTAATATTTATGGTTAATTGGTAAAGATTTAGGACTTGAAAAAAATTATATAAATTTCTATGGGATAAATGTCACCTACTGTAAAAATATGGGAATTTTTAGAATGTTGGAACTATTTTATAAAAATCCTAGAAAACAGCTGAATAATGAGTGTTAAGCAGAAAATTGATAACTTGTGATTTTATGCACTAAAGTGTTGCATGGATTTGGAATATGTTCATGATAAGTAGTTTTATTTCTATGATCACATGAGGATACTTGCATGCTTGTTGGAGTGTTAGATATGTTGTTTGTGTGTATCACCTTGTGAGTAAATTACGTGTAGAATTTGTATTGGTGTGTTCACACACTGACGTGGAATTAATTGGTTTGTTAGGACGCAACTAGCGGTCCCATCTCTTATAACATCTTTGCTACACTAACCGAGCAAATAAAGGTGAGTTCACGGCCCCTAACTTTATCCGGTTTTTAAACAACAGGGGGAGAAACATGTATACACTCTCAAACTCAATCTCTTTACGTTATACGAATTTAACGTCACATAACTATACGGTAACTAAGTTAATGTTAATGTAATGTTATGGTCACTAAGCAGCTTTATCACTTAAGTCCTCGACAATCTCTCGGATCGTTAGTATTTGGGTTAAATAGCGGGGGAATTATAAGTAGTACTACTGGGTCTGACGAGCCCCATCCGAGCTAGTCGCGCTAGCCGACCTGGTATGGTCAACGGGTGAATAATTGGCCTAACATCGCCATGGTCATGTGATAGGCCTGGCAAAACGGAGGCACAACAGTCAGCTTCGATCGCGAACACTTACGTGACATGACTTTAGGCTAGCTACCTATATATATTAACATTGAACTTAATTACGAAACTACGATATTATCCCGGGTTGGGGATAATGGAAACAACAACTTAATATTCCTGGTATGGAATATTGGAAACAACAACTTAATATTCCGGGTTTGGAATATTGGAAGCAACAATTTATTATTCCGGGTTGGAATAATGGAACCAATACTTTATCCCGGGTTAGGGATAACGGTGAAAACAACTATAACCGAACAAACGAATTTATGAAAACCTGTGAACTCACTCATCTTTAATGTTGACACTTGTTTCTTTACATGTTTCTCAGGACGCTAGGAGCTCTAGGTGCACGCACATGCATTGAACAAGACATCTTTTATCAAGTCTTATTTATTAATATTGTTTTGGGATTTTCATTCGTTATGGCGTTTGTGTTGGCGCCCGCTTCACTACTTATTTATGCTTCCGCTCAAACTTTAAAAACTGATGTTTCTGCTAAATATTGGTAACATAAAATCTACAACAAGTGATTTTGGAAAACGTATTATCAAATCATATAGAGTCGTTCGACGTACTAGTGTTTCAGATTCTGGTTTGTTCACACGCCTCGCGGTAAAACTCCGCAAGTGGAAATTGAGGGTGTGACAATTTGGGGTAGCCCTGACCTGGTGGAACACCGAGAAGGGTAAGAGAGGAGTTGAAGACGCTATGGCCTTAACGTGGGAAGAGTTAAGGGAAATAACAAAACGCTTCTGCCCAAGAAGCGAACTCAAGAAGTTGGAAGACGAATTCCACTCGCTGAAGCAAAAGGAAGGAGACCATACTTCCTAAAACAAAAGATTTCTTGAGCTGAACCAGATGGTTCCTAACTTGTTCACCCCAGTATACCTCTTGGTTGAACACTACATTCGAGGCCTCCCCTCGAAGATTCAAGACTCAGTCCTCAGCACTTCGCCTGCAACTCTCGAAGCTGCTATGGAATTAGCCACCGAACTTACCGAGAACCGCATCAGAAACGGTAAATTCAAGGAGGAGAAAAAGAAAGCCCCCGTTGAGGGCCAAACTTCAAACCATTCAACCTCCTCCTCAAAGTTTTCAAACAAGAGGAAACGAAGTACCAGAAATTTTGTTGTCACCCAAACCAATTTCCCTATCCCTGCTGCACCCATCACTCAAGTTGCCCCTTCACCCGCACCATACAAAAGGCCATACTCCGGCCCCTACCCAAAATGCACCCGTTGCCACTACCATCACTCTCATGAACACCCCTGTCAATATTGCACCAGCTGTGGCCGTGCAGGTCACACCATTCAAACCTGCCGCTCACTGCAGCGAATGAACCGCAACCAACCCACAACCCAAACCCACCATCAAATAATGGGTCAAGCCCAACAATCCCTACTACTACCACCTACACAACATACGGCCCAAACCTACTACCAACCCAACTACCCCATGATGCAACCCATGAGGGCTTGCTACAATTGTGGAGACCCAAACCACTTTAGAAACACTTGCCCACGTTTGGTGAACATTATACATGCTCAAGCTCAAGCAAATCCGGTGAACCAAGCTAACCAAGCTCCTCCACCTGCTAGAGGAAGAGCATTTAACATCAACGCCAACCAAGCTAGGGCCGACAACAACGTGGTTAACGGTACGTTTCTCATCAATGGTAGTTATGCATCTGTGTTATTTGATACTGGCGGGGATAACAGTTTTGTGTCCTTAGAATTTGAACCCATCCTCAACCAAACTCGTGATAAACTTATGGAATCCATAACAGTAGAAGTTGCAGACGGAAAACCGGTCTCATTAAACTCCATTATCCGAAACAGTACTCTTACTCTAAACGATCACGATTTTCCTGTTGACCTCATTCCTATGAAGTTGGGAAGTTATGACATTATAATCGGCATGGACTGGCTCAGCCAACATCATGCTAAAGTGGTATGCCGCGAAAAGTTCATTCGCATTCCTCTTGCAGACGGTCAAACCCTACGAATCTTTGGAGAAACCCCTTCGAAAGGACTCAAACTGATGTCCTGTCTTCAAGCCCGAAAATATCTCCGCAAGAATTATGTAGCATTTCTAACCCACGTTGTCAAGAAGGGAAATAAGGAGAAGAAACTCGAAGACATACCTGTAAAAGAATTCCCGCAAGTCTTCCCCGACGACATCTCAGGACTTCCTCCCAAGAGAGAAGTCG
The DNA here is from genome assembly GCA_947069175.1 of Scalesia atractyloides. Taxonomy (NCBI): domain Eukaryota; kingdom Viridiplantae; phylum Streptophyta; class Magnoliopsida; order Asterales; family Asteraceae; genus Scalesia; species Scalesia atractyloides. The sequence goes on along the minus strand of CAMTDV010000003.1, from coordinate 68,134,099 downwards.
AATTCTGCATTGATCTTATACCTGGCGCTACATCCGTCGCGAAATCTCCTTATAGGTTAGCCCCATCCGAAATGCAAGAGCTAGCCAGTCAATTACAAGAATTGACTGACAAAGGATTCATACGTCCTAGCTCATCGCCTTGGGGTGCACCTGTTCTGTTTGTGAAGAAGAAAGATGGAACGTTTCGCATGTGTATCGATTACAGAGAACTCAACAAATTAACGGTCAAGAACCGCTATCCATTACCTTGCATCGATGATCTTCTAGACCAACTCCAGGGTGCCACCTGTTTTTCAAAGATCGACCTTCGTTCTGGCTATCATCAACTCAGAGTATATGAAGAAGACGTCCCAAAGACCGCCTTCCGAACTCGTTATGGTCACTATGAATTCATGGTCATGCCCTTTGGTCTAACCAACGCTCCAGCCGTCTTCATGGATCTAATGAACAGAGTTTGCAAACCCTATCTCGATCGCTTTGTTATAGTCTTCATCGACGATATTCTCATTTACTCAAAGTCTAAGACGGATCATGAACGACACCTTCGACTCATCCTCACGCTCTTAAGAACCGAAAAGCTCTACGCTAAGTTCTCTAAATGCGAATTCTGGTTAAAAGAAGTACAATTCCTTGGACATGTCGTCAATGACAAGGGAATACATGTCGACCCCTCAAAGATCAAAGCAGTGCAAGAATGGCAAGCGCCACGTACACCAACCGAAGTAAGATCTTTCCTTGGTTTGGCTGGTTACTATCGCCGTTTCATATCAAATTTCTCTCGTATCGTTGTACCACTCACGGCTTTGACACATAAAGGAAAACCCTTCATATGGGGACCTAAACAAGAAGAAGCCTTCCACACCCTTAAGCAAAAGCTTTGTGACGCACCTATCCTCACACTCCCCGAAGGTTGCGATGACTTTGTAGTATATTGCGACGCATCAGGGCAAGGACTAGGCTGTGTATTAATGCAAAGGGGAAAAGTGATAGCCTATGCTTCTAGGCAACTCAAAACTCATGAGAAGAACTACACTACTCACGACCTAGAACTTGGAGCCGTTGTGTTCGCTCTTAAGATATGGAGACATTACCTCTATGGTACCAAGTGTGAAATTTACATTGACCACAAGAGCCTCCAACATATCTTTAACCAAAAGGAGTTGAATATGAGGCAACGAAGATGGGTCGAACTTCTTAATGACTACGACTGCGAAATTCGGTATCATCCTGGCAAGGCAAATGTGGTGGTCGATGCACTCAGTCGAAAGGGTTATGCGAACTCCATTCGTCTTCTATGTTCGCAAATCATAACCGATATCAAAGATCAAATCCGAGAAGCTCAACATGTTTCCATAACAGAATACGACATACGCAATGAGTTATCTTGTGGAGCAGAACTTAAACTCGAAACAAAATCCGACGGTATCCTGTATTATCTAGATCGCATATGGATTCCCGATCACAATAACCTTCGCGATATCCTTATGAAAGAGGCGCACAAAACACGATACTCTGTACACCCAGGAGCCGACAAGATGTATCTAGACCTTTGATACACCTACTGGTGGCCTGGCATGAAAAAGGATATTGCTGTTTTTGTTTCCAAGTGCCTTACCTGTTCTAAAGTGAAAGCTGAACATCAAAGACCCTCAGGACTTCTAGTCCAACCTGAAATACCTATATGGAAGTGGGAAAACATAACCATGGACTTCATTACCGGGTTACCTCGCACTTCTGGTGGGTATGACACTATATGGGTAATCATTGATCGTCTTACAAAATCAGCTCACTTCATCCCGATTCGCGAGGACTTCAAGAATGAGAAGTTAGCTCGTATCTACATCAGCGAAATCGTAAGCCGTCATGGTGTACCGTTAAGCATTATTTCAGATCGTGATGGTCGTTTCACTTCACGAACATGGCAAGCCGTACAAGCCGCTTTGGGTACACGATTAGACCTTAGTACCGCTTATCATCCTCAAACTGATGGACAATCTGAACGCACCATCCAAACTCTTGAAGACATGCTTCGAGCATGTGTCATAGACTTCAAAGGGAATTGGGACACTCATCTACCATTAGTTGAATTTTCGTACAACAACAGCTATCATTCAAGTATCGGCATGGCACCTTTCGAAGCGTTATATGGTCGTAAGTGCCGATCACCAATATGTTGGCACGAAATTGGAAAAGCTCAAATCACCAGTCCAGAATTAATACAAGAAACAGCAGACAAGATTCATCAAATTCGAAACAACCTTCTAGCGGCACAAAGTCATCAAAAGAGTTATGCAGACAAACGACGAAAGCCCTTGGAATTTAACATTGGTGACCAAGTACTTTTAAAAGTATCGCCGTGGAAGGGAGTAGTTCGTTTTGGCCAAAAACGCAAGCTAGCACCACGCTACGTAGGACCTTTCAAGATACTCGAAAGAGTAGGACCTGTAGCATACAAGCTTGACCTACCAGAGGAACTCAACAGAATTCATCCCACATTCCACATATCGAACTTGAAGAAGTGCCTCGCCGATGAAAATCTCCATATTCCTCTAGAAGACATTCAAGTCGATGAATCTATGCATTTCATTGAAAGACCAGTAGAAATTATGGACTTCGGAGAGAAACGTTTAAGACGAAGCCGCATTCCAATTGTCAGGGTACGCTCGGAGTCGAAACGAGGACCTGAGTTTACTTGGGAACGTGAAGACTCAATGCGCGAGAAATACCCACATCTATTTCGTGTAACTACTACTACATAAATTTCGGGACGAAGTTTCTAAAAGTAGGGAATACTGTAACATCCGTCGAAAAACGGGTTTTCAAAACCCGCTTCGTTTATTAATCGAACAATCAGTTTTAAATTTTTGTTGTTTATTTGTGATTAATTTTAATTTTAAACAATACATAATTAATAAACAAATTAGGATTTAAAAGAAAAAATTGTTAAAAAGTGAAAATAAGAGAATTAAAAATAAAACAAGGCTGCCATGATTCGAACCCGGGTCATCCGGGTGAGCCAATGACTTAACTCCCACTCATCCAACCACTCCGCTACTTGTGTTATTTGATAACATATCGAAACAATTAATTCAAATAACAAAACACAGAAATCAAATTCAGTCAATGACGCGCCCAATTCGCAGTCGCCGGAAATCCCGACGACTTCGCCAATAATTGACGGTTTCTATCGATTTAATGGAAGAATTAATCCTAACATCGGTTATAACCGATGTCTAAACCCGCGACATCAGTCGTAACCGCCGGAGAACAGCTGACCATGAATCGAGACTGAAATCAGACCCAATGCGTCTCGATTCTTCCCTATAAATACACCCACAAGTCTCTGGTAGCCTTTTCGCTCAAAATCGCACCTTTTCTCGAAGCAATTTCACTCGCCGGAAATATCCTGCCATCACCGGACTTTCGCCGGAAAACCGAGACTCACCTCAACACGGTAAATACCTCGACTCTTTCTGTTTCAATCCGTTGTTAGACTGTTACTAACTTCAATCCAACAATCAGAATCAATCCCAGACGACGTAGCCGGAATATTCAGCTCTCGCCGGAAAACCTCTGGAATTTCTAATCTCACGCTATGAATCGGTATAATCATTCAAACTTCTGTTAATCCTTGTTTAGTACCCCACTTTCATAACTAATCAAACAAAACTAATAATTGATTCAAGCAGAAAGAATACACAAATCAGAGCCGACGTTCATTGCCGGAATTCTGAAGAAATACAATTGATCGGTACATTCGTTTCCTGAGTTCATTTTATTCATCACATTTCAACCAGTAATATGCTCGATGAACGACCCAATCAAGAACAGTTGAAAAATCGTTGACTGAGTCTTTGAGCGAAGAAGACGAAGTCGACTGTGTATTATAAGATTAATTAAAATCAGATTAATAAACGGGTTAGACACACAGTCCAGCGGTGGACTGTGTGCAAATAATAAGAACACGTCTCGAGTTCGATCCCTGCCCCAACCTCACTCCTTTAAACAAAAATGCTCTTTTTAACCAAACCGGGATAACTCACAGAATCATGTTAAGTATAATAAAAACCGGAATATTAACCAGGTTAGATACACAGTCCTGTGGTGGACTGTGTGCAACACTAACTCGCACGTCCCGGGTTCGAGGCTGGTTAACGGCACCGGTTCAATGCAATTAAAATCTTTTTTAAAAATAAATGATTTTCGGATTAAGTTAAATAGTATATAAATGTAATTAAAAACAGAAATATTTCGGGTTAGACACGTAGCTAAGTTGGTAGAGCTGCGTGCACGCGTACGGGAGGTCGCGGGTTCGAGTCTCACCCAGCGCACATATATAAGCGACCGGACCGGTCAACGGTCAAAGTCAACATTTTTTTTAATTTTTTTTATTTATTTATTTAATTTAAAAATCAATTAAAAATACTTAAAAATAATGTTTTTAAAGTTAGAAAATAGCCTTAAACTCACAAAAATATATCCAAAAATCCTATTAAAATTGTTAATAAAAATCCACTTATTTACCGTATCTTTTCGTTATTAATTAGGTTAGTTATCTCTCGTCGATCAATCCTCTAAACTCGTGCGCATTCACATCTTCAAACAAACGCACCCAAGGTGGGTGAATCTCTACCAATTCCCTGTTTTAATCACATTTTGGGGTGTATCATGTGTCGTTATTATTTATTTAAATTAAACACTTGTGCATTCATCATATTCATGATCAAATGTGTTGCCAATATATATCAATTGTTTGTGTGGTTAATGTTTAGATTAAAGTTATCATTTCAGTACATACATTATCATAGGCCGCCGCTCCCCATTACCTATGAGCGTGAGCTGTTCCCCATTACCTATGAGCGTGAACGAGGCGTTGCCAACATAAGATCGGCTCCGTTTGATTGAGCCTTGATCTCACATACATCATCATAGGCCGTCCGTTCCCCATTACCTATGAGCGTGAACAAGACGTTGCCAACATATACATTGTCATTTATATCATATACTCATGCAAGTTGTTTGTGATTGTTTGTTTACATTCGTTTGTTCATGTATGATTATTGCACAATTTTCCATAATATTTACAATAAGGAACCAATAACAAATGTTTTTAACAAGGTTCACTCGCCAACTTTTGTTGACCCAAAATTCCCCATTTTTACACATGATACAGGTGATCAAGTTGAAGCAAGAAACATATAGGGCGGCCTAGAAGAATAAACCAGTTTAGATTTTGGATTGTTTTTAGTTAATTTTTCCTTTCCTTGTATTGTATGAATTTGACTTGGAACTTTGAGATGTAATTTGAATTTAATAAATATGAAACATATTAGTAAACATCATGAGCTTTGGTGATAACCCAATTATGCCCCGACTCTTATTCCGCTGCGGGTCGGGGTGTGACACATGTAGTGTGATGACAGCATACCCAATCTCTAAACACAGCGTATCAAATCCTAACTCAACCTAACTAATCCTAGTGAAACCTATGTTCGGATACATTATAGACTCAAGACTCTTGATGTTATATAAATTGAGATTTCTAACTATGGTCACACACAAAAGTGCATGAACAATTTCCCCCTTGGACATAGCTAGAAATCTATGATGTTAAGTCTTGATATGCCTTCATCTAGCTATTTTTACTGATAGAATCTCCTATTTACAGATCAGTCCCTGCAAGTTATTAAAAGTTGCTAACTAAATGAACTTCAAACACTAACTTAGTTAGTTTATTTTCTTAACTAACTAACTAACCTTGTTAGTTAAATTTACATAGTTAACACTAACCTAACTAGCTTTACTAACCTAGTTAGTTAACTTGTTTTTATATCTATAGTTTCTATTAATTACAAAATGACCACTTAAATTGTAACTTTCATTAACTAATCAATCTAACTTCCTCAATGTTTCCCTTATATAAATCCCACCGAAAAACTGAGTTATTTTATAAAGTTAACATTTTTGTCTGGTTTTACTCCAACACGAAACGTGACAATTAGATAAATAATAGACTATTAAGATAGTAAAATTTATCACAAATTCTTATCCTTTGATTAATTTAAAAGTGGTCGGTTTTGAACTCCGTTCGGATTTTAGAGATTCGATTTTGACAGATGTCACAGTCTTCCCAACTTTTCGGAATTTCATCCCGGAATTAGAAGAAAACTTTTTGTGTAGGATTAAGTGTAGGGTCTTCCATAGGCGTAAGTGATTTCGAGTCGATTTTTAATATCATGAGGAACTCGAACCCTTAGGTCAGATTGCTCCTTAGGAATCCTAAGTCGCATGTGTTTAACACAGGTCCTCACGTTGTTGAGAATATGCTCGCACTAAGATATATCAAAAGGTGCAGACTTATTGAGGCGGTAACGTTCCTGATAAGGGTTGTATACCCAATTGAGGAATCGCTTTCAAATGCCAGGTTTGTAGAAATGAAAAGTGTTAACTGTTATGTACAAGATAGCCGGTTATAGGCTCTATGATCATTACAATCATGAAGTCCAAGATTGGTGTATCAAGTATTTGTTGTAACTAAAGAGAAAAATCATGTCCCCAAAGATGACTTGTAACACAGAAGAGTTTGCAACCGAGTCGTGAAGTATACTCGTGATGCCAAAACTACAATCCGTATCACGACTCGGGATCTTGGAAAAAATCTCTTAAAATGCCACAAATTGTGTCAAATGAGCGAAATCATAGAATTTGAATTCTCCAATCACATAACAAAACAGACTAACTACAACTTCATGATTAGTTTAACGCTGCTTATGAAAATTTGACAGAGACACTTATATAAAGGAAGTACCAGCAGCGTATATGTCATGTCTCCATCAAACTTTCATCCACATCATTATTCGAATCATGATTGACAACACACAACTTCTCATGATCAGTCTAACGAGGCTTTTGATACTTCGATAAGAACACACATATATAGGAAGTACCAACGCGTATCCACCATGTCCTTATCAAATTTCATCAGCTTCGTTATTTGGACCATGGTCGACAACACACACAACTTACATAGAACTTCTCTTAACCAGTCTAACAAGGCTTTTGATAGTTTGATAAGAACACTTATATATAAGAAGTACGAGCAGTGTATCCACCATGTTCATATCAGATTTCATCGGCTTCGTTAGCGGTCTTGACTGGTTCTATGCGACGACTCCAACTTATTAATTAAATAAACATATCCAATACTCAAACAACCAATGTGTGAGTCTCGAACCCAAAAAGGGTTTGACTAAATAGTAGCAGTACCTACATCCATAGTTGTGAGGGAAGGGCCAGTCTATGAATAAGTGACACGTATAAATTATGGAGAAAGGTATCCGTGATGAGTGATGATGTGAAACTGCAACAACATGAACTAGCAATAAAACATAACATAAATGCAAAACATGGCGATAACACAAAACGTCCGAATAAAGGATGAAAACAACGATAAATAGTATCGTAAAAAATGTGACAATGACACAAGCTATCAATGGTACTAGTTAAGACTTGATAATTGTATCGTTTATAATTGGTACGAACATTAAGGATACGAAGTGGGAGTAGAAGGCGAGGTCGATAGTGTGTAGGTCCCCTAGTCCTTATGGATCTTGACAGAATCGTCTATCTAATCTAGAGTGCGGAATCCCATAGATCAGATTTCGCAGAAAACACGAACACGAACAATTCCTTTAATCAGTCTTCTATTGATTATCCAACACCAAGGTTTACAATCAATTCAAGACTCTCTAGAAATCTCTCAGCCACTCTCTTTTGATCTCTTCCAACCAACTGTTTATTCTCTGTGTCTAACCAACAACTCTAAACCCTAATGCACAACGTGTATATATAGTACATGTCTGCATACTAGGCTTTATACTGGGCTAGGCCATTCTCCAAGCCCATTACAACTCTAAACAAGCTAAACACAAATACTAAGCCCAATACAAAATATCCAAAGACTAAACTATTAAACTATTAAGTTGTTGTCACCAATATGCACCAACAGACTCTCCCTTGACAATAGCTTCATAGTATATTTTTGTCTTCAAACATCTTGTGATATTTTGGTCTTTGGATACCTTCAGCTACACACAAATTCTGACATCAACAGACTCCCCCTAAGCTGATGCATCCAATCACCAAAAGTGTCATTCATTGTAGATTAGTGAGCTAGCATTCTCTGATTAAGCTTATATCACCAAAATTCAACTATATCTCCCTTTGCAATGTAGTAGAAGGATCCTACCATGCATCTTCAAACATTTTGCACTCCACTCTTAATATGTACTTTACTTGTATTCTTTACTTCATTTTGATAACTGCAACAATCTGTTTAGAAACACAAGCAAGTAACTCAAAAAACCATTAGTCCTTTTCTACATTAAAGATAAACCAATATTTTATCTTATTATGCACAAACAAACAACTTATCATATCAAACTGGGAGACTTTAAAACAAATCTTTTTGTATTTTTATATTTTCTGAAAACAAATAACTAACAAGAAATAAACACTATATTTTTGTGAGAATCACTGTTAAGAAGATATATCGGCAACATCAAACTGTTTTCACACTATTTAATTATTTTATAAGCAATATTCATGAAAAGCAGTTCAAGACGATTACAAATTGTTTATCCACTTAAACAAAATACATGAACATTTCAAGTACCATTACCTCGTGATCTGTTTTGATAATTTTTACTGATATACTAGTGTGTCCCACTTCAGGACATACCCCCACGATCAAGGTATGCACAAAAATTCATCGTAGTAGGTGAGTATACCGAAATTCATCCTTTTGATTTACAACGTTAGATAATTGGTGATCAGGTCAGTACTTCCGTATAGCAAAGAGACCAGTATCCAAGGAGGGTTAAGACAAATACCAAATTTTGGTACGAATAATGCAATTTGCACATTTGAGTGACTCTCTAGGAGAGCTTCTTCAATATTTGGGATTTGGCATTTTAGCTCTTTTAAGATATCCTGGTTGTGCCTAGGTCAGCATATATCTGGATGCAGCAGAAGGACAACCTTGATACCCCAGATGATATAACGATATAAAGACCTAAAACCTTAGATTTTGGCAATCTATCAACGCAATATTTAAGGTTATAAAACCATACGCCACTGATATGTTATCCACTCATCAACAGTTTATTATATTTGTATCACTAAGGTAAGTTGATTATTTCATGCCTTTTGCCTACTGGTACATCATATGACGAAGCTACTATCACACTTAAGCAATTTTCTTTTAATTTCAGTGTGACAGTCTAACATGTTGATGTACTATCATTTCTTCTTTTTCACATAGTAAACCTCATTTTTGATTTTTGAAAAATGTTAAACTATTCAACTTATTCCCCTTAAACTCACGCACTAACTAAACTCTTTTTGGCTTAGGGAAATTTCTCCCCCTAAATTTTTGTTTTTATGGAGTAAATTTTTAGAAACAGAAATTTAAACACAAAGAGACTCCCACTTCAACCTGACAAGTAGGTTTTTCACTTTTAGTAGACATTTTCTATCACAGAAGTAAATAATTCGTTACCATGTGTAACCTACTATTCACCTCAGATGATTGACAGGATAACCAGTGTTGAACACATCAACAGTCCTTCTTGGTCATCAGGCACACACTCAACAACTTAGTTAGACTGGAGGACCCAAGCCTTAAAGGTCTTGGGTCGTCCAGATTCATCAACCACTAGAACATCAATCCAATATCCATCACACCCTACTGGTGTCTTGGATGTCTTCCAAGTTGTTGGACACGATTTATAATTTCCACGAGATCTTTAATTTTTAGAGTTCCAATAAACTCTCGGATTTTTCGACCTTTGAAAATTATTATCTCGAAACCTTCTTCTCCCATTATCATAAGCTGATCGTTGAAAACTATTTGGATTGTTTTGAGTATTTGAGTTACAAAAACCCCTTTATTCGTTTCTTCTTTGAAAGTTTCGATTACCAGAAGTTTGGTATCGATTTCGATATCCAAATTTTTTACTCTGAAAATAATTTGATTGACCCTAATTGTGACATGATTTAGGAGAAGAGTTTCTTGAACCAACAAATATTCTTGATGTTGAAGGTTTAGGTTGAAATCTCGGTTGATTTGTCTGAAAACTGGATTTAACATTTTTATTAGAACCAACCTGATTTCCATCCTTAACCTCAACCTCAGCCTCTGCTTTCTTACCCTTTTTAAAAGGATAACAACTAGCCACATGCCCTTTGTTGTGACATTTAAAACAAGATCTCTTCTTAAAGGTTTTCTTTGTGTTAGATCCCTTTTTAAATGATCTGACTGTTTTGTCTTTAGTATCCTCATCCACTTTATGAGGTGTACTATTAGACCTAATAGATTCCTTCAAAGAGCCTGGACTATTAGGTATGTCAACTGTTATCGGATCCACTATAGCTGGTATAGTAGGAACAAAATCTGTTAGCTCATTTTCATCTGGTAAAAAGGAGTAATCCTGATCCTCAGAAGATGTAGCTTTACTAAACCCCACTCCAGTTTTATCATTACTCCGTTTCAAACTTTTCTGAATTTGAGTCCTGGCTAACGAGGATTCTCTAAATTTGTCTAACTTTCCATGAAGTTCAACAATTTTGGCTTGTGCACCAGCCAATTCTATGCACTTTTCTGAAAACTCGTTAGTCTTATCCTTCATAGTTTCACGAGCTAAATCAGTGATCTGTAATAGTTCATTGCCTTTGCTGGTCAAATTGATGATTTTTTATTCATTTGAATTGAGTGTATTTAAAAAATTTGACTCCCTTTTACTCAAAAGAACATTTGACTCTTTCAGTTTTTCTAATTCAACTAACATAATTTTATTTTGCTCCGATAATTTGTCAACTTTACCCTGTAGTTCAGTGCAATTATGACAAGTATGACTTACAAATTGAAATTGTACATGTACCTCTGCTGTAACCTCATCTGTATCATCCATGCCACATTGTAGCTTTTGCATCCTTGAGTTCTATTCTCTCCTTCTCAGCTTCCTTTTTCTCTTCTATCTTAGCAGCTCCTACACCAATCTTCACAGCTGCAGTCTCACTCACACATGTACTTTGTCTTGAAGCACTCTGACAACGTTTTTCTAAAGCTTCCCACAACTCTCTAGACGATCCATACCTACTACAAATGTTCTTCATATCAAATGGCAAGGACATCTTTATCGCTGCTAAAGCCTTCTTCTCAGCATCATATATACGTTTCTCAGAATCTTCCATCTTCTCATATGAGAGAACCGTAATTCTCCCATTTACTCGACCTGTGGGATCAATATACCCATCAATCATACAGCTCCATATCTTAAAGTCTTCACATTGAACAAATGCCTCAAACTTCTCTTTCCAGTCTACATATTGTTCAGCATTCATCAACTTCGGGTAGTTATTAAGACACTCACTGCTATTCTTCATTCTGACCATCTTTACCATGCATAGTATCAGATTAAATGGATTTTGGTATACCTATGTCAAAACCCAAATCTAACCTCTCTTCTGGTCCTTCTTCGGTTTTACCGTTACTGTACCGTTAAAAACGTTCAAAAATTTGTCTGAAATGTGTGGTTACCAAATTGTACCGTCAAACTCGTGTCGACGATACTAATCCAATGATATACATTGTCCGATAGTGATTTTAGGATTTTCCGTGCCTTTTTTTGCCCTAAAAATCACACGAGTCTAACCGTGCAGTCGGTTTGTTAAGATAGCTTACGGATCAACTTCTATGTTCGAAAACGTTTAACTCCAGTTATGTCAGCTGGTTAACTTTCCACGCTTTGTATATAACTCGGAATAGTACCAAATCCGGAACAGTAACTCGGATTTACAATCCGAAATGACAATCCGGAACAGTAATCCGAAATGGTGATCCAGAATAGTGATCCGAGATGAAATCCAGAATGCACTGTTCTGATCCGAAACGGAAATCCAGAATAGACTACACTGATCCGAGATGGGATACGGAATAGTCCTTATCCAAGATGGAATCCGGAATGCACTTCTGATCCGAAATTCAATCCGAAATAGCTTTTGATCCTAATTTCAGTCCGAAATGGAATCCGAAATGGCCTTTTCTGATCTGAATTGCAAGTCTGATGATCCGAAATGCAGGTTTCTGATCCGAAATTCAAGTCCTCAATCCGGAATACTGTGCTTTTTGATCCGGAATGCAAGTCTACAATCCGAAATGCTTCACTTCTGATCTGAAATGCCTTTCTTCAATCCGAAATGCCTGCTGTTAATCCGTAATACCTACCGAAAACCCTAATTGAGCCGTCAAACACTCCAAACAGCCTCCAAAACTCCAAAAACGCAGATTTTTCTGCTGTTACGATTCGGAACCGAGCAATAATAAAGAGCCGAAAGCTCTGATACCAATTGTAGGTCCCCTAGTCCTTATGGCTCTTGACAGAATTGTCTATCAATTCAATACTCTCTAGAAATCTCTCAGTCACTCTCTGTAGATTTCTTCCAACCAACTGTCTATTCTCTGTGTCTAACCAACAACTCTAAACCCTAATGCACAACATGTATATATAGTACATGTCTGCATACTAGGCTTTATACTGGGCTAGGCCATTCTCCAAGCCCATTACAACTCTAAACAAGCTAAACACAAATACTAAGCCCAATACAAAATATTCAAAGACACTATTAAACTATTAAGCTGTTGTCACCAATATACACCAACATAATGATGGGAAACCAAACATGAAGTCAAATGGCGGAAGAGATAAAGTAGCAGCAATGATCTGAACATCCACCTGTTAATTAGGATTTGGACAAACGTAAAGTAGGATCAAAAATCAATCACAGAGAAAACTCGTACGATCTATGAACGGCATTCTAGAGTTTCGTGTCGAGTGACAGGATAGTAGTAAAAGAGAAATTTCCTAAGTTCTACTAATGAGTTCTAATTTTCAAACGGTCTTGTATTTACCATATGTTGTTAATTAGACTCGCCTTTCTTTCGTTTTGTTTACCTAGTGTAAGACATTAGTATTTTAAACTTTTCATGTACAAAAACAATTTCATTTATTTAGAAAAATATTTTCGTTATCTAGAGTAGAAAATTTTACTAAAACTGTTATATATATATTATAAGAATCAAACTTTTAAGGTCAGAAAAAAATTTTATCGTCACCATGTGCCCTCGACTTGAATTTGCCGAACTCTAGGCATAGGTTACGAAAAGGATCGGGGTTGTGATGTTCAAGCCGTATGGACGACTTGTTAAAATTTAAGACATATTACCAAAAATCACATCATTTACACTTGTTTTCAGAAATTCGTAACAATCTTTATTTGATTAAATTAGTTAAAAGTAAAACTCGAAAGGTTTTATTCAAAGTAAACTCATTGTATAATAACGTCGTGCTGCATATCGTGTCTTGGTTGTGTTGAAAACTGAAAAGTGCTCGTGCGCGTGCCTTCTAGTTATCTTGATTCTCCGGGTTAGCTTGGATGGCTCGACTTGTAAGGAAACCAGTTGGGTGTCATACGTACGGGAGGTTGATACATAGGTGGTGCATCTGATTGGACATACGGTTGGATCATATGGCGGGTGTTTGGTTGCTCAAATGGGGGAGTCATGGATTTTTGAAATCATGGAACTTAGGGAAAATCCCATGATTCAAGAATACAAATCACATGAAAATATATCTGGAGTATCAAAAGCAAAATTCGAACCATTCAACAAGGTATAAAAGATAGGATGATTTGTTTTAAAATCATTAGAATCTCGTGGAATATTAAGGATTTATTCTGGTGTTTAGATACGAATAGTATAATAACCACATGAAATATAAGGAAATGATAAAACTTATGGTAAAATAATATTTCATCATAAAATATTGAAAATCATAGGTTTGGCACATCATAGGGTTCAGTATGACTTCCGTGCGTCACTTTCATAATTACATGTGCACCCACAACTACCGAGCTTCCGCATGGTCCTCATATGTCTACCCATTGACGTACAACTTAACCCAAAGAAAATCGAGAATAAATAAATGACTCGATTTTTGGGGTGTTGTAAAACGATGTTTAGGATAGTATTGATAATTAACACAGACATGTTTAACATATCAAAGTGTTGTTAGTTCACGTCACCTTTGGTGTGACATGCTTTGGTCTAATATGTCACACCCCGACCCGCAACGGAAACAAAAGTTGGGTCATAATTGGGTTATCACCAAAGCTCATGACATTTACTAATAGGTTTCATATTTATGAAATTGAAATTAAAACTTCAAATATTCAAACACAAGGAAACATACAAGCTCAAGAAAACATTGTTCTAAACAGAATATATTTTATTAATCTTCTAAGGCCATTCCTATGTGTTCCTCTCCTCATCCTGTTCACTTGTATCATGCGTAAAACAAAGATTTGGGTCAACAAAAGTTGGTGAGTGAATCTAAGTAAAACATTTAAACAGTTGTTATATATCTGTTATTTAAAAAAATTGTGCATAGACCATACGTGAGCATATGTATATGTGTATATATATATATATATATATATCAATCACAAACCACATAATATCCACAATGAACATATGAACATGATGAATGATGAACTTGAGATCAAGGCTCAATCAAACGCAGCCGATCTAATGAGGCACCTGATGCTCAACTCGTATCCCACGAGGAACTGATGAGCCTAAATAAATGTTTGCACAAAAATGATAAAATATGACCACACATAACCACACAAACAAATATACACATTTGATCACCTAATGATGTTAGCACAAGTGTTTAAATAAATAAAACATGCACGACACATGATACACCCCAAAACACGATTAAAAATGGGAATTTGTAAGGATTCACTCACAGTGGGTGCGTTCCTTGCTTGATAATGAATGCGCACGATTTGAGAATTTGACCGACGAAAGGATACTAACCTAAAATAATAACGCGATAATTCGATAAATACAAACAAATTTAATATTTTGATTTAATACTTTTGTTAGATTTATAGGTTATTATTGCGGTTTTATTGAGATTTTAAAACCTTCAAAATGTATTTTTTAAGTATTTTTAATTGATTTTTAACTAAAATATAACTATAAAAATAATATAAATAAATAAAATAAAATAAAATAAAAAAAAACCTTGACAGGTCTGACAAGGACCTGACCGGTCGGTAGTGTTATGGTGAGGCTCGAACTCGTGACCTCTTGGTTGCGTGCACGCAGCTCTTCCAACTGAGCTACGTGTCTAACCGTTAGTTTCTTGATTTTTATTATACTTATATACTTTTTAAGTTAATCCAGATTTAATTTAATTAAAAAGATTTTAAAATCAAACCAACCGGCGTGTAGGGCATAGCTCAAACCTGGTACCTCAGTGTTGTGCACCCAGCCCAACCAGTTGGGCTGGGTGTCTAACCCGCTAATATTAGGATTTTAATTATTTTTATAAACAATATGGATTTCGTCTTCTTCATTTAAAAATAACCAGAACTGGAACCCGACATATATATATATTTAGCAGCTCGGGTTCTCTGTTTTACGATCAATGAATGAAACATGAATATAAGGAGGTTCATACCAACTGGAAAAGCAGAGTTCCCGGTTTTCCGGTGACTAATTCCGGCGATGATGAATTGGACAAAAAGTTTGAACAGAGGAAAAATGCGTCTGAAGTTTTGAAATTTGATGAGCGAGTGTGGATCTGAATTTTCATTGGATATTTATAGGCTGATAAGGTGAGGTTTGTTTTCGGTTTTTAGATCGGCAGTTACGATCAATGATTTGCAAAGACGGCTTGATTTAATTTGGTTTTGATTGAGGATGCAATGATGATCGTCGGTTATACTCGGTTAGTCGCAGAATCAAAACGGATCTTCAATGATTGATCTTTGATTCAGGGGCGATTACTTTCTTGGTGTTCTGAACTTGCAGGTTTAAGCGGTTACTCAGTATATCATTTAAATGTTTTCATTTTCAGCACCAGAGTGTGTGTAGTGAAGTGGTGTTTCTAGTGTGCTTTTATATGAAAGACCCGAGTTCGATTCCGGTTGACACCTTTTATTTTTTTAATTCTTTATTCTTTTGATTTTATTAATTTCTTTTATTCTTTTATTAAATTTAATTTTTATTTATTATTATTATTATTATTATTATTATTATTATTATTATTATTATTATTATTATTATTATTATTATTATTATTATTATTATTATTATTACATGCTGTATATTACATATCTAACGCCAATAAATACATAATGAACATTCAAAAAAACACTTAATTAATAACCAAGGCATGTTTTTTTTTTGAAATCCGATTTACACGAATGTTACAGTATCCCCTACTTTTAGAAATTTTGTCCCGAAATTTAGGTAGTAGCTACAACTGGAAAAGATGCGGATATTTCTCGCACATTGAGTCTTGACGTTCCCTAGTAAACTCAGGTCCTCGTTTTGACTCCTAACGCACCCTGACTATTGGAATACGACTTCGTCTTAAACGCTTTTCACCGAAGTCCATGATTTCAACAGGTCTTTCAACAAAATGCATTTATTCATCGATTTGAATATCTTCCAAAGGAATATGGAGATTTTCGTCGGCGAGACACTTTTTCAAGTTTGATACGTGAAATGTGGGATGAATTTTGTTAAGCTTTTCTGGTAGGTCAAGCTTGTATACTACAGGACCAACTCTTTCGAGTATCTTGAATGGTCCCACATAGCGTGGTGCTAGCTTGCCCTTTTGACCAAAACGAACCACTCCCTTCCACGGTGATACTTCCAAAAGTACTTGATCACCAACACAAAACTCCAGTGGCTTTCGTCGTCTATCAACGTAACTCTTTTGACTACTTTGAGCTTCTAGAAGATTATTGCGGATCTGAAGGATTTTGTCAGTCGTTTCTTGAATCAACTCAGGTCCGGTGATTTGTGCTTCACCAATTTCTTGCCAACACACAGGAGATCGGGACTTACGACCGTGTAAGGCTTCAAAAGGAGCCATGCCAAATGATAGCTAGATCAGTTTCCCAATTTCCCTTGAAGTCTATGACACATGCTTGCAACATGTCTTCGAGGGTTTGTATGGTGCGCTAAGATTGACCATCAGTTTGAAGGTGAAAGGCAGTGCGAAGATCTAATCATGTACCCAAAGCGGTTTGTACGGCTTGCCAAGTTCCTGAAATAAAACGGCCGTCTCGATCTGAAATGATACTTAAGGGCACACCATGACGACTTATAACTTCATTGATATAGATACGAGCTAACTTCTTGTTCTTGAAGTCTTCGCGGATCGGAATGAAATGAGCTGATTTGGTAAGTCGATCAACGATAACCCAAATAGTGTCATACCCACTGGAGGTGCGAGGTAACCCGGTAATGAAGTCCATGGTTATATTTTCCCACTTCCATACAGGTATTTCGGGTTGAACAAGAAGTCTTGAAGGTCTTTGATGTTCTGATTTCACTTTGGAACATGTAAGACACTTGGAAACAAATATAGCAATATCTTTCTTGATGCCAGGCCACCAGTAGGAGTATCATGAGAAAAGCACAGGTACCCAAATACGATTCAAGTAATAGAGGATACCGTCCGACTTAGATTCTAGTTTGGTTTCAGCTCCACAAGACAGTTCATCTCGTACATCATTTTCCGTGACGGAAATATGTTGAGCTGCTCTAATTCGGTTTTGAAGATCGGTCACAATTTGGGAACACAAAATACGGATGGAGTTTGCATAGTCCTTTCGACTGAGGGCGCCAGCCACAACATTAGCCTTGCCAGGATGATATCGAATTTCACAATCATAATCGTTTAAAAGTTCGACCCATCGTCGTCGCCTCATGTTCAATTCTTTTTGATTGAAGATATGCTGAAGGCTCTTGTGGTCAGTGTAGATTTCACAGTTGTTACCATAGAGACAATGTCTCCATATCTTAAGAGCAAACACGACTGCTCCAAGTTCTAGGTCGTGAGTGGTATAGTTCTTGTCATGCACTTTGAGTTGTCTTGAGGCATAGGCAATCATTTTTCCTCTTTGCATTAGAACAAAACCTAACCCTTTCCCTGACGCGTCGCAATAAGCCACAAAATCTTCGCAGCCATCAGGAAGTGTAAGGATAGGTGCATTACAAAATTTTTGCTTCAAAATTCGGAAAGTCTCTTATTGCTTAGGTCCCCAAATAAAGGGTTTGCCCTTGTGAGTCAAGGTTGTGAGTGGAACGGCAATACGAGAGAAATTTGCGATGAAACGACGATAATAACCAGCTAGACAGAGAAATATCTCACTTCGGTAAGCGTACGTGGCGCTTGCCATTCTTGTACCGCTTTGATCTTCGCAGGGTCGACATGAATTCCTTTGTCATTAACTACATGACCAAGAAATTGTACCTCCTTTAACCAGAACTCACATTTCGAGAACTTAGCATAAAGCTTTTCAGTCCTCAAAAGTGTTAGAATAAGTCGAAGATGTCACTCATGATCGGATTTGGTCTTGGAGTAGATAAGAATATCATCAATGAAAACTATGACAAAACGATCGAGATAGGGTTTGCACACCCTATTCATCAAATCCATGAAGACAGCAGGAGCATTGGTCAACCCAAAAGGCCTGACCATGAATTTATAGTGACCATAACGAGTTCGAAAAACAGTTTTTGGAATATATTCTTCACGCACTCTAAGTTGATGATAACCAGAACGAAGGTCGATCTTTGAAAAACAAGTGGCACCTTGAAGTTGATCTATAAGATCATCAATATGCGGTAACGGATAGCGATTCTTGATGGTCAGCTTGTTGAGCTCTCTATAATCGATACACATGCGAAAAGTTCCATCTTTCTTATTTATGAAAAGAACAGGTGCACCCCAAGGCGACGAGCTAGGACGTATGAATCCTTTATCAGTCAACTCTTGCACCTGACTAGCTAACTCTTGAATCTCATATGGGGATAACCTATAGAGAGATTTTGCGACTGGTGTTGCACCAGGTACAAGATCGATTCGGAATTCGACTTCTCGCACAGGAGGAAGTCCTGAAACGTCGTCGGGAAAAACTTGAGGAAATTCTTTAACGATGAGAATATCTTCGAGCTTCCTTTCCTTGCCTTCTTTCTTGACGATATGAGCTTGAAACGCTATATAGTCTTTGCGAAGGTATCTTCGGGCTTGGAGGCATGACATCAGCTTGAGCCCTTTGGATGAAGTTTCACCAAAAATACATAAAGTTTGACCGCCAGCGAGAGGAATTCGAATAAACTTCCCGTAGCAAACAACTTCGGCGTGATGCTGACTAAGCAAGTCCATACCAATGATAACGTCGAAACTACCCAATATCATAGGAATAAGATCAATCGAGAAGTCGTATCATTAAGGGTAAGAGTACAATCACGTATAATTAAGTCTAACGTACAATCACCATTAGAAACTTCCATCATGAATGATTCAGCGAGACTAACGCGAGGTAGATCAAGAAGGGATTCGAATTCTAAAGACATGAAACTCTTATCCGCACCAGTATCAAACAGTATGGATGCATAACTACCGTTAATAAGAAACGTACCGTTGACCACATTATTATTAGCCCTAGCTTGGTTGGCGTTGATGTTGAAAGCCCTTCCTCTAGCAGGTGGTTGGCTTGGTTTACCGGATTGGCTTGAGCCTGGGCATTTATGATGTTCACCAAGTGGGGGCAAGTGTTTTGAAAATGGGTTGGATCGCCACAGTTAAAACATGCTCTAACAGGTTGCATCATTGGGTAATGGGGTTGGTAGTAGGGTCGGGCCATGGGTTGAGCAGGTGGTAAGAGTAAAGGTTGTTGGGGTTGGGCTTGGCCCACCACTTGATTATTGGTTTGGGCTTGAGGTTGATTATGGTTTGGTTTTTGGAGAATGCGGCAAGTTTGAAATGTGTGACCTGCACGGCCACAACTTGTGCAGTATTGGTAGGGTTCTTAGGAGGGTGATGATACTGACATCGGTTGCATTTTGGGTGAGGACCGGTGTATGGCTTCTTGAATGGGCAGCAGGAGGAGCGACTTGAGTGATAGGAGCAGCAGCGATACGAGGATTGGTTTGAGTAACAAGGAAATTCTTCCGATTGCTCTTCCTTTTACCAGCAAACTTGGAAGACGAGCCTGTTTGGGTTGAGGTTGGAGTTTCAACAGGTTTCTTATCCTTTTTCTTTTCATCGTTGAAATCACCATTTCGGATGCGATTCTCTGTGAACTCAGTAGCCAGCTCCATGGCAGCTTCAAGTGTTGCAGGTGTGGTACTTAACACAGAATCTTGAATTTTCGATGGAAGACCTCGAATATAATGCTCGATTAGACGATAGAGCGGAGTGAACAGATTGGGGACCATCTGATTGAACTCAAGAAATCTCTTGTTGTACGTGGTGTGGTCTCCCTCATTTTGTTTTAATCAGTAAAACTTATCTTCCAATTTCTTGATTTCGCTTCTCGGACAGAAACGTCTCGTCATGATTTCCCTCAACTCATCCCAAGTCAAGGCCATAGCAGCTTCAACACCTTGCTTACCCTTTTATGTGTTCCACCAGGTAAGTGCTACTCCAAACAAACGACCGGAAGCATAGCGCACCTTGCGATCATCGGGACAATCGCAATTGAGAAAAGTGTTTACCATCTCCTCAAACCAACGGAGGAGAGTAGTGACACCTTCAATCCCTTTGTATTTTGGGGGATCACAGGATTTGAAATGCTTGTAGGTGCATTTAGTTGTGTTGGGAGGAGGGTTGGCGACGTTTTGACCTTCTTGATTGGTAGGGTTGATGGGATTGGAGGCAATAGCTTGTTGAACTTGAACAACGATGTCAGGAAGTACGGCAGCCATCTGTTGAGCGATTTGAGTGGCCATACGTTCGCTAGATCTTCCTGACCTTCTACCGCCTCGAGAGTGTCTAGCAGACATCTACATGAAATACGTAGCGAGATTACGAATTGAACGTTTTTAGGTGTCATGTGTCGTAAAAGGTGAAAACATTATTCCAAATAAGTGAAAACAAGAAATTAACTACATCCATAGGATGTCTTGGGCTTGCTAAAGAGTGGGCCTCCAAATGTCTCCCGTACTTCGGCCTAGGTAGTCATGTGGGCCCCCATGACTACTGGGCTTGGTAGGGTTCACATTGGTCTTGGCCTGTTAATTCTTGCATCACACGAATGAAAATTGTGAAACATAATTGTAAGATATGAGTGTGTCCAGGTGTAGACACAATGACAACTCAAAATGGGGTTAGTTCACAAGACGTTTGGGGTGGGATGTTTTGGCCTAATAGGTCCTTCGTACTCTCATCGTTAGTCCCCAGGTAGGCAAACTGGTCCATTATTTTGGATTTATACGAATGCCAAGCCTAGACAGGACGTTCCGACTACCAGTACTCGTACCCTTCCAGTTACTACATGCCCATCGTAGAACTCACTTTGATGCGATTGAAAAACATGAAAACATTGCAAAATCTTTTAGAAGAAATAATTGTGAAATTGTGATGTATGTGCTTGCTTAAGCATAATATGTTTACAATATATCAACTATAATGAATATCACATATTAACATGTAGTAGTGAAAGTGCTTGCATGTATTTGTGTGTGAAAATAAACATGAAACATATATACATCATGAGTTTTGCATGTAACACATAAACAATTAAAATCTAATCAACTAAAGTATAGGCTCGAAGGGTCTAATAACCTATCCTATATCCCTATAGTCACGAGCTCTGATACCAATCTGTCACACTCCGACCCGCAGCGGAAACAAAAGTTGGGGCATAATTGGGTTATCACCAAAGCTAATGACATTTACTAATTGGTTTCATATTTATTAAATTGAAATTAAAACTTCAAATATTCAAACACAAGGAAACATACAAGCTCAAGAAAACATTGTTCTAAACAGAATATATTTTATTAATCTTTTAAGGCCATTCCTATATGTTCCTCTCCTCAGCCTATTCACCAGTATCATGCGTAAACCAACGGTTTGGGTCAACAAAAGTTGGCGAGTGAATCTAAGTAAAACATTTAAACAGTTGTTATATATCTGTTATTTAAAAAAATTGTGGATATACCATAAGTGAGCATATGTGTGTATATATATATATATATATCAATCACAAACCACATAATATCCACAATGAACATATGAACATGATGAATGATGAACTTAAGATCAAGGCTCAATCAAACGGAGCCGATCTAATGAGGCACCTGATGCTCAACTCGTATCCCACGAGGAACCGATGGGCCTTAAATGAATGTTTGCACTGAAATGATAAAATATAACCACACATAACCACAAAAAAATATACACATTTGATAACATAATGATGTTAGCATGAGTGTTTAAATAAATAAAACATGCACGACACATGATACACCGCAAAACACGATTAAAAAGAGGAATTTGTAAGGATTCACTCACAGTGGGTGCGTTCCTTGCTTGATTATGAATGCGCACGATTTGAGAATTTGGCCGAAGAAAGGATACTAACCTAAAATAATAACGCGATAATTCGAGAAATACAAACAAATTTAATATTTTGATTTAATATTTTTTGTTAGATTTATAGGTTATTAATTTGGTTTTTATTGAGATTTTAAAACCTTCAAAATTTATTTTTTTAAGTATTTTTAATTGATTTTAACTAAAATATAACTACAAAAATAATATAAATAAATAAAATAAAATAAACCTTGTCAGGTCTGACAAGGACCTGACCAGTCGGCAGTTTTATTAGGCAGCGTGTGGTGAGGCTCGAACTCGTGACCTCTCGGTTGCGTGCACGCAGCTCTTCCAACTGAGCTACGTGTCTAACCCGTTAGTGTCTTGATTTTTATTATACTTATATACTTGTTAAGTTAATCCAGATTTAATTTAATTAAAAAGATTTTAAAATCAAACAAACCGGCATGCAGGGCATAGCTCGAACCCGGTACCTCAGTGTTGTTGTGCACCCAGCCCAACCAGTTGGGATGGGTGTCTAACCCGCTAATATTAGGATTTTAATCATTTTTATAAACAGTATGGATATCGTCTTCTTCATTTAAAAATAACCAGAAATGGAACCCGACATATATACATATTTAGCAGCTCGGGTTCTCTGTTTTACGATCAATGAATGAAACATGAATATAAGGAGGTTCATACCAACTAGAAAAGCAGAGTTCCCGGTTTTCCGGTGACTAATTCCGGCGATGATGAATTGGACAAAAAGTTTGAACAGAGGAAAAATGCGTCTGAAGTTTTGAAATTTGGTGAGCGAGTGTGGATCTGAATTTTCATTGGATATTTATAGGCTGATAAGGTGAGGTTTGTTTTCGGTTTTTAAATCGGCAGTTACGATCAATGATTTGCAAAGACGGCTTGATTTAATTTGGTTTTGATTGAGGATGCAATGATGATCGTCGGTTATACTCGGTTACTCGCAGAATCAAAACGGATCTTCAATGATTGATCTTTGATTCAGGGGCGGTTACTTTCTTGGTGTTCTGAACTTGAAGGTTTAAACGGTTACTCAGTATATCATTTAAATGTTTTCATTTTCAGCACCAGTGTGTGTAGTGAAGTGGTGTTTCTAGTGTGTGTTTATATGAAAGACCCGGGTTCGATTCCGGTTGACCCCTTTTATTTTTTTAATTCTTTATTCTTTTGATTTATTAATTTCTTTTATTCTTTTATTAAATTTAATTTTATGTATTATTATTATTATTATTATTAATATTATTATTATTACTTGCCGTATATTACATATAACGCCAATAAATACATAATGAACATTCAAAAAAAATACTTAATTAATAACCAAGGCAGGTTTTTTTTTTGAAATCCGATTTACACGAATGTTACAGTATCCCCTACTTTTAGAAATTCCGTCCCGAAATTTAAGTAGTAGCTGGAACTGGAAAAGGATGTGGGTATTTCTCGTGCATTGAGTCTTCACGTTCCCTAGTAAACTTAGATCCTCGTTTTGACTCCCAACGCACCCTGACTATCGGAATACGACTTCGTCTTAAACGCTTTTCACCGAAGTCCATGATTTCAACAGGTCTTTCAACAAAATGCATTGATTCATCGATTTGAATATCTTCCAAAGCAATATGGAGATTTTCGTCGACGAGACACTTTTTCAAGTTTGATAAGTGAAATGTGGGATGAATTCTGTTAAGTTCTTCTGGTAGGTCAAGCTTGTATGCTACAGGATCAACTCTTTCCAGTATCTTGATGGTCCCACATAGCGTTATGCTAGCTTGCCCTTTTAACCAAAACGAACCACTCCCTTCCACGGTGATACTTTCAAAAGTACTTGACCACCAACACAAAACTCCAGTGGCTTTCGTCGTCTATCAGCGTAACTCTTTTGACGACTTTGAGCAGCTAGAAGATTATTGCGGATATGAAGGATTTTGTCAGTCGTTTCTTGAATCAACTCAGGTCCGGTGATTTGTGCTTCACCAATTTCGTGCCAACACACAGGAGATCGGCACTTACGACCGTATAAGGCTTCAAAAGGAGCCATGCCAATGCTTGAATGATAGCTATTGTATATATATATCAATCACAAACCACATAATATCCACAATGAACATATGAACATGATGAATGATGAACTTGAGATCAAGGCTCAGTCAAACGGAGCCGATGTAATGAGGCACCTGATGCTCAACTCGTATCCCACGAGGAACTGATGGGCCTTAAATGAACGTTTGCACTGAAATGATAAAATATAACCACACATAACCACACAGACAAATATACACATTTGATCACATAATGATGTTAACACGAGTGTTTAAATAAATAAAACACGCACGACATATGATACACCCCAAAACACGATTAAAAGGGGGAATTTGTAAGGATTCACTCATAGTGGGTGTGTTCCTTGCTTGATAATGAATGCGCACGATTTGAGAATTTGACCGATGAAAGGATAGTAACCTAAAATAATAACGCGATAATTCGACAAATACAAACAAATTTAATATTTGATTTAATACTTTTTATTAGATTTATAGTTTATTATTATGGTTTTTATTGGGATTTTAAAATCTTCAAAATGTATTTTTTAAGTATTTTTAATCGATTTTTAACTAAAATATAACTACAAAAATAATATAAATAAATAAAATAAAATAAAATAAAAATAAAAAAAAACCTTGTAAGGTCTGACAAGGACCTGACCGGTCGGCAGTGTTATTAGGCAGCGTGTGGTGAGGCTCGAACTCGTGACCTCTCGGTTGCGTGCACGCAGCTCTTCCTACTGAGCTACGTGTCTAACCCGTTAGTTTCTTGATTTTTATTGTACTTATATACTTGTTAAGTTAATCCAGATTTAATTTAATTAAAAACATTTTAAAATCAAACAAACTGGTGTGCAGGGCATAGCTCGAACCCGGTACCTCACTGTTGTTGTGCACCCAGCCCAACCAGTTGGGCTGGGTGTCTAACCCGCTAATATTAGGATTTTAATTATTTTTATAAACACTATGGATATCGTCTTCTTCATTTAAAAATAAACAGAACTGGAACCCGACATATATGCATATTTAGCAGCTCGGGTTCTCTGTTTTATGATCGATGAATGAAACATGAATATAAGGAGGTTCATACCAACTGGAAAAGCAGAGTTCCCGGTTTTTCGGTGACTAATTCCGGCGATGATGAATTGGACAGAAAGTTTGAACAGAGGAAAAATGTGTTTGAAGTTTTTGAAATTTGGTGAGCGAGTTTGGATCAGAATTTTCATTGGATATTTATAGGTTGATAAGGTGAGGTTTGTTTTCGGTTTTTAAATCGGCAGTTACGATCAATGATTTGCAAAAACGGCTTAATTTAATTTTGTTTTGATTGAGGATGCAATGATGATCGTCGGTTATACTCGGTTACTCGCAGAATCAAAACAGATCTTCAATGATTGATCTTTGATTCAGGGGCGGTTACTTTCTTGATGTTCTGAACTTGCAGGTTTAAGTGGTTACTCAGTATATCATTTAAATGTTTTCATTTTCAGCACCAGTGTGTGTGTAGTGCAGTGGTGTTTCTGGTGTGTGTTTATATGAAACACCCGGGTTCGACTCCGGTTGACCCTTTTAATTTTTTAAATCTTTATTCTTTGATTTTATTAATTTCTTTTATTCTTTTATTAAATTTAATTTTTTTTATTATTATTATTACATGCCGTATATTACATATCTAACGCCAATAAATACATAATGAACATTCAAAAAAAATACTTAATTAATAACCAAGGCGGGTTTTTTTTTGAAATCCGATTTACACGAATGTTACATAATAGGTATCGGTACTCGCATCGATAGTCTCCATGTAGGCAAACTAGTCCATTAATTGGATTTATACGAATGCCAGCCTAGACAGAACGTCCCGATTACTGGTACGTAACCCTTCCAATTACTACATGTTCGTCACAAGAACTCACTTTGACGAGAGCGAAATCTCAATTGAAATTTGAAACTCAAAAACGAAATAAAATCAAACTTATGAATAGTTGAAATGTATTAAAGAAAATAAATTAATTCAAGACTTTAGATATATCGAAATAAAGAGGACATAACGTTAGAATATTTAATATTCATATATAATATAAGGTGCGCACATATGTAACAAAGAAAAAGAAAAAGAAATAATAGACTATGGTTTAATAATAAAACACATATTGTCATGTAAAGCATATAACACTTAGCATATACCAATTAAAGTGCTCACATGCTTTTGTGTGTGACATTATTGTTCATAAGCTAAGGCAATTTAAACAATTTAGCACATAAGATACCTAAGGTACCTAATCAACCATAGACTAAGTCAAAGGGTCTAATAACCTATCTTAATTCCCTATAGTTATTGGCTCTAATACCAATCTGTTACACTCCGACTAGCAGCGGAATGGTACGGGGCAGACTAATTGCCCGTAGCTCTTGACAAACTAATCATTGTTATGATATTTAGAATTTGCCCATTTAAATTGTCACATAACACTTAATAATCAAAATTATTCATACAATGTTCAAAACAAACATATCATAAGATTTCGATTTAATTTCCTAAGGCTCATGCTACGTGTCCTCATCACTAGTTTATCGATCTAGAAAAACTGCACCATGTTAGAAAAATATATTTTTAGGTCAATAAATATGTTGGTGAGCAATTTCCTCATTTTATAGAAAACTGTTTTATATTTATTAAAAAAAATACTTTTAACAAGCACCTTAAGGTTAGTGTGAAAATGGTCTCCTATCAACAAAATAGTCACCATATCCTTGTATCCAAGTACACCAAGCAAGAACACACAATCAATCAACCAAACAAACCAGCTAAGTATAAGACTCATGACAATAGCGTGCATTAGTCTCAAGCCTCGAAGAACGAATCTAATACTGTTAAGCAGATTGTATATATTACTTTTTTTAATAGTTAAGCAGATTGTATATATTATATAAAAGAAATATCGGTCTTCAACATCAATAACCAGTAACTCAGCTGGTTAAACGTGCTTTCCATTCCACAGGTGACCCGGGTTCAAAGTCCCTGATAAGGGCGATTCTTTTTAGCTATTTTTATTAATAGAATCTCCTATTTACAGATCAGTCCCTGCAGTTAATTAAAAGTTGCTAGCTGATCTACTTCAAACACTAACTTAGTTTATATCCCTAATAAGACTAACTAACTAACCTTGTTAGTTAAATTTACATAGTTAACACTAACCTAACTGGGTTTACAAACTAGTAAGAAAACTTGTTTTTATACCTATAGTTTCTATTAATTACAAAATGACCCCTTAACTTGTAACTTTACTTAACTAATCAATCTAACTTCGTCAATGTTTCCCTTATATAAATCAAATCGAATTAACTGAGTTATTTTATAAAGTTAACATTTTTGTCTGGTTTTACTCCAACACGAAACGTGCAATTAGATAAATAATAAACTATTAAAGATAGTAAAATTAATCACAAATTCTTAACTTTTATTTAATTTAAAAGGGGTGAGTTTTGGACTCTGGTCGGATTTCAGAGATTCGATTTTGGCTGATGTTACATGATGAACTATCATTTCCTGTTTTTGCACAAATAATCTCAGTTTAACTTTTTTCAATGTTTTTGACATTTTGAGATTTTCTATTGTTGTTGGCTTTTTGAAAAATTTATCAATCTGAAATGATTTTGAAATGATGTTTATGAATTTTACAGGAATTTTGATTTTAAAAATTTTCTCCCCCTAAAATCTAAAACATCTTTTCAAAATCGAAAATAAGAATCTTCCTTTTAACCCAAAAATGAGTTTTATGAATGTTAACACGAGGCAACCACTTTGTTTGTGCGGAACACCAAACTTTCATCTGATTTCCACTACACGAACAACCACTGCTTCTGAAAATACGTTTGCTTGAAGATTGGTTATCCTTCACATGTAAATGAACTTAGTTTGAAATTGGAACCTAATCCATATTGGATTTGGGTTGACCAAATTCATCAATGTAAGAAATTATTCCATTCACAATATCGTTAGTCATCGAGAAGTTTCAAAATTTCTTCTGGATCATCTAAAACCTTAGGTTTCCAAACTTGCTTCGGTTTTGCAACTGTTTGATGAACAACTTTCTTCTCAACTGTTCTTTCTCTTGACTTTACTTTTGTCTTTAGATTTGTATCTAATGAACATGTTTCACTAGAAGTATTAAAACTCTAAGTGTTATGAAAGGATTCTCCAAAACTTGTATCAATATCAATCGACGTATCCGAGTACAAAATTTTCTCTAGATATTTTCTCACTTTCATTTCCTCCTCAGTTTATCTTTCTGCCGTCTCGATAATTTGACTTTGTATTCTTTGGGCTTTTCGTCTATGTTCACTGTCTTCTTTGCATATTTCTTTTTCTCCCCCGAGACATATCTGACGCTCCTCTCCTCGAACTTATCAGACAATCTCTGACGACATGGTCTTTTGTTTAACATTTAAAGCATCTTTTCATGTCGTTCCCCTATCTTGTAACATTTGTCAAAAACGGGTTTTCCAAACCCGCTCCGTTTGTAATCGAATATCAAGTTATAAATGTCTCGTTGCGTATTTATGTCCATTTTAATTTTTCATGATGCATAATTAATAAACAAACTAAACTATAAAAGTTATAATTGATAAAAAGTAAAAATAAAATAATTAAAAAGAAAATGAGGCTGCCGGGACTCGAACCCGGGTCAGCCGGGTTTAAACTCAAAGCCTTATCACACACACATATAACCACTCCGCCACTTGTTGTTTTCTGTAAATGTTAGGAAACAATTAAATTTTACGGACTACCATGAATCAACCGGTTACTCCAACTGTAACCGAAATCGGTCATCAAACGTCCAAAGACGTTTGATTGATCGCGGTTTACTGAGTTTAACCGATACACCGACACCTCCAATCAAGTTTGCTTTGAATGAACTTAAATTCAAGAGTGGATCGGTTTTAATAACCGAAATCTTTCAATTCCTGAATTACTTCAATCAAAGACTCCTCTCGCGACTCAAACACAATCTGCAAACCTTCAATTGCATTTTCACACAACTTTCAGTTCGCCGGAGAATCTATTTGGACTCGCCGGACTTTCGCCGGAAAACCGTATTTTCCATCAAATCAGTAAGTCTCTCAATTCTTTCGTTGTCTATCAATTGTTAAGCTATTGCTAACTCAAACCCTTCAATCGGAATCAATGTCAGACGTCGATATCGGATAATTCCAGCTCGCCGGAAAACTTCTAAAAATCCTAATCTTCCGCTGTAACACGGTATAGACATTCAAACCTTCTGATAACTCTTGTTTAATACTTCAATTCCTCGCTCAGCTAATCAAAACTGTTAATTTATTCGTTCAGTCGAAATCAGTAAAAACAGAGCCGACGACTTGCCGGAATTCTGAGATAAATCGTTCTCTGGTATGTTTACTTCTAAAAATCGTCTCGGTCATTTCATATTAGTCTGTTGAATGTTTGTCAATCGAATCAAACAAGAAACAATAGAGTAATCGCGGACTGTAATTTTGTAACGAAGAAGACGATGATAGTTTGATTATAAGTTTAATAAAATCTGGATATTATCCCGGGTTAGACACACAGTCCAGCGGTGGACTGTGTGCACATACATATCACATGCCGCGAGTTCGATCCTTGACACACGTATGCTCTGTAATAAAAATGTTTTGTTTTTCTAACTGAACCGGATCCTTTTCGCCGTTAGATGTTAAGTATAATAAAAATATGTATATTAACCAAGTTAGACACACAGTCCAGCGGTGGACTGTGTGTAACATTAAAGCACAGGTCCCGGGTTCGAGACATGTTGACAGCACCGGGTTGATGATTAAAATTCTTTTTAAAAATAAATGAATTTTGAATAAACTAAATTAGTATATAAATATAATTAAAAACAGGATTATTTCGGGTTAGACACGTAGCTCAGTTGGTAGAGCTGCGTGCACGCGTACGGGAGGTCTCGGGTTCGAGTCTTGCCCGGCGCATACACTTACACAATAAAACCGGTCAAACAGTCAAACGGTCAACGGTCAATGCAAAAGTCAACATATTTTTATATTTTATTTATTTAATTTAATTTAAAAATCAATTAAAAATACTAAAAATAATGTTTTTAAAGATAGGAAATAGCCTTAAACTCACAAAAATATATTTAAAAATCCTATTAAAATTATTAATAAAAATCCACTCATTTACTATATCTTCCGTTATTATTTAGGTTAGTTAATTCTCGTTGTTCAATCCTTCCAACTCGTGCGCATCTCATCATCTCCAACCGAACGCACCCAATGTGAGTGAATCTCTACAAATTCCCCATTTTAATCATGTTTTTGGGGTGTATCATGTGTCTTACCATTTATTATATTTAAATCATTGTGCATACATCATATTATGAACAAATGTGTATTCAGCTTGTATCATCTGTTGTGTGGTTATTGTTTAGAATTAAATTTATTATTTTCAGTACATGCAATTTCATAGGCCGCCGCTCCCCATTACATTATGAGCGTTGAGCAGTTCCCCATTACATTATGAGTGTGAACCTGGCGTGCCAACATACGATCGGCTCCGTTTGATTGAGCCTTGATCGCACAGACATTTATCATTTTCAGTACATACATTTATCATAGGCCGTCCGTTCCCCATTACATTATGAGCGTGAACGTGATGTTGCCAACATATACAGTTTCATTCATGTTATACATTCATGCAAGTTCACATGTTATTGTATGTTATAATTTGTGGTGGTTATTGCTATTGTTTGATTATTTACATTTGCTCGCATATGACTATTGCACAATTTTTCCTTGATAAAAATAACAAGAAATCAATAATAAATGTTTAACTAACAAGGTTCACTCGCCAACTTATGTTGACCCCAAAAACCCCCATTTTTACACATGATACAGGTGAACCAGCTGCAGCAAGAAACACATAGGATTGGCCTAGAATGGATTGTTTAGTTGGTTATTTTTCTTTGTATTTGTATGGACATGTTTGGATTATTGGGAATGTAATTTTGACTTTAATAAATATGAAACATTTTAGTAAAAATCATGAGCTTTGGTGATAACCCAATTATGCCCCGACTCTTATTCCGCTGCGGGTCGGGGTGTGACATATCTCTCTTCTTTCTTGATCTCATACAATACTCAGCAATGTGCCCGATTAATCCACAGTTGTAGCACATTCTGTTATCACACCATTCTTTTCTATCTTACCACTCACTTAGATTATAACATTAAGTTGACCCGTAGTAATCCTCATTTCTCTTTCTATCATGATAATGATTTATCTCTAATGAATTCTCATTCCAGCCTCTTTTCTTATAATGATTTTTTTAAAGCACTGTCGTCAAACCTGCATCACTTATTTTGACAATTTTGTGAATTTTTATATTTATTGGATGACCGAACTGATAGATCCTTTATTTTTATTTTTAATTTTTTTTAAATATCTAGAAGTTTTAATATTTTGTTTTTTATCCCCATTTTGCTTACAAAATTTTTGTGTCGTACACTCACCTTTTTCAACAGATGGAGGAATTATCTCAAGATATTTTTCTTTTTAATTTTAAAAATATTTCCTTTTTATCATCACCATCCGCATCATAATCACACTCTTAAATTATGAAATCGTAATAATTTGTGACATTGTCATTTATGGGAATTTCAATTGAGTGAGTTTTGATTGGAGTGTTCTTAGGTACAACCGTTACTGGATCAACAAGAGTTGAAATAACATTTTCTATCAGTTTATACCCAATTCCACAGTGACAATAATCGTATTCATCATCACAAGTTTCCTCGTTTTCCTTTATTGGTTTAGAAACAATCTGATCCAATGATAAGCTAACTAAACCCTTCAATGTATGGTTCACATTCTCAGCTTCATTTTTAGCAATGGTAATTTCTTTTTCAAGTTGAGTTATTTTGTCCAGATGAGAATTGTTTTCTTTTTTGTTTTTCAAAAACTTTTGCATCTAAAACTAAATTTTCTTTTTCTAAAATTTTTATTTTGTTTTCAAAATCTTTTCCCACTAACTTCATGACCCCTGTTTAGGGCTTTTCACGAGCCGAACCAAGTCGAGCTAGGGAAAACTCAGGGTCGGTTTGGTTATAAACCGAGCTGGCTCGGCTCGGTTCAAATTTGAAACTGAGCTGGAAATCTAAGCTCGGGCTCGGCTTGGTTTTAAACCGAGCTGGCTCGGATCGGCTTGGTTTGGCTCTATTTTGAAAGGAAATTTTAATATATGGCTCTCAAAATTTAGTAATCAAAAATATTATTCAATAATTCAAAAGAACATATCCAAAACTCAACCTAATACATTACAAGCCAAAATGAAGTTTAACAACACAAAATACGTTCTTCATTTCAACGAAATACAATATATGCACATTAGCATGGTAATCAACCTTTAAATATGGTATAGATATCAAATTGCATTCCCAATCACATTTAAATAGTAATCAGTTTTTGTGATATATTATAATGTATATAAAACAAAATATATTGAAAGTAAAAAAAAGCCAAGCTAAGCTGGTATGCGAGCCAAACCGAGCCAATTCGGCTTGTTATGAGCCAAGCCGAGCTAGACTCACTTTCTAACCGAGCTGAGTCGTCTCGGATCACTTTCAAACCGAGCGACATCGATCGAGCTTTTTCCAAGCTTAATCACAGCGAGCTCTGAGCCGCGAGCTTTTTGGACAACCCTACCCCTATTTAGCGTCCTCGGTTTTGTGTCCGAGTCTTCGTTTATTACAATATATACAAAATACATAAAGGAAAGAACCCTGTCTATTACAAATTTGAACCATCACGGTGGCCAAAAACCATATTACCAAAAACCCAATAATATTAACAATCACAAAACAATGTTGGGCTAGATTTACATATTTAATAACAATCACAAAATAAACTAGGCAATCTTTTGGTCAAGTAAAAAAATAAAATATTGACCAAACTTAAATTTGCCCTTCAAGTTAATTAGATTAGAAACTTTAAAATTAATTAAAGTTTGTGTTCTAATTCCAGGTTAAAGACCGGTATCGACTTGTAGGTTGTAACCAAGGCTCTGATACCACTTTTAGGTTTTCATGGTGATTAGTTAAAATTTTATTTACCAAAAAAACGGTTCCATAAATAATAGTCAATCGATTAAGCGAGTTAATTAATACAACACAACGGAAATAAACAAGAGATCAACAATAAATGAAAACCGATAGGATCGGTTACAAACCAATACGAGCACAGTGGGAAGAATTATCTAACCAGTGATGAGAAAGATATACTCGATTAATAACTAATCGGTTGAGACACCGAGGTTCAACGAACACGCGCTAGCGACACGAACTGACGAAATGCGGGCATAGGCCGGAGTAGCAGCGATGGCGACCGACGGTATCGATGGCGGCGATGGTTGGCAATCATGGCGGAGCAACGGCAGTGGTCGGTTGTGAGTGGCTTGAGAGTTCTTGTGCAAAAATATTTAACACTTAATGCAACTCCATACATCCTTATATATAAAGTATATAGATGCATGCATGCTTGCCAAGTGGCAGACATGCATGCACAAGTTGGACAGGTGGTAAGAAGAGAATGCATGCGCGACAAGTGGCGAGATAAGCATGCATGCGCGACAAGTGGCGAGATAAGCATGCATGCGTGACAAGTGGCGAAGCAAGTGTGCATGTGCGACAAGTGGCGAGATAAGTGTACTTGTCTCACCCGGTCCATGTACCCGTCTCTCAGTTAATACCCGCAATAAGTTTATTAATAAAAATAAACAATTATATTATTAATAACAAGTATTACTAATATAAACCCGTTCACAATCATAAATATAACTATGATCTGTTTTGCATATCGTTCATAATTACCAGTTAAACCAGTTAAATGGATTTTGGTTCATTTCCTATGGTGTAACTCTTACGGGTCATAACTCGGTCGCCCCCGTTAATTAATTGGACTGGTCCATTTTTCCAACATAGTTGACTCCACGGAATATGGGGAGACCTTCTCAGGGAAGAACTAGTGGGAATCAAAGCAATATATGTTATAGACGTGGAATGTCAAATCATTGGTCTTGCTTATGTCACCCTATACACCTCATCGAAGCATATTAGCTTGGGGAAAAAAGAAAAATAGGGAAATGATAAGAAAAATCTAGTTGAGGATGCAAAACTAAATTCATCAATTCATCAGCTCCTACACCGATATGACACATTCATCTAGATGCATGTGATTTCATCGAGAATGTTCGTGATGATAAAAGGCATGTGATGTTTTAGATTGTGGTTCTTACTTGGTTTCGTTTAAACTCTTATGATCTTTTTGTTTTTATTTCTTGTAATTGATTTAAATTCCTACTTTGTATTAATGTTATTTTTATTTATTAATGGAACATGTTTTCTACCTCTAGTAGAGCTATTATTGGTGATGAATGTCACACCACGACTCGCAGCGGAATAAAAGTCGGAGCATGATTGAGTTATCACCAAAGCTCATGATATTTACTAATAAGTTTCATATTTATTAAATTCAAATTTACTTCAAATATCCAGTACAAATACCATACAAACACAAACAATTAACCCGTATCCCACGAGGAACTGATGGGCCTAATGAAATGATTGCACTGAAATGATGAAATGTAACCACATATAAACAACAAAACAACTATACACATTTGATCACGAAATGATATTAACACAAGTGTTAAATAAAAAGAAATTGTACGATACATGATACACCCCAAAACATGATTAAAACGGGGAATTTGTAGAGATTCACTTACATTGGGTGCGTATTCTTGAGTGGTAATGAGAGTGCACGAGTTGTGGGTTTAACCGGCGAAGGAGTACTAACTCGTGTTGAAGAACACTTTAGGAAATCAAGATAGGAGGCTTCCAAAAGTTGGAAACAAGTTCCAAGAAGGATAGAAAGAAGAACTTCACACTTTGCTTTGAAGTGTTTTGAAGTGGTGTGAAAAACAATAGAAGAATCATGGGGTATTTATAGTATTTTAGGATTAAGGAGGTGATGACAAGTGTCCTCAAATGTGGATTAGTGTCCTAACATGTGTCAACACCATATGAAGTGTGGCAAAATGAGTGCTAGGTGTCCAAAATTGGAGATAGGTGGCAAACTTGGTGAAGAAGCAAAAATATTTATTATTTTTTGACATTTTTGGCCCTTGGACTTGTATTTTCACTTGTTTGCCATTTTAACCCCTTTAACCTAATATTTAGGTTATATAAAGGTTTTAAGACATTTGCAACTTGGATTATGCCCGAAAATGTCATGGATGTCGGTTCGTTCGGTTGTACGGTTACGCGTTTCGCAAAATAAGTAAAAAAATTAATATTTATGTTAATTCATTAAGGTTATTTCCATTATTATTATTTTTATATAAGAAATATTTAATACCTTAAGAAATATTAAAGAAGAAAATAACCGAACGCCATAAATTCATATACTTGATTGATAGTTTGGGGCGGGTTTTCGAAATCCGATTTACACAAATGGTACAGTATCCCCTACTTTTAGAAAATTCATTTCGAAATTTAAGTAGTAGTTATAACCGGAAAAAGGTGCGAGTATTTCTCACGCATGGTGTCTTCACATTCCCAAGTGAACTCGGGGCCTCGTTTTGACTCCCAACGCACCCTGATGATTGGAATACGACTTCGCCTTAAACGCTTCTCACCGAAATCCATGATTTCTACTGGTTTTTCAATGAAGTGCATTGATTCATCGACTTGAATGTCTTCTAGAGGGATATGGAGGTTTTCGTCGGCGAGGCACTTTTTCAAGTTTGATACGTGGAACGTGGGATGTATTCTGTTGAGTTCTTCTGGTAGGTCAAGCTTGTAGGCTACATGACCTACTCTTTCGAGTATCTTGAAAGGTCCTACGTAACGTGGTGCTAGCTTGCCCTTTTGACCAAAACGAACCACTCCCTTCCACGGTGATACTTTCAAAAGTACTTGGTCACCAACACAAAACTCCAAGGGCTTTCGCGTTTGTCAGCATAACTCTTTTGACGACTTCGAGCCGCTAGAAGATTGTTTCGAATTTGCAGGATTTTGTCGGTTGTTTCTTGAATCAACTCGGGTCCGGTGATTTGCGCTTCACCAATTTCTTGCCAACATACTGGGGATCAGCATTTACGACCATATAAGGCTTCAAAGGGAGCCATACCGATACTTGAATGATAGCTATTGTTGTACGAAAATTCGACTAGCGGTAGATGAGCGTCCCAATTCCCTTTGAATTCGATGACACATGCTCGAAGCATGTCTTCAAGGGTTTGGATGGTGCCTTCAGATTGACCGTCAGTTTGATGATAGAAGGTGGTGCTGAGGTCTAAACGTGTACCAAAATCGGATTGTATGGCCCGCCATGTTCGTGACGTGAAACGACCATCACGGTCTGAAATGATGCTTAACGGTACACCATGACGGCTTACGATCTCGCTGATGTAGATACGAGCTAATTTCTCGTTCTTGAAGTCCTCACGAATTGGAATGAAGTGAGCTGATTTTGTAAGACGATCAATGATTACCCATATGGTCTCATACCCACTGGAGGTGCGAGGTAACCGGTAACGAAGTCCATGGTTATGTTTTCCCACTTCCATACAGGTATCTCGGGTTGGACAAGAAGTCCTGAAGGTCTTTGATGTTCAGCTTTCACTTTGGAGCATGTAAGGCACTTGGAAACAAAAACAACGATATCCTTCTTCATGCCAGGCCACCAGTAGGTGTATCGTAGGTCTTGATACATCTTGTCGGCTCCTAGATGTACAGAGTATCGTGTTTTGTGTGCCTCATTCATGAGGAAATCATGAAGGTTGTCGCGATCGGGAATCCAAATACGGTTTAAATAGTACAGAATACCATCGGATTTGGTTTCGGTTTTGAGTTCGGCTCCACACGACAACTCATCGCGTACGTCATTTTTCGTTACGAAAATATGTTGAGCTGCCCGTATTCGATCTTTGATGTCGGTTACAATTTGCAAACATAGAAGATGAATGGAATTCACACAACCCTTTCGACTGAGTGCATCAGCCACAACGTTTGCCTTGCCCGGATGATATCGAATCTCACAGTCATAATCATTGAGGAGTTCGACCCATCTTCGTTGCCTCATGTTCAACTCTTTTTGATTGAAGATATGTTGGAGACTCTTGTGGTCAGTGTATATTTCGCACTTGGTACCATAGAGATAATGTCTCCATATCTTGAGAGCGAACACGACGTCTCCAAGTTCTAGGTCGTGGGTGGTGTAATTCTTCTCATGTACTTTGAGTTGCCTAGAGGCATAGGCTATCACCTTTCCTCTTTGCATCAGTACACAGCCTAGACCTTGCCCTGATGCGTCGCAATAAACCACAAAGTCTTTGAAACCCTCAGGGAGTGTAAGGATAGGTGCGTCACAAAGCTTTTGCTTTAGCATTTGGAAGGCCTCCTCTTGCTTGGGTCCCCAAATGAAGGGTTTTCCCTTGTGAGTCAAGGCCGTGAGTGGAACGGCGATACGAGAAAAATTGGCAATGAAGCGTCGATAATGTCCAGCCAAGCCAAGAAATGACCTAGCTAAGGTAGGAGTGCGTGGCGCTTGCCATTCTTGTACTGCCTTTATTTTTGAAGGGTCGACATGAATCCCTTTGTCATTAACTACATGACCAAGAAATTGTACCTCTTTCAACCAGAATTCACATTTTGAAAACTTAGCGTAAAGCTTTCCAGTCTTCAAAAGTGTAAGGATAAGCCGAAGATGTCGCTCATGATCGGATTTTGACTTGGAGTAGATAAGGATGTCATCAATGAAGACTATGACAAAACGGTCGAGATAGGGTTTGCATACCCTATTCATCAAATCCATGAAGACAGCGGGGACGTTGGTTAACCCGAAAGGCATAACCATGAACTCGTAATGACCATAACAAGTTCGAAAGGCAGTTTTTGGAATATCTTCTTCGCGCACCCTAAGCTGATGATAACCAGAACGAAGGTCAATTTTGGAAAAACAGGTTGCACCTTGAAGTTGGTCAAGCAGGTCATCAATACGTGGCAAAGGATCGCGGTTTTTAACAGTCAATATATGTTATAGACGTGGAATGTCAAATCATTGGTCTTGCTTATGTCTGTCACACCCCGACCCGCAGCGGAAATGGTGATCGGGGCATGATTGGGTTTTCATCAAAGCTCATGACATTTACTATAAAGTTTCATATTTATTATTTCTTTTTAAAGAAGAACATTACAATAAACATACAAGTACAACATGTTCAAATACATATTTCATGACTTCATTATTTTTCTTCTAAGGCAATTTCCTATGTGTTCCTTGCTTCAACCTGTCCACCTGTATCATGTGTAAAAATAGGGTTTTGGGTCAAAAAAAAGTTGGCGAGTGAATCTTATTTAAACATTTGAAAGGATTAGTTATGTTGGTTATTTGAATAAAATTGTGCATAACCAAATATGAATAAACGTAAATGTAAATTTAATCACAAAACACATAATATCAATAAATGCACAAACACACACACCAAATGATGAACAATGAGATAAAGGCTCAATCAAACGGAGCCGATCTAATGAGGCACCTGATGCTCAACTCGTCTCCCACGAGGAACTGATGGGCCTAATGCATGATTTGCACACAACTTGACAAGAATGTAAACAAGTATCACAACAAACAACATAATCACATAATCTCAATTAATACACAAGCACACACCAAATGATGAACAATGAGGCACCTGATGCTCAACCCGTCTCCAACGAGGAACTGATGGGCCTAATGAATGATTTGCACGCAACTTGACAAAATGTAAACACACATCACAACAAAAAATATTTACATCTCGAGTTTAGATCATATAATGGTAATAACACGAGTTTGAATAAATGAAATAATTAAAGCGACAGATGATACACCCCAAAACATGAATAAAAAGGGGAATTTGTAGGAATTCACTCACCGTGGGTGCGTTCCTTGATAACGATGAATGCGCACGAATATTATGATTCAACCGACGAGGGAAAAACTAATCTAAATAATAACGAAATGATTCGGTAAATAAATAAATTTTATTCGAGATTAATGTTTTTAATTAGTGCTTTTAATGGAATTTTTAGATTTATTTTTGTGAGTTTAAGGACACTTTCTAGCTTGAAAAATATTATTTTTAAGTGTTTTTAATTGATTTTTAAATAAAATAAATAAATAAACAAAATAAATTTTTTTTTTACTTTTTGACCCCGTTGACTGTTGACCGTTGACCGGTCGGACTGTGTTTAATTATGCGCTGAGTGAGGTTCGAACTCGTGACCTCTCGTATACGTGCACGCAGCTCTACCAACTGAGCTACGTGTCTAACCCGAAATAATTCGCATTTTAATTATATATATACTAGTTAGAACATATCAGAAATTATATAATTTAAAAAGGATATATAATCCCTTGAACCGGCGTGCATGACATGTTTCGAACCCGTGGCCATCGATTTATATTGCACCCAGCCCAACCAATTGGGTGGGTGTCTAACCCGTTATAGACAGAATTCATATTATATTTATATACTCGCTCGATTAACTTATGTTTTTATCCCTTAAAAAGATTGGTGATATGAACGGATCGTTGTAAGTAATAAGACTCGAACTCGGGACATGTGGTTTAACTTTGCACACAGTCCACCGCTGGACTGTGTGTCTAACCCGGTTAAATATCCGCTTTTATTTATATTTAAACACTAAACAACTTCATCTTCTTCATTGTTTTCAACATCGGAACAGAGCTCGACAGTTTATACATTTTAGCCGTTCTAATTTACTGATGGTATTCTAAATGAATTAAACATGACATATATGGAAGTTTTAGGGACTCATACCAATTGGAAGACAGGATTTCTGATTTCCGACAGGAGTCGTCGGCTCTGATTTGTGACTCTCGGCTGAGTGAAGTGTTTGACAGTTTAGATTCTTGTGTTATGAAATTAAGTTACTGAGTAAGAGATATCAAGAGTTTTTAGATGATTATACCGATCGACAGTGAGACTTCGATGTTTCGGTGAAATTCCGGTGAGTGTGAAATTTCCCGACGGCGTAGACTGGGACAAATTCTGGTTGAAGGATTGAAGTTAATACATGTCGAATAATGGATTACAAACAAAAGAGTCGAGAATTTTACCGATTTGAAGTAAGTCTCGGTGTTCCGGTGAAAGTCCGGCGAATGCAGAATATCTCCGGCGACGTGCTAAATTTTCGAGATATTTTGCGATTTTGAGCGAAAAGGTTACTAGAGGTTTGGGTGAGTATTTATAGGGAAGAACAGGATGTATTGGGTCTGAATTTGGTCTTGAATTCGCGGTCAAAGTTTTTCTGGCGGTTACGACTGAAATTGGGGGTTAGACATCGGTTATAACCGATGCCAAAATTAGTTCACGCGTTTCAGTCAAAGGAAACGGTCGTGATTCGCGAAATCTTCAGTTTTTCCGGCGACTGCGGATTTGGGCGCGCTGATTACCGATTTTTGAGTTTCGGGTTTACTTAAATGTTATTTGTTTCTGTATTTGTTACAAATGAAATGTGTGGCGGAGTGGTGTGTTGTGTGTTTGTGTTTGTGGTTGACCCGGGTTCGAAACCCGGCGTCTCCATATATTTTTTAATTCACGACTTTTTTGGTATTTAATAATTTTGGTTTAAAATTCATATATATATATATATATATATATATATATATATATATATATATATATATATATATATATATATATATATATATATATATTAATTATGTATTGTTTAAAATTTGTCCGAGCAATAAATATGCAACGAAAAATTATAACTGAGTATTTGATTTATAAACGAAGCGGATTTTGAAAAACCGTTATTCGACGGATGTTACAATGTCACCCTATACACCTAATCGAGGCATATTAGCTTGGGGAAATGATAAGAAAAATCTAGTTAAGGATGCAAAACTAAATTCATCAATTCATCAGCTCCTACACCGATATGACACATTCATCTAGATGCATGTGATATCATCGAGAATGTTCATGATGATAAAAGGCATGTGATGTTTTAGATTGTGGTTCTTACTTGGTTTCGTTTAAACTCTTATGATCTTTTTGTTTTTATTTCTTGTAATTGATTTAAATTCCTACTTTGTATTAATATTATTTTTATTTATTAATGAAACATGTTTGCTACCTCCAGTAGAGCTATTATTAGTGATGAATGTCACACCACGACCCGCAGCGGAATAAAAGTCGGGGCATGATTGAGTTATCATCAAAGCTCATGATATTTACTAATAAGTTTCATATTTATTAAATTCAAATTTACTTCAAATATTCAGTACAAATACCATACAAACACAAACATTAAACCAACGATTGTTCCAAACGAAATAAATTATTTTTCTAAGGCCATCCTATGTGTTTCTTTCCTCCACTGGTTCACCTGTATCATGTGTAAAACAGAAAGTTTGGGTCAACAAAAGTTGGCGAGTGAACCTTAATAAAACATTTAAGTAATTTATATTGTTGTTTAAATAAAATTGTGAATGAATCATATGTGAACAGATGCATGTATATAACCAATCACAAACCACACTGAATGAACACATGACATTATGTATGATGTAATTGAGATCAAGACTCAATCAAACGGAGCCGATCTAATGAGGCACCTGATGCTCAACCCGTATCCCACGAGGAACTGATGGGCCTAATGAAATGATTGTACTGAAATGATGAAATGTAACCACATATAAACCACATAACAACTATACACATTTGATCACGAAATGATATTAGCACAAGTGTTAAATAAAAAGAAATTGTACGACACATGATACACTCCAAAACATGATTAAAACGGGGAATTTGTAGAGATTCACTCACATTGGGTGCGTATTCTTGAGTGGTAATGAGAGTGCACGAGTTGTGGGTTTAACCGGCGAAGGAGTACTAACTCGTGTTGATGAACACTTTAGGAACTCAAGATAGGAGGCTTCCAAAAGTTGGAAACAAGCTCCAAGAAGGATAGAAAGAAGAACTTCACACTTTGCTTTGAAGTGTTTTGAAGTGGTGTGAAAAAATGGAAGAATCATGGGGTATTTATAGTATTTTAGGATTAAGGAGGTGATGACAAATGTCCTCAA
This sequence comes from Scalesia atractyloides, assembly GCA_947069175.1. Taxonomy (NCBI): domain Eukaryota; kingdom Viridiplantae; phylum Streptophyta; class Magnoliopsida; order Asterales; family Asteraceae; genus Scalesia; species Scalesia atractyloides. The sequence goes on along the minus strand of CAMTDV010000003.1, from coordinate 68,091,362 downwards.
GTGTGGATTAGTGTCCTAACATGTGTCAACACCATATTAAGTGTGGCAAAGTGAGTGCTAGGTGTCAAAAATTGGAGATAAGTGGCAAACTTGGTGAAGAAGCAAAAATATTTATTATTTTTTGACATTTTTGGCCCTTGGACTTGTATTTTCACTTGTTTGCCATTTTAACCCCTTTAAGCTAATATTTAGGTTATATAAAGGTTTTAAGACATGTGTAACTTGGATTATGCCCGAAAATTTCATGGATGTCGGTTCGTTCGGTTGTACGGTTACGCGTTTCGCAAAATAAGTAAAAAATTAATATTTATGTTAATTCATTAAGGTTATTTCCATTATTATTATTTTTTTTATATAAGAAATATTTTAATACCTTAAGCAATATTAAAGAAGAAAATAACCAAACGCCATAAATTCATATACTTGATTGATAGTTTGGGGCGGGTTTTCGAAATCCGATTTACACAAATGTTACAATGAACGTCTGGTAGATAGTGGTAATACTAACACTCTTCTCAAACATATGATTTTTTATGAGTTAATTTTTCAGAAGTACACACGTAACCTTATCATTACTTAATTATACAATTGATGGTTAATTCTATTGTTCTCAAGATGGTCACTTGTTAGCCTTTTTGTTACCTAAAATGTAGCATTTTGTCTAAATTTTAGCCCAAATCATACATACAACTAAGAGCTAATTTCCAAGACAATCACCTTAAGAACATTTGCATGGATAATGAAGGAGAACTCACATCCTAAGATTTTAATTATTTCACCTTTCCTGATGAGATACAAATTGCAATCTTCTGCATGGGCACATTGTTCTACTTACCGCTACACTAACCAACTGCTGATCATTAACACTCTACATTACAACTAGTCTTTGGAAGAAACCAAGTACGTCCCAGCTCACAGTATTTGGTTGTGTGGTATATGTACCAATACCACCACCACAACATACCAAAATGGTACAAGAGAAAAGACAAAATGGTACAAGAGAGAATACTGGACATTCACATTGCTTTTAGCTCCCCATCCATTATTAACTATTTAGAACCATTAAAAGGTGACATGATTACAACACGGCTGGCTGACTATCAGTTTAATGTGACAACATTCCCTATCTAAGGGGTGACAAGAATAGGAAATGCCTACTAACATAACAAATAAAATGGAATGCATCATCATCAACTTTCGATCCTCGAAGTGGTTAATGTGAATCTGGAGTCCAAAAGAGCGAATACATTTACAAAGAATAGCAAAAGAATTAGAAGATGCATTCAGAAATACAAACCGATTGGCAAAATCACTTATACTAGTATTAAATCATTCGCTCATATTGAAGTTATATAAGCAAGAATACCACACAAAGTAAACGTAGAAATGAAATCGGTTCCAAAGATAAAAGACCCACAAAACCTAAATGAGCATAACAAAGTAGTTGGTGTAACCCTATAAAAGGTTATTTATAAAACCCTAAAAGATGTGAATGTCTCATAAGAGATTAATACGATTAGAGAAGAAAATAATGCCTCAAAAGAAGAATATAAAGGTCTAGAAGAAACACGGGTATGGATTGAACAACGAGGTCTCTACAAATTATTTTAGAAAAATATGGAACCGATATATACTACGTGCTATTGATATATTTGCATATGTTATAGAAATAGGTGTAGTCGATGAACATATAGAAAGCTAGGTTAGTGTGTATAAGCTAGGTTAGATAAAAGTCGATCAACAATCTAAACATTTTTAACCTGCGGTTCGAGCATTCATAAACGTTAAACTAATAGGTTATAAACATGTGTCATTAAATAAAAATAAGTACAAAGAATGAGATTATGCGCTGTAAGGCATGACTTTTAAACAAGTTATTTTTCAAATCTAAGAAATTGATTATAAGGAAATATATTCCCTTGTAGTGGATATGATGCCTCTAGATGTTTTAGCAGCCTCACAATCTCAAAATGACTTAAGATGAAGCTTACAATTGTCAAAACCTCATATTTATACCCCTGCACTTGAAAGTGACATCTACAAGAAAATACCTAAGGGGTTAAATTTCCAGAAGCATCGAAATCTATACCCCGATATATGTTATAACTCTCAAGATATTTCTATGAACTCAAACAATCTGCTTGGACTTGGTACAAACACTCAACAAATATCCTAGAAAAGAGTGGTACTAAATTGATACACTTAGTTGATCGGGGTATCACGGTCCTGTCAGAGATAAATTTATAAACTCCTAAATACCTCAAACATACAGTAAGTGGCAGTCACGGTTTCGAATCACAAAGAGTTAATGGTTCATGTCAAGATTTGGTTAATTATTGATTCAGTTGATTTTATGATGATGGCTTTTAAATTATTTTTCAGTTTGTTTGGTTGGTTTGAAAATAGGTCAGCTTGGACCGACAGTTTACTATTACTAAGAAAACCATTGTTTGATTATGATAACAAAAACTTTTTTTATTAAAAACAATAATTTAAAACTAGGTTCACACCCGGTTAGAAATTGCAAGACTGTTCCGATACGTTTTAAACTTGATTTATTCACACTTGGTTATTAATGGGTTTAGTGTTACAAGGTTTAGGTGCCGACTGCTATCAACATTACAACAAACGAACAAAGATGCACTTCGTTACCAAGAACATCTGAACCCTAGTCTATGCCAAAGCACAATTGTATGGATTTATTTCATAAAGTTAAATTTCCTAACTTATTTAACAATTTGTGAATTCAAAACAAATGCAATACAATTAACATAAACTTCAAATATTCAATGCAATTAGTCACAAATCGAATCATAAAACAAATGTTAAAACCCTAGAAATCTTACAAATCTACACCAGGTGAGACCCTAAGGGACTAGCCACTAATGCTATGCGAGGCATGATCACTGGATGATGAACACGACGAACGCGCCATTGGATATTGTTCTTGATCTTGAGGGAAGGATTCATGGATATGATGGTGTGCTCCAAGAATCTTGGAAGGGTGATGCACATGAAGGATGATGATAGGTATGATGATTCGTAAGTGAAAGATGGATTTGTGTGATCGATGTGAATAATGATGGTGATTGAGAGTGTTTTCAAAAATATCTGGCTCCAAGGATGTGTAACTCCTTAAAATGTTGCCTACAAGGTTTAGGTGCCGACTGCTATCAACATTACAACAAACGAACAAAGATGCACTTCGTTACCAAGAACATCTGAACCCTAGTCTATGCCAAAGCACAATTGTATGGATTCATTTCACAAAGTTAAATTTCCTAACTTATTTAACAATTTGTGAATTCAAAACAAATGCAATACAATTAACATAAACTTCAAATATTCAATGCAATTAGTCACAAATCGAATCATAAAACAAATGTTAAAACCCTAGAAATCTTACAAATCTACACCAGGTGAGACCCTAGGGGACTAGCCACTAATGCTATGCGAGACATGATCACTAGATGATGAACACGACGAACGCGCCATTGGATATTGTTCCTGATCTTGAGGGAAGGATTCGTGGATATGATGGTGTGCTCCAAGAATCTTGGAAGGGTGATGCACATGAAGGATGATGATAGGTATCATGATTCGTAAGTGAAAGATGGATTTGTGTGATCGATGTGAATAATGATGGTGATTGAGAGTGTTTTCAAAAATATCTGGCTCCAAGGATGTGTAACTCCTTAAAATGTTGCCTAGAACATCAGTGTTGCGTCATCGACGGGTCAACTTGCCATCGGCAACGGGCTAGCGTCATCGACGGGTCAACTTGCCATCGGCAACGGGCCAGCTGACCGTCGGCAACGGGATAGCTGGCCATCAGCAACGGACTAATTATGTTGGACGACGTGTTTTACTTCCTACGAGCTTCTGGTTGACGCAGGTTGCGTCGGCAACGGCCAAGGGCCAACCAAGTTTTTATCGTTTTCCGCACCCAATTCGTTCTAGCCTTATCCTGATGCCCCATGAAGCTCCGAAATGCTCCTTAAACACTGTTAAACTTGCAAAACACAAACCAAATCAAAGTGGATCATTCAAAACTTAAATTTGTAAAAGCACAAACTTAAGCAAGTGTTACACCGGACTTTCGACAACGTATCATTAGTCATTCAAAATTTCTATTTATGGTTCATTATAATCGTATTTTAAAGTGATGATCCAACTATCATCAAGAGAAACTGTTGAACTACTGGAGAGACGTTTAATGTAACATCCGTCAGAAAATGGATTTTACCAAACCCGCTCCGTTTATTAACCGAACAATCAGTTTAAAATTTTGTAGCGTATTTAGTGCCCAAAATAATTTTAAACGATACATAATTAATTATTATATTGGAACATATAATTTGTTTTTGAAAAATTGTTAAAAATAATGAAATAAAAATATAATGTTGCTGCCGGGTTTCGAACCCGGGTCAGTCAACCGGTTCAACAGCAACTTAACACTCAACTCTCCAACCACTGCGCCACTTGTATTTCTTGTTAATTATTGGAGTCATTTAATTCATATCATGAATCTCAAATTCAAAAACCGGCGCACCTAATTGCAGTCGTCGGAAATCCCGACTAACTCGCCAAGAATTGACGGTTACTTCAGTTATAACGTAAACTTTAACTATGACATCGGTTATAACCGACGCCTGAGTCTGCGACACAAGTTATAACCGCCGGAGAGTTTCTAACCGACGAATCAAGTCGGAAATCGGACCAAATTCATCGATGACTGCCCTATAAATACCTCCTCGAACCTCTGCAAGCTTTTTCGCTCAAAACCGCACCTTTACCCGACGTAATTCCACTCGCCGGAAAAGTTCTGCACATCGCCGGAAAACCAAACCCTTCACTTCTGAGCCTTACTGAACACTCAGAACTCATACCGAAGCCACCCACATTCATCTCAAGCTCGTTGAAGACCCTCTGCCGCAAGACACACGTCGCCGGAATCTTTTGCTGTCACCGGAGTTCTGCCGGAGAAACAGAGGAGTCCAGTTTTGGTATATCTAACGCTTAGTCTCTCATTCTTTTCATATATCTCACCTATAATTAATCATAACACAATAAAGAAACTTGATAAAATCGATGAATCAGTTGGACGTTAGTTCTGGTTAAATTCAACGAAGAAGACGAAGTTTCTGTAGTGTTTAAGTTTAATATAAATCAAGATATAACTCGGGTTAGACACACAGTCCAGTGGTGGACTGTGTGCACATTAAAAACGCTTACGTCTCGAGTTCGAATCACGTCCCACGCTCCCTCGCTTTAATAAAAATGTTCCTTTTTATTACTGAACCGGATTCATTTCATATAGTTGTTAAGTATAATAAAAACCGGAATAATAACCAAGATAGACACACAGTCCAGTGGTGGACTGTGTGCGCGTTTAAACACAGGTCACGAGTTCGAATCCGGACTACCGCACCAGTCCGTACAATTATCCAACTTTTTAAATAAGGCAGAAATGAAATTATTTAATTGTATATAAGTATAATAAAAATCAGATTATACAACAAGTTAAACACACAGTCCAGCGGTGGACTGTGTGTTAACCTAAACCACAGGTCCCGGGTTCGAGACCTGTGGAGCGCACCGAGTCGTTAGATTTAAATCGTTTTTAAAAATAAAGGATTTTCTGTTTAATCTAATTAGTATATAAATATAATTAAAAACAGAAATATTTCGGGTTAGACACGTAGCTCAGTTGGTAGAGCTGCGTGCACGCGTACGGGAGGTCTCGGGTTCGAGCCTCACTCAGCGCACACAATTACACATACGAACCGGTCAACAGTCAATGGTCAACGGTCAACGGTCAATGGTCAACGGTCAAAAAAGTCAACATTTTTTATTATTTTTATTTATTTATTTTAATTAAAAATACATAAAAATAACATTTTTAAGGTTAGAAAATAGCCTTAAACTCACAAAAATACACCCAACAATCCTACTAAAATGGATTAATAAAATCCGTTTACTTACCGAACCACTATGCCATTATCTAGGTTAATTTCACTCGTGGTTAAAACCAACTTCGCATGCATTCAACATTATCAACCGAACGCACCCACTGTGAGTGAATCTTACAACTCCCCTTTTTAATTACACGTTTTGGGGTGTGTCATGTGTCACAAAATTAACTCGTTTATTTAAACTTGTGCCATACCATATTGTGATCTAAACTTAGATTGTATACATTGCTTGTAGTTAAGTATTTCATTTTGTCTATTTATATGCAATTCATTCATTAGGCCCATCAGTTACTCGTGTGAGACGAGTTGAGCAACACGTGCCTCAAAACAAATCCATTATTGTTCGTGTGTGTATTATTGAGTTTATATTGTTTGTAGTTATGTATTTCATATTGTCAAGTTTATGCAATTCATTCATTAGGCCCATCAGTTCCTCGTGAGAGACGAGTTGAGCAACGCGTGCCTCTAAACGATCCATTATTGTTCATGTGTGTATTGTTTAATATTTAATTGATTGGTGAATAAGTTTACATCTATTTTTACTCATGTGTGGTTGTGCACTTTATTTTATAATCAATTAAATAAACTTGTTCAAATGTTTTCCATAGGATTCACTCGCCAACTTTTTGTTGATCCAAAAACCCTTTTTACACATGATACAGGTGACCAGGATGAAGCAAGGAAAACATAGGAAATGCCTTAGAAGAAAACAATGAAGCCTAGATTGATGTTAGGACATGATGTAATAATGATTGTAAATTTCCCATTAAATTGTATTAATGAATATGAAACGTTATAATAAATGTCATGAGCTTTGATGATAACCCAATCATGCCCCGATCACCTTTTCCGCTGCGGGTCGGGGTGTGACAGATTGGTATCAGAGCCATGACTATAGGGATATAGGATAGGTTATTAGACCCTTAGAGCCTATACTATAGTTTGCCTAAAATTTTAATTGATTAGGTGGTTACATACAAACTTATGATATTTATTTGTTTCATATTTGTTTATACTTACAGTCAAACATACATACTTATATACATATTCATCATACATATTTCAATGTTCATATATTTAATTCATCTTCATACTTTTGTTATTCAAAGATTTTGTTGCAATTTTCAAATCTCATCAAACTAAGTTCTGCGACGGGCATGTAGTAACTGGAAGGGTACAAGTACCGGTAGTCGGAACGTCCTGTCTAGGTTGGCATTCGTATAAATCCAATATAACGGACCAGTTTGCCTACCTGGGGACTAACGATGAGAGTACGAAGGACCTATTAGGCCAAAGCATGCCACACCAAACGTCGTTCGAACTAACCCCACTTTGAGTTGTCACCGTGTCTACACCTGGACACATTCCGAATCTCATACGTTATATGGCGGCATGCAGGGCCTAATGACGAGCAAAGCCCAAGACATCCTATGGATGTAGTAGATTTATTTTTCTATAATTATTTTAGGAATGTTCATTCCTAGTGCGACCCATGATCCCAAAAACATCCAACTCATACTCTTGACATGTATTCCTTGTAGATGTCTTCTAACCTCGCCCGTAGGAAGATGAGAGCAGGAAAAGCCCGCGAACGCATGGCTGCTCTAATCGCCCAACAAATGGCTGCCGTAATACCCAACATTGTAATCCAAGTCCAACAAGCACTTATCGCGAATCCTGTCAATCAAGAAGATCAACACGTTATCAACCCTCCCCCAAATACCACTAAATGCACCTACAAGCATTTCAAATCATGCGACCCTCCAAAATACGAAGGGACTGAAGGTGTCACCGCTCTCCTCCATTGGTTTGAAGAAATGGAGAACATTTTTCTAAATTGCGATTGCCCCGATGATCGCAAAGTGCGATATGCTACCGGTCGTTTATATGGAATAGCACTTACTTGGTGGAATACAGAGAAGGCCAAACGAGGTGTTGAAGATGCTATGACTTTAACTTGGGATGAATTGAAGGAAATCATGACCAGACGATTTTGCCCAAGGAGCGAAATCAAGAAATTAGAAGATGAGTTCTATTTGTTGAAGCAAAAGGAAGGCGACCACACCACGTACAACAAAAGATTCCTCGAGTTACATCAAATGGTTCCCAACATGTTCACTCCCCTCTACCGTTTGATCGAGCACTACATTCGTGGTCTTCCGTCAAAGATTCAAGACTCTGTAATAAGTACCACGCCTGCAACTTTGGAAGCAGCAATGGAGCTAGCAACAGCGCTCACCGAGAACCGAATCCGGAACAAAGACTTCAAGGAGGAGAAGAAGAAGGATAAAGCATCGACTGAAACTTCAAACTCCACCCAAACCGAATCCCCTTCTCAACCCATTTCTAAGAGAAAAAGAGACGGGCAACTTTTCGCTACTATCCAACGAAATCAACCAATTTCACACGCCATACCCATCCAAGCTATCCCAATCACTCAAGTAGCCCCCAACTCAACTTACCCAAATAAGAAACCATATCTTGGACCTCACCCTCGATGTGAAACCTGTTTTTATCACCATCCATCTACCTTACCTTGTCGACTATGTGCGAATTGTGGACGCTATGGTCATTTGAGCAAGGTTTGCCGCAACCCTCAAAACCAAACCACACCCCCTACTCAAAACATAATCCAAACCTATCATCAACCTCAATACCCCATGTTCCCATATGTTCGAGCTTGTTTCAATTGTGGCGACCCTACCCACTTTAGAAACACGTGCCCTCGATTTGTTAACATCATCAACACTCAAGCTCAGTCAAACCCAGTTAACCAAGTAAATCAAGAAAATCCAATCACTAGGCCACCAGCAAGGGGAAGAGTTTTCAACATCAACGCCAATCCTGTCGAAGATAATGACGGTCCAAACGAAGATACCCAACTAGTCCTCTTCACCGAAAATCCAGATTCAACTCCAATCGTTTAGTTTTATGTTTTTCTTTATCACATAGAACCAATCATAACTTAAGGATAAAGCCAATGGGAATTTGACAAGAATATGGTGGATACGCCGCTGGTACTTCCTATATATAAGTATTCTTGCCAAAGGATCGGAGGCATTATCTGGCGGTTATGAGAGGTTCCATGTGTAAACTGTTTGAGTAATTATTGTTTATTATTTTCAGTACATGCAATTTCATAGGCCGCCGCTCCCCATTACATTATGAGCGTTGAGCATGTTCTCCATTTCATTATGAGCGTGAACCCGGCGTGCCCACATACGATCGGCTCTGTTTGATTGAGCCTTGATCGCACAGACATTTTTCATTTTCAGTACATGCAATACGATCGGCTCCGTTTGATTGAGCCTTGATCGCACATACATTTTTCATTATCAGTATCTTGTGATTGTTGTGTTTGTTGTAGAGTCACATAGAACTAATCATAACTTGTGGATAAAGTCGATGAAAATTTGACAAGAATATGGTGGATACGCCGCTGGTACTTCCTATATATAAGTATTCTTGTCAAAGGATCGGAGGCATTATCAGGCGGTTATGAGAGGTTCCATGTATAAACAGTTGTGTGATTATTGTTTAGATTAAATTTATTATTTTCAGTACATGCAATACGATCGGCTCCGTTTGATTGAGCCTTGATCGCTCAGACATTTTTCATTTTCAGTACATGCAATACGATCGGCTCCGTTTGATTGAGCCTTGATCGCACAGACATTTTTCATTTTCAGTATCTTGTGTTTGTTGTATTGGTTGTAGAGTCACATAGGACTAATCATAATTCACTGATAAAACCAATGAAAATTTGACGAGAATATGGTGGATACGCCGCTGGTACTTCCTATATATAAGTATTCTTGTCAAAGGATCAGAGGCATTGTCAGGCGGTTATGAGAAGTTCTATGTAGGATTTAGTAGTTTCTTGGTAACTAATCATAACTTGCGGATAAAACCAACGAAAATTTGACAAGAATATGGTGGATACGCCGCTGGTACTTCCTATATATAAGTATTCTTGCCAAAGGATCAGAGGCATTATCAGGCGGTTATGAGAAGTTCCATGTAGGATTTAGTATTGCCTTGGTTGAAATTTGTGTTACATTCATATCATCTCGCCATTTAAAGAAATTGGACTGTGTTCTATTTCTACATAAACTAACCTCTCCATCATAACAAACGAGAGAGGAATTGTCACCATTCAAACCTATGTGCTACCAGAATGTGGATTCAAATATTGGTTGTTGTGTTATTTATATTCTAGAGTTACATCATAGGACCAATCATAACTTACTGATAAAACCAATGAAAATTTGACAAGAATATGGTGGATACGCCGCTGGTACTTCCTATATATAAGTATTCTTGTCAAAGGATCAGAGGTATTGTTAGATGGTTATGAGAAGTTCCATATAGGTTGTAGTTTTGCTTTAGGATAAAACCATATCCTTCCAAACATATCAAAACTCTTGCGCATGATATCATATTTAGCGAATCAACTCCGCTTATCAATATTTTTACAGTAGGCAACAAAAAGTGATTCCTGTAATAGGGTACTTAACCCTTACAAGGGACGTTACCGCCTCAAACAAAAATTTAAACTCTTACTCTTCTTCTAAGTATGTAACTGTCAAACTAAACACCATCATTCTTTTAGTCAAATATATCACTACTTAAATTTCGGGACGAAATTTCTAAAAAGCAGGGGATACTGTAACATCCGTCAAAAAACGGATTTTACCAAACCCGCTCCGTTTATTAATCGAACAATCAGTTTAAAATTTCGTGGCGTATTTAATGCCCAAATTAATTTTAAACGATACATAATTAATTATTATATTGGAATATATAATTTGTTTTTGAAAAATTGTTAAAAATAATGAAATAAAAATATAATGTTGCTGCCGGGTTTCGAACCCGGGTCAGTCAACCGGTTCAACAGCAACTTAACACTCAACTCTCCAACCACTGCGCCACTTGTATTTCTTGTTAATTATTGGAGTCAATTAATTCATATCATGAATCTCAAATTCAAAAACCGGCGCACCTAATTGCAGTCGTCGGAAATCCCGACTAACTCGCCAAGAATTGACGTTTACTTCAGTTATAACGTAAACTTTAACTATGACATCGGTTATAACCGACGCCTGAGTCCGCGACACAAGTTATAACCGCCGGAGAGTTTCTAACCGACGAATCAAGTCGGAAATCGGACCAAATTCATCGATGACCTGCCCTAAATACCTCCTCGAACCTCTGCAAGCTTTTTCGCTCAAAACCGCACCTTTACCCGACGTAATTCCACTCGCCGGAAAAGTTCTGCACATCGCCGGAAAACCGAACCCTTCACTTCTGAGCCTTACTGAACACTCAGAACTCATACCGAAGCCACCCACATTCATCTCAAGCTCGTTGAAGACCCTCTGCCGCAAGACACACGTCGCCGGAATCTTTTGCTGTCACCGGAGTTCTGCCGGAGAAACAGAGGAGTCCAGTTTTGGTATATCTAACGCTTAGTCTCTCATTCTTTTCATTTATCTCACCTATAATTAATCATAACACACTAAAGAAACTTGATAAAATCGATGAATCAGTCTGACGTTAGTTCTGGTTAAATTCAACGAAGAAGACGAAGTTTCTGTAGTGTTAAAGTTTAATATAAATCAAGATATAACTCGGGTTAGACACACAGTCCAGTGGTGGACTGTGTGCACATTAAAAACGCTTACGTCTCGAGTTTGAATCACGTCCCACGCTCCCTCGCTTTAATAAAAATGTTCCTTTTTATTACTGAACCGGATTCATTTCATATAGTTGTTAAGTATAATAAAAACCGGAATAATAACCAAGATAGACACACAGTCCAGTGGTGGACTGTGTGCGCGTTTAAACACAGGTCACGAGTTCGAATCCGGACTACCGCACCGGTCCGGACAATTTTCCAACTTTTTAAATAAGGCAGAAATGAAATTATTTAATTGTATATAAGTATAATAAAAATCAGATTATATAACAAGTTAAACACACAGTCCAGCGGTGGACTGTGTGTTAACCTAAACCACAGGTCCCGGGTTCGAGACCTGTGGAGCGCACCGAGTCGTTAGATTTAAATCGTTTTTAAAAATAAAGGATTTTCTGTTTAATCTAATTAGTATATAAATATAATTAAAAACAAAAATATTTCGGGTTAGACACGTAGCTCAGTTGGTAGAGCTGCGTGCACGCGTACGGGAGGTCTCGGGTTCGAGCCTCACTCAGCGCACACAATTACACATACGAACCGGTCAACAGTTAATGGTCAACGGTCAACGGTCAACAGTCAAAAAAATCAATTAAAAATACTTAAAAATTAACATTTTTAAGGTTAGAAAATAGCCTTAAACTCACAAAAATACACCCAACAATCCTACTAAAATGGATTAATAAAATCCGTTTACTTATCGAACCACTATGTCATTATCTAGGTTAATTTCACTCGTGGTTAAAACCAACTTCGTGTGCATTCAACATTATCAACCGAACGCACCCACTGTGAGTGAATCTTACAACTCCCCTTTTTAATTACACATTTTGGGGTGTGTCACGTGTCACAAAATTAACTCGTTTATTTAAACTTGTGCCATACCATATTGTGATCTAAACTTAGATTCTATACATTGCTTGTAGTTATGTATTTCATTTTGTCTATTTATATGCAATTCATTCATTAGGCCCATCAGTTCCTCGTGTGAGACGAGTTGAGCAACACGTGCCTCAAAACAAATCCATTATTGTTCGTGTGTGTATTATTGAGTTTATATTGTTTGTAGTTATGTATTTCATATTGTCAAGTTTATGCAATTCATTCATTAGGCCCATCAGTTCCTCGTGAGAGACGAGTTGAGCAACGCGTGCCTCTAAACGATCCATTATTGTTCATGTGTGTATTGTTTAATATTTAATTGATTGGTGAATAAGTTTACATATATTTTTACTCATGTGTGGTTGTGCACTTTATTTTATAATCAATTAAATAAACTTGTTCAAATGTTTTCCATAGGATTCACTCGCCAACTTTTTGTTGATCCAAAAACCCTTTTTACACATGATACAGGTGAACAGGATGAAGCAAGGAAAACATAGGAAATGCCTTAGAAGAAAACAATGAAGCCTAGATTGATGTTAGGACATGATGTAATAATGATTGTAAATTTCCCATTAAATTGTATTAATGAATATGAAACGTTATAATAAATGTCATGAGCTTTGATGATAACCCAATCATGCCCCGATCACCTTTTCCGCTGCGGGTCGTGGTGTGACATTTAAAATGGAAGACTTGACACATCTAGATATTCCCTTGACCTGCAGTTCGAGTATATATGTATAAGTGTATCTTTTTCCATCAACCAAACTACATATACAATATGTTATTACATTTTTAATATGGAAGTGCAAGTTTCTGGTAGAAGACGGGAAAAACTATCAAACAACGCAGGGGAGGGGGTGTCAAAGTTGGACGATAGATGAGGAGGTAGTGTTGTGCAAGTATTACTTACATATTTCCTTGGACAAAAAGATTGGAAATCAACAAACAAAAAGATACGTTTTGGAAACAAGTTATCGCATATTTTGGAAAACTATTTGATGGATCTAGCCGAAACATAGATCAGCTCAGTTCGAAATGGATGGATTTAAATAGAAAAGTGAGTAAATTCTATGTGTGCTACGTACAAAAAGCAAAATATTAATCATATATTTTGTACTTATATTAGTTTGCTAAAAAAATTATTAAAACGTAAAATATTAAATATTTATCTTTACTTTAAATTAGGTTTTTACATTTCCTATTAAATCGTAAAATATTATATATTTATTTTTACTTTATATTAGTTTTGAGAATGGCCAAGTGGATTTATGGTGATGCAAATCATAAAGGAAGCCTAAATGAGTACCAAAAAAACCAGAGGAAAGAGTTCCCCCACTTGGCAACATGGGAGGCGAATAGTAGAGGAAGCCTAATGTTCGATTGGCCAAGGGAATCGAGTGAGGCGAATACCAGAAGAAAGGGTTCCCCTACTTGACGGCGTGGGAGATTGCGAGAAATTATTCCAAATAGGTTCTCTACAAAATTTCTTTGATGGATCTTGATGGCCCAACGGGTAGTCGTGATTGTTCCAAAAAACGAACAAAAACATATGTGTCAAGAAATTACCCAACCTTAATGGATGGCTTATCCAACAACATTCCTAGCATCAATTTAAATAACGATCCCACCAACCACACAACTTCGACAAGGCCATCAAGGAGGAAAAGTTTCAAGTCATCAAGGAAAGGGAAGAAGGTTGGGTGTATGCCATCATCGAATACAAGACGGCAAAGATGGTGGAACTAGAGGAGAATAGAGAAGGACGCAAAGTGTTGGCGGAATCGAAATTGAAATGAGATGATAAGTTCATGAAACATTTGGAGGAAAAAGAGAAAAATCGGGATTAGACAGTTGTGATAAAACTACATGAAAATATGGACGGACCATACAAGTCGATTCTACTAAAACGCAAAAGAGAAATTTGTGTCAAGTGGGGTTGGGCCTCATTAATTTTTATTGTACTTTTTTATTTTGATGAAAATGTGTGTTTTTAATTTATTTGTCTTTCATATTTTTTATGCATTTATATTTTATAAAGAAAAAAGTTTAGCGATGGAATGTGACGGGTATTGCAAGTGTTTTAGTGATGTTGTGATGGAATATAATAGAATGAAATGTCAAATTATGATTGAGTGTGATAAATGTAATAAGTGCCCCTAGTGCCTGTTATAGTGTATGATGAGAGGTAATATGTATGAGGGAGAGTGTTATAACAGCATACCTTTATTACGACATTAATCCGAATGACTTACTTTCATAATGTATTTATTATCATCTATAATATAGATTTCAGTTTCTTATTCCTGTAACTATATAATGTAAACAAGATTCTAAAATCTCATGTACTCTTAACAAATTTTCAATATATTTATAAAATACGCACACAATATTTGTAAACCTCATATACAAATCTATATGTATAAATTGAACTCGAAACTATATCTAATCACATAACCGAACTTGAAATCAACGTAACATAACCTTGTAGACAAATCTATACGTACAAAGTGAACATATGAACCTTTAAAAGGATGATGATGGAGGAAGGTGAATGACGATGGTGGCATGAAGGTGGCTGGCTATATGAAGATGACTAAACAAGAAGGAATACATAATACACCTTTAGCTAAATTTTAAGAAAAAAAAAAGTTTTATGTAGAATTTCAAGTGCTGGAGCTAAACGTACCCGTGTTTTCTATATTTTTGTTGAATGTATCCCTCCTCTCCGGACCCTTTTTTTAATTTTGGTTTCTTTTATTGTTGTTGTCGTGATCGTCCTTTGTTGTCGTTGTTGTTAAATGCTATTTTATTCTTTTTGAGCATTGTTTTTTTGTTTTCTACATCACGTTTTTTCTTAGTTTAATAGAAAGAGTTTTTTTAATTGTTTTAATTTTTTAAGTTATTTTTTAATAATATTCTATAAAGTTTTTTACATTTTTTGAAACATTTTTTCGTATCGTTCGTTAATTAATAAAAAATAGGTATGTTATGTTCATGCTCGTTCAATTAGAAAGTGAATGTGATCGTGCTTGTTCATGTCAATTCATGTCCGTTAATATTCTACACGAACAAACATATTGACGAGCATAAATGAAAACAAATAAATATGTATATGTGTATGTTTCCATGTATTAATTCAACAAAAAAATATTAATGAACATGCACAAACAATGGAAGAGTAAAAAACAATTAATTAACAAAAAGAATTTGTGTCTGTGTTCTTTTAACTAAATAAATAAAAAACAATTATTAATGTTCGCTTGTTTAAGTAAGTGATTAGAAAATTGTTCATGTTCGTTCTTTTACAACTTCCCACGAAACGGTTAACGTGTGGTTATTTTACGGAAAATACAAAGCTTATGTTTATCTTATAAAAAAAAACTTTATATGATTATTTTTTCGAATAATTTTTATAAAGAATTAAAATACTAGTTAGTTAGAGAAATATTTTGAAAACGACTCCTGAATTTTTTTTAGAAAATGTGTGTTTCTTTGTTTGTTTTTTCTTGTTTTAGAAAAATCAGTTTTGTCTATTTTGTTAAAAACGTTTTTATGTTTTCTATTCTTTTTACATAAAGTGTTTCTGTACCCTTTTTCTAAATAATGATTTTTTAATTAGAGGAACATGGCAGGTTTTAAATTTTTTTTAGATATTGGGTATGACAAATTAGAAAAGGAAAGTCTTTAACTGATCATTACAAAAGGTTTATCTCATTTAAATAGATTTGAAAATTTAATTTCTAACAAATTTAGAGACTTTATTAACTTTTTTAGGTTAGATTTTTATGCCAATTACTTATTTTCTAAAATTGATCTTCTTCAAAGTTTTATCGATGTATATCGAATCTCCATCCATCTTTAGGTTCGACCATAACTCTACTACCGTTAATTATCTATTATCATCTGTAATCGTGGATGACCGAATCCTAAATCATGTGTCTTCACACAACAAACTTGGTTTTGCATCTCGGTTTTAGAATCCCACTAATCCGAGTGGTAGAGGTTCCTGTCTCCTAGAGAAAAGGTCATGGTTTAAATCCTTGCATGAGGTGTTATTTAGTATTTATTGGTGTAGTTTAGAAGTAAAAGTATCTAACCTTTACCATTCAAAAAAGAAATGATAAACTCAAGTTTATTAATTGTGAACGAGATATAAGAAACAATTACAATCAAAACTATCAAATTACAAGTGCAATATATGTGTGCATGCATGCATGTATGTTTGTATGTATTGAGTGCAACGACCCGAGTTCCAACTACATGTTATTGCACAAATGGGGTGTAATTGTAATTATTTGAAACTTTATTGGGTTAATTTAGGAACAAGTACAACATGGAACGTCTTGGAGGGACCTTAGTGTAACTTTTAGATTACTTTGATCATGATAAGCTAGGTGTATAGACTCGAGGGGCCTAAGTGAAAATATCATTAACACCTTCTACTACAAAACCCTAAATGTTGATGATTGCCATTGTTGTTTTCGTAAGTTCTAGCGGCGACATCTAAGTGAGGTTTGAGAGCCGCTTTGTCCCTAAACTCCTCTACCTCAATCGAGTAACCCTAGTTATTACTCTTCGGTTATTTGGTTAAGCAATCGAGTTAACATCGTGATGTTGCGAGGGTTCGTTTTTTAGTGTTGACCGGTTATGGTGAATAACCTTGTTCTTGACGCGTAGGGTTTCGTATTCTACCCATAGAAGAATGAGGGTTTCGTGTTATGCTCCTAAGCGAACCCAGGATTTGGTGTCACCATTCCCGGCTTTCTTGGAGCTCGGTTGCAAGGCACTACCCAACACGCTCTATGTATGGTTTATTTCTAAACTTACACTTGGAGGGGCGTGGGGGTTAGGACTTGCTACATAATCATCGGGTATGGTTCGTTTAATGAGTTTGGTGCATGAGATCATGGGATTTCATGTTGGTCATTGGTAGGAATAAGGCTAGAATGGTTAATGATATTGATTATTGACACCTGAAATCCCGAGAGTTAAGAAAAGTTAACGGTAAGGTTTGGGGTTTCTTGGTGGGTTATGGTTGCATGGGGGCTACGGATTACAATGGTGATGGTGATGGTGATGGTGATGAAGGTGACTCATCAAGATGATGGGGATGGAAGTCACACATGATGATGAAGATGTTGTGATTTCACGGAAGTTGAAAGAAAAACTAATTGATGGATGATAGGTTGGGAATGACGTGGATGGATTTTAGGTTGTATTATACGAGCAGAATAGTTTTTATGTGATCACGTCATGGTTCCTTTGTGTGGATACTAATGATTTGATAAAAATGCTAGTTCAAGGATATTTTCAAGTAAAAATGATAAAAGTTTGTAATGCTAGTTCAAGGATATTTTCAAGTAAAAATGATAAAAGTTTGTAGTTATACAATTACGTGCTAATTTCAAGAACATTTTATTTTATAGATTATCTATGATGTGTGAACTACGATCTAAGTCGAATGTGATAGTATGTCTTCGCTAAAAGTATGCGGTATACTAGAATTGTTAGAACTTATAATGCATTTGGGAAGGATTCTAACAAAATTTAAGTAATTAAAACATTTTATGCTTATGGTGCAACTTATGAAGTTAGTAAGGGGAGAAATGGTCTTTCTACATCAATATTAAATTGATCATAAAATAGAGTTAAATGTTATCTCTTCAAGCTTTCTAAGTCGTAAATTAGATGTACTGAATTAATGTGTGTATAATGTTGTTATTCTTACGATTTAATCGTAACCAGAATAGCGTTGTAATTATTTGATGTCCTTAATTTCGGGGATGAAATTATTTCTAGTGGATAGAGTTTTGAAATAACAATAATGTATAGTGTGGTATGACATTAATTTCGAGGACAAAAATTAATTTTAAGAGAGGTAAAATGTATTTGGTATTTCATATAATATTTGAAAATCTATTAAACAAATTTAGTTTTTTTGAATTTATACTATAAACTTATAGTTACATTTAAATTTATAAATTTTATAAATCTTAGATGAATAAGAAATTAATTAGTAATTTATAAATTTATCAATCCAAATAAAAATACGAAAACATTTACATAATTATATGAAATTCCACATGAGTTATATTTCTTTAATGGGTCTCTCCGCCCAATCTTAAAAAAATGTCTTCTCTCTAAATCTCTCATGCTCACTCTAATCTTTGAACCACTACAAAAACGCGGTTGCTACATCTATTCATCGACAACTGATGGGTAGGTAAAATTCCAAGTCTTAATTGGATTAATTGTGCTACGTTATGTGAAATATACTTTTGTATTTCACTACTTTAAGATGGTTTGTGTCTTGTAGGCCTTGAAAGTTTAAAGTGCGTTTGGGAGGCTTTCCAGGTCATTAGCAGCAAAGACAAACAAACCGTGAAACGAGATTAATGGAGCAAAACGGGCATAACTTGGGCAAGGAAAGGAGTTACGTGAGCCATAATATATGAATCTAGGGTGTCTCAACAAGCTAAAGATGCTACGATCATCAGAAAGTCTATTCGGGCGAGACACTGGGAGGGGCGTCTAGAATGCTTCAAGTATCCAAGATGGGACTAGGAGTTAGTGGGTGGTGTCCAGCTTCATCAAGGGCTACCCCGGACGCCCAAGCCAGTGTCTGTGATGCCAGGCACTGCGAGAATTGGGGAAACTCCTATTTTTACTAGTTTTAAGGCCTATTTTGAATTCCATCTTCACATACTTGTTTAACGGCTTTCATAGGGCAATTGTCAGAGCTTTTCAAGGTACCAATGGATCCATTATCACATTTTATCATAAGATTAGTCATCAACCATGAGTTAATCTATTTGAGATCATCCCCAGGTGAAAGATTGTGAGTTTTCTAGGGTTTGTTTTTCATATTTTAGTTTGATACAAATATATTAGTCTTTTACTGAAATTGTGTGAATCATTTGTTGGTATTGCTTTGAACTCAAAATTCTTAAGTTTTCTTACAGCATTGACGTTGAGAGATGATTTCTACAAGAAAGTGTGATTTATGCTAGCGTTTGGTCTTTTGATCTTGATTGGTAAAACATACTATTGTCTTTAATTCATATTGTGATGGTTATATTGCATCGGTTGTGTATGATAGACGATTGCTAATGTCTAAGATCAGGATTTCCATTTAGCAAACTCAAGAAATCATTGATGTTCATAACATAATCAAATCATCGTGTTAGATAGCCCTAGATACTTGCTAATTCAAACCTCGGGTGTGATTTCTTTCCAAACATTGTTTACAAACCCATTTTGATAAACTATCCCAAAGAAAATCATTGTCATGTTTTCTACAAACCAATTAGAATCACATTGTTGATTCCCACTTTCAAACACATTTTTAAAGATAAATAACGAGCTTCATAATCAACACATTTAATCAATCTAAATTTAAACATTGAACACAAGCACTTTATGCTTCGACACCCTTCTTACCACTAGCTATATATCTAAGGGTACTAAGGAAGACACTTTAAATCTATCTTTTACCGGAACCTCGACATTCTATCAAATTTTGACGTTGATGCCGGTGAGTTCGGGCGCTTAGTGTTTTAAGTTGATTGATTTATTATGATTAGCTATTTAATTGTTTGGTTATATTTGTGTTTTTTATCCTTTTTTAAGCGAGGTGTGTTTTTTGTGTAGATAATAGGTAGTGTATGCATACCCGATTATCTTGAAAGACTTCACCTCTAGCTTTCGAACCAGAAATTGAAAAGCTTGCAAGGAGAAACTAAACCAACTGTCACTTAAAGGCACCTATTGATATTAATTCACCCAACACCGCAATTCACCTTCACTCACCCCGAATCCATTAGCATTGATAACCAAAACAACCAAAATCGCCCAAATAACCAAAACAATCGTTCATGTACTAGTAACCGATGACCACCCACTCCACTGATACCCATTAATAATAACCAACAACACCCACCTAAAAACCAATTCTAAAACCAACCTCAAAAGTCAAACCAAAACCAAACCCCCCAACAACAACCGGAATCCCGACCCAAGCTAACCCGTTCTTAGCCGAAACAATCCCAGGCATGTGAATCAAAACGAAAACGATCAGATTAGTGTTCAATTCACACATACCATATGGATGAAGATGACAACGAGGACGAGAATGATAATTGGAACAACATAAACAACGAAGATGGGTATGATTATGATGAAGAGAATGGTTATCAAAGCAATCACCATGGGGAGTGGAACAAGTATGAATGAGGACTACGAAGAAGAGGAAGAGGTTGGGTATGTGCAAAATTGTTAGTGCATATTATGTGTGTCTTCCACTTTGTGAATAGGCTAGATAGAAAGTGTATTGGATAT
The DNA here is from genome assembly GCA_947069175.1 of Scalesia atractyloides. Taxonomy (NCBI): domain Eukaryota; kingdom Viridiplantae; phylum Streptophyta; class Magnoliopsida; order Asterales; family Asteraceae; genus Scalesia; species Scalesia atractyloides. Next base: position 68,070,467 of record CAMTDV010000003.1, on the reverse strand, counting down.
TGTATATTTATGAGTTAGAAACAAACACATGAGACTGGTTATCAAAGCAATCACCATGGGGAGTGGAACAAGTATGACAATGAGGACTACGAAGAAGACGAAGAGGTTGGGTATGTGCAAAATTGTTAGTGCATATTATGTGTGTCTTCCACTTTGTGAATAGGCTAGATAGAAAGTGTATTGAATATTGTATATTTATGAGTTAGAAACAAACACATGAGACCTTAGAGAAGACGAGAGCACGTTCGAACGGATGTAACTCATTCGCACAGACGTAACACATCCGCACGGATGTAACACATCTGCATGGATGTAACACATTCACCCGAATGTGTTCATCCTCACCAAACTCCATGTATTAATAGGGTCATGTGTTCAATAGTTGAAAGGTTTTTGGAGTCTGGCTGGAGAGATGTGTTAATGCTCTCTCCAGCCTGTCAATGATGTATGCTCTTTCTGTATGAATGGAACCTTCTACTTATGACTATTCTACAAGATTTCTAACGAATTAGTTCTATATTATCCAAACTTCTGTCTAAATCCGCCTGATCCAGAGCGTTCAATTGGTATCAGAGCTACGGTACCGATTCAATCGATCTAGCAATTGATTGAATCACCTACGCTCATGATTTATGGGTTTTTGACATAAAACATTAAACAAAAGGTTAATTCACGAACAAAAAGTAAAATTGAAACCATAGGATTGATCAATATGATTTTCGACCTAGTCTATGAAAGAATCATCATCTATTTCAAAGAAATAAAGATTTTAGATCGAAAAATGTGAACGACGACGTTTCGAACGGACGAGTGAGTTTCGTGCGCAGGAATGTCACATCCGTATAAAGGTACTACGTCCGCACACACTTGTTACGTCTGTACAGAAGTAAACCTTATTCGTTTGACAAATCGTGTTCATCCGCACGACCTAGTCCTTCATCCGCGTGAACCAGCCTTCATCTACACGAGAAAGCATTCATCAGTACGAACCAGACTACATCCAGACGAACATTCATTCTAAAATCATTACATCTCCACGAAGGAGACATTCGCATGAACGAAGACTTCTCATCCGCGTGAATGAGCCAAAGTGCCTAAAAAATACGGCATGTTCTAGGACCCCGTAGGAGGATTGGGAGAATGTTTATGATGATGAGATCACAAAGTTTTGAAGATATTAGGGTAGTCATTGATACCTATGCAGAATGTTTATCATTTGGTATAGTGACTATTAATGGGCCAGCAAGTAAAATCCGCATTTATGAAAAACGCACTTTTGTGGAGCTATATGTCACATATTCCATATAGTTGAGTTTTTCTGAGAATAGAGAGGACTGAAATTGCTATGTTTAAGGGGAAAATTCAGTGTTGAGTTTAAAGAAGTCAGAATTTGAAATAAAAATCAGGGGAATAAAAGTTTCGTTAGAATATATTGAAATTCTGGCATTTTTTAAATTCAGACGTACAACACTATTCGGGTGGTTCCGAATTTAGATTGTTCGAGGATGCATGAGATTTGGATTCGTTAGTTCGTGATCAAAGGAAGTTCAGATTCTTCAGATCGTAACCAGATTGATATCTTAGGGTTTGAGTCACGAGTTTTCATACAAGCCGGTTAGCAGGATTAGCGTTAGGATGATGCAGTAGTATTGTTGATACTTTAAAGATATCAGAGGGCTTTCAAAACTGATAGTTCTGTGATAGTCTAAAGTGTCAGAGTGGTTAATCTTCGAGCAAATGAGTTGTTTTCTACACTAACCGCCAGGAAATGCGGATGTTTGTTGATTAAGTTGTTGTCTGTACTAACCGAGAAGATTATCCATTTGCTATTGTGACTAAAGAGGAAGAATGTGAATCTGATCATGGAAGAATGTTTCTTAGATCACAGTGTGTTACCATATGATTTGTTATTCAATGAAGATTTCCTGATTGTGGAGATTACCGTTTACACTGATCAATCATTCAGGAGTGTGCATAAATGTGATTATGGTAAATGGGTTTTCAGATTTCCATGGGTATTTACAGACATAAAGTGTCTCGGTGTGGTGATTCGAAGTTTCTGTCAATTTCCAGTTGGGTTTTTGAGAATTAAGAGATTGAGCTAAAGTGGTAGATCATAAACCAAACACGAATGTGATTAACGTCAAAACGGAGAAGCTGCGTTGTTTAGTTTCGAGTTGGCGATTATTCGTGAAGATTGTAGTTAAACAAATCAGAGGAGGTCGGGAACCGTGCAAACAAAGACCTGAAGATTCATTTCAGGGGGAACTTATTGGAGATAATGCAAACCCGAATCATCAATCAAGGGGGAATTAATTATAGATATCAAATGCTTGATTGAAGTTGCAGAATATTCAAACACGGCTCTCATATTTAAAGATCAATATTCGACAGTGACGTACAAGAGGGAAATTGTTAGTTCATATTATGTGTGCCCGCCAGTGTGTGAATAGGCTAGATAGAACGTGTGTTGAATATTATATAGTTACAAGTTATAAACGAACACATAAGACCTTGGTGTGGACGAGAGCACGTTCGTACGGATGTAACACATCAGCACGGACGTAACACATCCACACAGACGTAACACATTCGCACGAATGTGTTCATCCTCAGCAAACTCCATGTATAAATAGGGTCATGTGTTCATTAGTTCAAAAGTTTTGGGAGTTTGGCTGGAGAGATATGTTGATGCTCTCTCCAGTCTGTCAATGTTGTATGCACTTTCGGTATGAATAGAACCTTCTACTTACGACTATTCTACTAAATTTCTACCGAATTAGTTCAATATTATCCAAACTTCCGTCTAAACCCGCCCGATCCGAAACTTTCAAAAATCAACCAAGGTGCAACAACGTCTACCAAAACTGGGAACCCAATTATGTGGGAAGGTGCAACAATCAATTCCCAAGGCTAAGAAATCAACAACCCAACATGCGGAACATCAAAAATGGGCAAAGGAAGAACATGCACTCCTAAACTATGGGGTGAATAGTTGATTTAGACTAGCTATCTTGGAAAACATGTCTCCTATTATTCCATCGAATTGTGGAATGAGAACTTTTGATTGTAAACCACACTACATCAACGTTTTGCTTCTATTATATAGGATGGCTATCGATGAGCCACACACTCCGAGTTTTCGGCCATATGTACTACAATTGAGGGTCACAACTTCTCATCGGACGAGGTAAAACTTCAGTTGTTTCAATTTTATTTAACAGAGAAGGCTAGGCAATGGTTCCTCACATAGCCAATGAATAGTATTCATACTTGGGCCTAATTGTAACTAGTATTTTTAGATGAGTACTATTCCATTGCCAAAATGGATGATACCTGATAGGGGATCCAGACATTTCACAACCAGGTGAACTTTTGCACGATGCTTTCACCCGTTTCAAGGAACTATTGAGAAAATGCTCACATCACAAGATCGAGTTGTGGGAATTAAATAAATGTTTTGTCAATGAGTTGACTAGTGAAGAGAATAAATATTTGAAGTCTACCAGTAATGGTACTTTTATTTTCCAATCTGAAAAATGAAGATTTGCATTTCCTTGAAAGAATGAGCCAAAGTTAAAAAGAGGAAGTGTCAGCCAATCGACATGCCAAACATCCCAATTGTCACACCCCGACCCGCAGCGGAAAAGGTGATCGGGGCATGATTGGGTTATCATCAAAGCTCATGACATTTATTTTAACGTTTCATATTCATTAATACAATTTAATGGAAATTTACATTCATAATTACATCAATGACCTAAACATCATTCTAAGCTTCTTTGTTTTCTTCTAAGGCATTTCCTATGTTTTCCTTGCTTCATCATGTTCACATGTATCATGTGTAAAAGGGTTTTTGGATCAACAAAAAGGTGGCGAGTGAATCCTATGGAAAACATTTGAACAAGTTTATTTAATTGATTATGAAATAAAGTGCACAACCACACATGAGTAAAAATAGATGTAAACTTATTCATAAATCAATTTAATATTAAACAATACACACATGAACAATAATGGATTGATTTTGAGGCACGCGTTGCTCAACTCGTCTACCACGAGGAACTGATGGGCCTAATGAATGAATTGCATAAACATGATAATATGAAAGACATAATTACAAACAATATAAACTCAATAATACACACACGAACAATAATGGATTGGTTTTGAGGCACGCGTTGCTCAACTCGTCTACCACGAGGAACTGATGGGCTTAATGAATGGATTTCATATAAGTTGACAAAATGAATTACATAATTACAACAATATAAACAATCTAAGTTTAGATCACGATATGGTATGGCACAAGTTTAAATAAACGAGTTAATTATTTTGTGACACATGACACACCCCAAAACGTGTAATTAAAAAGGGGAGTTGTAAGATTCACTCACAGTGGGTGCGTTCGGTTGATGATGTTGAATGCACGCGAAGTAGTTTTAACCACGAGTGAAATTAACCTAGATAAATAGCATTATGGTTCGGTAAGTAAACGGGTTTTATTAATCCATTTTAGTAGGATTGTTGGGTGTATTTTTGTGAGTTTAAGGCTATTTTCTAACCTTAAAAATGTTTATGCTAACACACAATCCACCGCTGGACTGTGTGTCCAACTTGTTAACTAAACTGATTTTTATTATTCTTAAATACAAGCTAAGTATTTTCATTTCTGACTTAAATAAAAAGTTTAATAATTATCCGGGTCGATGCAGAAGACCGGACTCGAACTCGTGTCCTGTGATTAAACATACACACAGTCCACCACTGGACTGTGTGTCTAACTTGGTTATTATTCCGGTTATTAATAAACTTAACATGTAACAGTGGTGACCGATTCGGTTAACCAAAAAAAAGGCATTTTTATTAAGGCAGCATGCGTGGGACAAGATTCGAACTCGAGACGTTAGTGTGTTTAATGTGCACACAGTCCACCGCTGGACTGTGTGTCTAACCCGAGTAATAACTTGCTTTTAATTATACTTAAACATTACCGAACATCGTCTTCTTCGTCAGTCTTAACCAGGAACGATGACTGACTGGTTCGAAGTTTTAATCAGGTTTATTTAGCGTGTTTCAGTTAATTACAGGTGAGATATAAGTGAAAAGAAAGAGAAATTAGGCGAAAGGTATACCAACTGGACTCCTCTGTTTTCCGGCAGAACTCCGGCGACAGTAACAGGTTCCGGCGTCGTGTGTCTTGCAGCAGCGAGTCTTCAGAAAACTTGAAAAGGATGTGGGTGACTTCGGTATAAGCTCAGGGGGTTTAGTAAGGCTCAGAAATGGAGGGTTCGGTTTTCCAGCGATGAGCAGAAATTTTCCGGCGAGAGAAATTACGTCGGGTAAAGGTGCGGTTTTGAGCGAAAGAGCTTGCAGAGGTTTGAGGGGGTATTTATAAGGCAAGTCGTCGATGAATTTGGTCCGATTTCCGACTTGATTCGTCGGTTAGAAAATCTCCGGCGGTTATTACTTGTGTCGCGGGTTCAGGCGTCGGTTATAACCGATGTAGCGATTAAGTTTTACGTTATAACTGAAAAAGTCGTAAATTATTGGCGAGTTTGCCGGGATTTCCGACGACTGCATTTGGGCGCCGGTTTTTGAATTCGGAAAGACATGTTATGAATTAAATGATTCTAACATTTAACAAGAAACATCAGTGGCGCAGTGGTTTAAGTGTTGAGTGTTAAGTCTGTGTTGACCGGTTGACTGACCCGGGTTCGAAACGCGGCAGTGCCAAATCATTTTTATTTCGCGATTTTCAACAGTTTTTCAAAAACAACTTATATATTCCAATATAATAATTGATTATGTATCGTTTAAAATTATTTTCGGCATTAAATTCGCAACGAAATTTTTAACTGATTGTTCGGTTAATAAACGGAGCGGGTTTGGTAAATCCGTTTTTGACGGATGTTACAGTATCCCCTGCTTTTTAGAAATTTCGTCCCGAAATTTAAATAGTGATATATTTGACTAAAAGAATGATGGTTTTTAGTTTGACAGTTACATGCTTAGATAAAGTAAGGTTTTAAGTTTTTGTTTGAGGCGGTAACGTTCCTTGTAAGGGTTAAGTGGCCTATTACAGGAATCGCTTTTTGTTGCCTACTGTATAAGTATTGATAAGCAAAATTGATTCGCTAAATATGATATCATGCATAAGAGTTTGGATATGTTTGAAAGGATATGGTTATATCCTAAGGCAAAACTTCTAATACTACAACCTACATGGAACATAAATAAACACAACAGCTAATATTTGAACATAAATAAGCACAACAGCTAATATTTGAACATAAATAAGCACAACAGCTAATATCAATAAGTTATGATTGGTTCTATGACTATAGAACATAAATAAACACACCAGCTAATATTTGAATCCACATTCTGATAGCATATATGTTTGAATGGTGGCAGTTCCTCTCTCGTTTGTTATGATGGAGAGGTTAGTTTATGTAGAAATGGAACACAATCCAATCTCTTTAAATAGCAAGATGATATAAATGTAACACAAATTTCAACCAAGGCAATACTAAATCCTACATGGAACTTCTCATAACCGCCTGATAATGCCTCTGATCCTTTGGCAAGAATACTTATATATAGGAAGTACCAGCGGCATATCCACCATATTCTTGCCAAATTTTCATTGGTTTTATCCACAAGTTATGATTAGTTACCAAGAAACTACTAAATCCTACATAGAACTTCTCATAACCGTCTGACAATGCCTCTGATCCTTTGACGAGAATACTTATATATAGGAAGTACCAGCGGCGTATCCACCATATTCTTGTCAAAGTTTCATTGGTTCTATCAGTGAATTATGGTTAGTCCTATGTGACTCTACAACCAATACATCAAACACAAAATACTGAAAATGAAAAAAAAATGTTTGTGCGATCAAGGCTCAATCAAACGGAGCCGATCGTATTGCATGTACTGAAAATGAAAATGTCTGTGCGATTAAGGCTCAATCAAGCGGAGCCGATCATATTGCATGTACTGAAAATAATAAACTTAATCTAAACAACAATCACACAAACAGCCTATGCATGGAACCTCTCATAACCGCCTGATAATGCCTCCGATCATTTAACAAGAATACTTATATATAGGAAGTACCAGCGGCGTATCCACCATATTCTTGTCAAATTTTCATTGACTTTATCCGCAAGTTATGATTAGTTCTATGCGACTCTACAACAAACACAACAACCACAAGATACTGATAATGAAAATGTCTGTGCGATCAAGGCTCAATCAAACGGAGCCGATCGTATTGCATGTACTGAAAACGAAAATGTCTGTGCGATCAAGGCTCAATCAAACGGAGCCGATCGTATTGCATGTACTGAAAATAATAAACTTAATCTAAACAACAATCACACAAACAGCCTATGCATGGAACCTCTCATAACCGCCTGATAATGCCTCCGATCATTTGACAAGAATACTTATATATAGGAAGTACCAGCGGCGTATCCACCATATTCTTGTCAAATTATCATTGACTTTATCCGCAAGTTATGATTAGTTCTATGCGACTCTACAACAAACACAACAACCACAAGATACTGATAATGAAAATGTATGTGCGATCAAGGCTCAATCAAACGGAGCCGATCGTATTGCATGTACTGAAAATGAAAATGTTTGTGCGATCAAGGCTCAATCAAACGGAGCCGATCGTATGTGGGCACGCCAGGTTCAACCTCATAATAAAATGGGGAACATGCTCAACGCTCATAATGTAATGGGGAGCGGCGGCCTATGAAATTGCATGTACTGAAAATAATAAACAATAATTACTCTAACAGTCTACACATGGAACCTCTCATAACCGCCAGATAATGCTTCTGATCCTTTGACAAGAATACTTATATATAGGAAGTACCAGAGGCGTATCCACCATATTCTTGTCAAAGTTTCATTGGCTTTATCCTTGAGTTATGTTTGGTTCTATGTGATAACGAAAAACATAAATCTAAACGATAGGAGTTGAATCTGGATTTTCGGTGAAGAGGACTAGTTGGGTATCTTCGTTTGGGCCGTCATTATCTTCGACAGGATTGGCGTTGATGTTGAAGACTCTTCCTCTTGCTGGTGGCCTAGTGGTTGGGTTTTCTTGGTTTACTTGGTTAACTGGGTTTGATTGAGCTTGAGTGTTGATGACGTTAACCAATTGAGGGCATGTGTTTCTAAAGTGGGTAGGGTCGCCACAATTGAAACAAGCTCGAACATATGGGAACATGGGGTATTGGGGTTGTTGATAGGTTTGGTTCATGGTTTGAGTAGGAGAGAGATTTGGTTTTGAAAGGTGCGGCAAACCTTGCTCAAATGACCATAGCGTCCACAAGTTGCACATAGTCGACAAGGTAAGGTAAGGGGATGGTGATAAAAACAGTTGTTGCATCGGGGGTGAGGTCCAAGATATGGTTTCTTATTTGGGTAAGTTGAGTTGGCTGCCACTTGAGTGATTGGGATAGCTTGGATGGGTATGGCGTGTGAAATTGGTTGATTACGTTGGGTAGTAGCGAAAAGTTGCCCGTCTCTCTTTCTCTTAGAATTGGGTTGAGAAGGGGATTCGGTTTGGGTGTAGTCGGAGGTTTCAGTCGATGCTTTATCCTTCTTCTTCTCCTCCTTGAAGTCTTTGTTCCGGATTCGGTTCTCGGTGAGCGCAGTTGCTAGCTCCATTGCTGCTTCCAAAGTTGCAGGCGAGGTACTTATTACAGGGTCTTGAATCTTTGACGGAAGACCACGAATGTAGTGCTCGATCAAACGGTAAAGGGGAGTGAACATGTTGGGAACCATTTGATGTAACTCGAGGTATCTTTTGTTGTATGTGGTATGGTCTCCTTCCTTTTGCTTCAACGAATAAAATTCATCTTCTAATTTCTTGATTTCGCTCCTTGGGCAAAATCGTCGGGTCATGATTTCTTTCAATTCATTCCAAGATAAAGTCATAACGTCTTCAACACCTCGTTTGGCCTTTTCTGTATTCCACAAAGTAAGTGCTATCCCATATAATCGACCGGTAGCATATCGCACTTTGCGATCATCCGGACAATCACAATTTAGAAAGGTGTTCTCCATTTCTTCAAACCAATGGAGGAGAGCGGTGACACCTTCAGTCCCTTTGTATTTTGGAGGGTCGCATGATTTGAAATGCTTGTAGGTGCATTTAGTGGTATTTGGGGGAGAGTTGATAACGTTTTGATTTTCTTGATTGACAGGATTAGCGGTAAATGCTTGTTGGACTTGGATTACAATGTTGGGTATTATGGCAGCCATTTGTTGAGCGATTAGGGCAGCCATGCGTTCGTGGGCTTTTCCTGCTCTCGTCTTCCTACGGGCGTGGTTAGAAGACATCTACAAGGAATACATGACAGGAGTATGAGTTGGATGCTTTTGGGATCATGGGTCGCACTAGGAATGAACATTCATAAAATAATTATAGAAAAATAAATCTACTACATCCATAGGATGTCTTGGGCTTTGCTCGCCATTAGGCCCTACATGCCGCCATACTTTACCTTTGTAATCATGTGGGCCCCCATGAATACCGGTTTTTCATATGGTTCGCATGGGTTTGCCTGGTTGCGTACACTAAAACCGGAGAAAATCGAGAAATATGTATACAACGTGTGATATTCGGAATGTGTCCAGGTGTAGACACGGTGACACCTCAAAGTGGGGTTAGTTCGAACGAAGTTTGGTGTGGCATGCTTTGGCCTAATAGGTCCTTCGTACTCTCATCGTTGGTCCCCAGGTAGGCAAACTGGTCCGTTATATTGGATTTATACGAATGCCAACCTAGACAGGACGTTCCGACTACCGGTACTTGTACCCTTCCAGTTACTACATGCCCGTCGCAGAACTTACTTTGATGAGATTTGAAAATTGCAACAAAATCTTTGAATATTGAGAGTATGAAAATGAATTGAACATATGAACATTGATATATGTATAATGAATATGTATATAAGTATGTATGTTTGACTGTAAGTATAAACAAATATGAAATAAATAAATATCACAAGTTTGTATGTAACCACCTAATCAATTAAAATTTAGGCAGACTATAGTATAGGCTCTAAGGGTCTAATAACCTATCCTATATCCCTATAGTCATGGCTCTGATACCAATCTGTCACACCCCGACCCGCAGCGGAAAAGGTGATCGGGGCATGATTGGGTTATCATCAAAGCTCATGACATTTATTTTAACGTTTCATATTCATTAATACAATTTAATGGAAATTTACATTCATAATTACATCAATGACCTAAACATCAATCTAAGCTTCTTTGTTTTCTTCTAAGGCATTTCCTATGTTTTCCTTGCTTCATTCTGTTCACCTGTATCATGTGTAAAAGGGTTTTTGGATCAACAAAAAGTTGGCGAGTGAATCCTATGGAAAACATTTGAACAAGTTTATTTAATTGATTATGAAATAAAGTGCACAACCACACATGAGTAAAAATAGATGTAAACTTATTCATAAATCAATTTAATATTAAACAATACACACATGAACAATAATGGATTGATTTTGAGGCACGCGTTGCTCAACTCGTCTACCACGAGGAACTGATGGGCCTAATGAATGAATTGCATAAACATGATAATATGAAAGACATAATTACAAACAATATAAACTCAATAATACACACACGAACAATAATGGATTGGTCTTGAGGCACGCGTTGCTCAACTCGTCTACCACGAGGAACTGATGGGCTTAATGAATGGATTTCATATAAGTTGACAAAATGAATTACATAATTACAACAATATAAACAATCTAAGTTTAGATCACGATATGGTATGGCACAAGTTTAAATGAACGAGTTAATTATTTTGTGACACATGACACACCCCAAAACGTGTAATTAAAAGGGGGAGTTGTAAGATTCACTCACAGTGGGTGCGTTCGGTTGATGATGTTGAATGCACGCGAAGTGGTTTTAACCACGAGTGAAATTAACCTAGATAAATAGCATTATGGTTCGGTAAGTAAACGGATTTTATTAATCCATTTTAGTAGGATTGTTGGGTGTATTTTTGTGAGTTTAAGGCTATTTTCTAACCTTAAAAATGTTATTTTTAAGTATTTTTAATTGATTTTTAATTAAAATAAATAAATAAAAATAATAAAAAATTTGACTTTTTTTGACCGTTGACCGTTGACCGTTGACCATTGACCATTGACTGTTTGACTAGTTCGTATGCGAGTATGTGTGCGCCGAGTGAGGCTCGAACCCGAGACCTCCCGTATGCGTGCACGCAGCTCTACCAACTGAGGTACGTGTCTAACCCGATATATTTCTGTTTTTAATTATATTTATATATTAATTAGATTAAACAGAAAATCCTTTATTTTAAAAACGATTTTAATCCAAAGACTCGGTGCGCTCCACAGGTCTCGAACCCGGGACCTGTGGTTTATGCTAACACACAATCCACCGCTGGACTGTGTGTCCAACTTGTTAACTAAACTGATTTTTATTATTCTTAAATACAAGCTAAGTATTTTCATTTCTGACTTAAATAAAAAGTTTAATAATTATCCGGGTCGATGCAGAAGACCGGACTCGAACTCGTGTCCTGTGATTAAACATACACACAGTCCACCACTGGACTGTGTGTCTAACTTGGTTATTATTCCGGTTATTAATAAACTTAACATGTAACAGTGGTGACCAGTTCGGTTAACAAAAAAAAAGGCATTTTTATTAAGGCAGCATGCGTGGGACAAGATTCGAACTCGAGACGTTAGTGTGTTTAATGTGCACACAGTCCACCGCTGGACTGTGTGTCTAACCCAAGTAACAACTTGCTTTTAATTATACTTAAACATTACCGAACATCGTCTTCTTCGTCAGTCTTAACCAGGAACGATGACTGACTGGTTCGAAGTTTTAATCAGGTTTATTTAGCGTGTTTCAGTTAATTACAGGTGAGATATAAGTGAAAAGAAAGAGAAATTAGGCGAAAGGTTATACCGACTGGACTCCTCTGTTTTCCGGCAGAACTCCGGCGACAGTAACAGGTTCCGGCGTCATGTGTCTTGCAGCAGCGAGTCTTCAGAAAACTTGAAAAGGATGTGGGTGACTTCGGTATAAGCTCAGGGGGTTTAGTAAGGCTCAGAAATGGAGGGTTCGGTTTTCCGGCGATGAGCAGAAATTTTCCGGCGAGTGAAATTACGTCGGGTAAAGGTGCGGTTTTGAGCGAAAGAGCTTGCAGAGGTTTGAGGGGGTATTTATAAGGCAAGTCGTCGATGAATTTGGTCCGATTTCCGACTTGATTCGTCGGTTAGAAAATCTCCGGCGGTTATAACTTGTGTCGCGGGTTCAGGCGTCGGTTATAACCGATGTAGCGATTAAGTTTTACGTTATAACTGAAAAAGTCGTAAATTATTGGCGAGTTTGCCGGGATTTCCGACGACTGCATTTGAGCGCCGGTTTTTGAATTCGGAAAGACATGTTATGAATTAAATGATTCTAACATTTAACAAGAAACATCAGTGGCGCAGTGGTTTAAGTGTTGAGTGTTAAGTCTCTGTTGACCGGCTGACTGACCCGGGTTCGAAACCCGGCAGTGCCAAATCATTTTTATTTTGCGATTTTCAACAGTTTTTCAAAAACAACTTATATATTCCAATATAATAATTGATTATGTATCGTTTAAAATTATTTTGGGCATTAAATTCGCAACGAAATTTTTAACTGATTATTCGGTTAATAAACGGAGCGGGTTTGGTAAATCCGTTTTTTACGGATGTTACACCAATTCTAGATCCACTCCTGATCATGACACAAAGGACTGGATCGCTACGTCAGAAAGGGAATTGGCAAGGATGAAGACCAAGGGTGTGTCTTCGGTAAAGTTTGATGTGTATGAAGATTGTGGTGACTTGGGCCACACAATTGCAAATTGTCAACCTAAGATGACTTAAACCAAATAAATAAACCAAGTCTTTGGTGACAGGAAATAATATGACATGAATTCCAATACCTATACCTATCATCTGGACTTTAGGTATGAAAACTCCCCCAACCAAATGAACCCCAACTTTCAAGCAAATAATCAAAGGGGCAACAATATCAATGTAGTTACCAAAGAAATTCTTACAATCAAAGCGGTAACCAAAACTACAATAATCCATAAGGTAATTTCTCAAGAAGGTAACCAAAACTACAATTAACAATGTGGGTCCTCGGGTGGACAAGGTGGTGGAGATGAGTCGGTAAATGCAAAGCTTGATGCTTTGATGAATATGATGAAGGAGACCAATCTTGAATTGATGAAAGAGTTTGAGGTAAGATTTAAATCTCACGAGGAGTTAACAAGACAAGTGGGCCAATTAGACGAAGAGATGACTCAACTTAAAGAAAGCACATGGAAGCTTCCAAGTCACACCACCGTGAACCCACAACATCAAAGCTCAAGCACGAAGAATGTGAGGAATGTGCGCATTAATTTGGTAAATCTTCTTTCAAATGGTGAAGTTTCTAGTAATGAAAGCACTCCTCCACCAAAATATGTTGATGGTATGTTGGATGATATTGATGATGAGCTTGAGAGTAGGGAGCAAGAAATAATTGCAAAAATAATAGCGAAAAAGAATTAAAAAAATCTTTTTGTAAGAATTATTTAGATGAAACGCATAATTAGATCGAGGATAAAGGTGTGGAGGTTGATACAATCCTCTATCATTTGGCTTTAGTAAAACCAATAAATGCATCGGTGTTAAAAAACAGGACCCATCAAAGGAAGAGAGGTTGGAAAATTTTAAACAAGCTAAAATCAACTTACCATTACTTGATGCTATTAAGAAAGTTTTGTCTCATGTAGAATATGTAAAAGAGTTAAACACCTAGTAACAAAATAACAAGCTGCCAAAATAGTTTTGTTTGATTGCACATATAATTGTCGTTTGGTCGGGTGCCCTTCCCCGAAACTCCAATATCTAAGCGCCCCCTATTTTAGTCTAAGTAAGGGAATTTAAAACTGAATGGGTACTTCTATTTCTTGGAGTATGTGTGAGTATATTGCATGGGAGTCTATATGACCAATATGATTTTGGTCCTTTATATAAATTTGACACCACTATGGTGTTGGCTAATCAAACTCCTACACATCCAAGGGTGATGGTGGAAAATGTGATTGTGAAGGTTGGGGATTGCTCTGTCCCAGTTGAGTTTTTGTTGGTAGATTATATAGCAAGTGTTAAGGATATACAACTCACAGTCATACTAGGTATATTGTTTCAAGCAAGTGTTTATGCTATAATAAATTGTGCTAATGTAACTGTGAGTATGAAATTTGTAGACCGCAAATTGATCCTAAATATGTTTTCAAACTTAACTACGGACGAGTATGATCCTCTTGAAAAGGAGAATCACACCAAAGAAGAGTGTTTTCTAGTTTGCAGGTTTAAAGTAACAAGAAAAAAGGCGGTAAAGAAGAAGAAAAGTATGGTTAACGAGGAAATCGACAGAACTAAAACAGGGAAGCCACAAAAGAAGAAGAAGATTAAAAAGCCCGCTTGAGCTTAACAATGCAAAAAAAAAAAGAAGGTTAGCAATGTTTGGTGCAATGTGGAATACACATGAAAACCTACTTGAATACTAGTGGAGTTCAATTATAGAGGCTGAGGGGGGCAAGAGCTCCATTCAACCACCATGAGGTAGTCAGAAAATGTCGGCTAGCGACTATAAATTTAATTTTTCCAAAGACAACTTGAAGTAAGTGTGCTTTCCTTTTTGTTGTCAAGTTTACATGTGTTTGTGACATGAGTCGATCTTCGCGTGTTTTAGAGTGTTGCTTTGTTTGGTGTTTTTTCTTGTATTTTATCCTTAGTGGTGTTAAAAAATTTATTTGGGAAATGTTTTTGTTAATTGTTAATGGTGGTGGAAATGAGTTCTTGGAGGAAAAATGCTTAGCTACAATGGTTTAGATCTTTGTTCTTACACATGCTTCCAAAAGCACCATACATTGGGGGCAATGTATCCCAAGTGTGGGTATGGGAAAGAAATTTATTTTTTTTAAAAACGATGGCTTTAATCTAATTTTCTATATATTGAGAACAATGTTTTCCTCAAAGTGTAAGGATGGGGAAAATTGAAAAGCAAAATTGAAATTTTTTCGTCGTAAGTAACTCAATTAATCTTGAAAACCAAGCCGCACCATTTCACGTTTACCTGCTAGAGTATACATGTTGGTCCCTAGTCATGGTCATAAACTCTTTAAATTCCTTGATGAATTATTTTAGGTGAGAGTTTTTGAGAGAAAATTATAGAATTTACTAGCTAAGAATAACACTTTGTAGATCATCACATGCGTTATATCGATAAACCAATCTAATCTGTTTGTGAGATTTTGAGCCTTTCTTGAATTTGATATATATTTGCTTCTTTACATCTATTACTTGATTGAGAGCAGACATATACATTGGTTTGTTTGAGAACATGACTGATTTGATGCATCTCAAAACCATGAACTGAATGTTTGCACATAGAGGATAAAGGCTTTTAGGACACCTTCCTATCTTACCACCATATGATCACCTTTACCCAAAAATCCACCCTCAGTAGCCATTCTTGAACCATCTATCTACTCATTTGCTAAACCCACTTATCACCATATCATCACAATTTACAATCCATGTAGGTTATCCATGTTCGTTTTCATTCAGAAAAAACGCTGCCAATAAGAGGTCAAATGTCCATAAATGAAAGGGTATGAAAAGTAATAAAGTTATGGGTCGCATTTACCAATTGTTATTCGCTTTCTAGAAATAGAAAATGAGATGGTTTGTGTCTTGCGGACCTTGATAAGTTGAAGGTGCGTTTGGGAGGCTTTCCAGATCATTATGAGCAAAGACAAGCAAACCGTGGATGTGAAACAAGATTAATGGAGCAAAACGGGCATATCTTGGACTAGGAAAGGGGTTACAAGAACAATAATATATGAAAATGGGTTGTCTCGGCTAGCTGAAAAATTACTATAGTTAGAAAGCCAATCCATGTGTCCCAGATGTTGGCAGGGGCGTCTGGAACATTGCCAGCATCTGAGATGGGTGCTGGTAGTGAATCAGTTGGTAGCGTCCAACTTCATCTAGGAGAGTCCTGGACGCCTAGGACAGCATCTGGGACACCGTGCACTACGAGAGTTGGGGAAAATTCTCGTTTTGACTAGTTTTAAGGCCAATTCTAATTCCATCTTCACACGCTCGTTTTGGGGCTTCCATAGGGAGATTTTCAGAGCTTTTCAAGGTTCTAATAATCCATTATCACATTTCATTAAGAAATGATGAATAATCATCAACCATGAGCGGCTAATCTCTCCAAGATCGTCCTTGGACGAAAGATTGTGAGTTTTTAGGGTTTGTTTTTCATGTTTTAATTTTATACAAACATTTGTTAATCTTTGACTAAAATTGCGTGAATCATTTGTTGGTATTGTTTTTGAACTCAAAATTGTTAAGTTTTCTTAAAACATTGATGATGAGAAATGATTGCTACTATAAAGTGTTATTTATGCTAGAGATTGGTTTTTTTGTTCTTGATTGATAAAATATACAATTGTCTTTGATTCATATTGTGATGGTTATCTTGCACCGGTTGCATATAATAGACGATTCTTGGTGTCTAAGACTAGGATTTTAATTTGACAAACTCAAGAAATCATTGGTGTTCATAACATAATCAAACAATTCGTATTAGATAGCCCTAGATACTTGTTAATCCGAAACCCGGGTGTGATTCTTTTCCAAATATTGTTTACAACCCCATTTTAATTACTGTTTTGATAATCATTATTCCAAAGAAAAGCATTGTCTTGTTTTCTACAAACTAATTGGAATCACATTATTGTTTTCCACTTTCACATACAATTTTAAAGATAAATAGCAAGCTTCATAATCGACTCGTCTTATCAATCTAAATGTTGGATCTGAGTGTCTGTGTATAGTGTGTATTTTCTTGTAAAAACAGTTAATCAAATTAATAATTCAGTCAAACGGTAATAACGAAACACATCAAAATATCACAAATTGAATTGGGAATGATTGTAAAAGATTCATATATTGAATTCGATGATGTAATACAATCACAAGGTACATTTAATACTCCCCCTTACCAGGTGAACACACTCGCACTAAGTTTTTATGCTCTAGGCTCTTAGTGTTAACAATTACAAAGAACAATCAAAACCATGGTTGCAAAAGTCGCTATGCTCTCCCTAGTCAGTCGACCTGTGAGTTGAGAGTACTCAGCCTAGGCGGAGAGTACTCGGACATGTTAAATTATAAAGAAATTAGTTTTTAGAAATTAAATTTATGTCAAATAATATAAATTTACTAATATATATATAACAAAATACATGAAAATGATATTCATTCTTTAATATGATATGCGTAGAAATTATGTTTTATTTTTTTTAAGTTAAACTCGGCCCGAGTTGACCTACTAGATCCAATTCTGTCCGAGGTTGACCGCATTTCATTGATTCTGAGTAATTAGGGAGAGTTGAAGAAAGTATCCTTGGCATCCTACCTTGTAGTGACTACTCGGGGAGTACTCGACCTTAAAGACCTTGTTTTACAACCATGATCAAAATTATATATAGGAGGTGTGAACTGTTGGTGACATCATCTTGAAAGCGACCTTTAACAGCTTCATTAAATGATGTAACTGCCAGCAGTCCTGAAACTGATGGATTGTACGTTGTTACATTGAACTACTGCTCTTTGTAAGTTTGATGAGAACAACTGGATTTCATAGAACTGTTGGTTAGAAACCAGCAATTATATAAATCCTAAACTTCTGTCTTTGACTTGTTGACTTAGTCTTCTAGTCTTCGGTCTTTGACTTTGGTTGACCTTAACTGTTGACTTGTAGACCAGCGCTTTAACCATCAGCACTTGTTATTCTAAACTTTATTCTTTGAGGGTAGTACTATGATGTAGCAATAGTTGGTGCAGCTAATTATTGAAGCTTTCAATGGGAGAGAAACTACTCGACTTTGTAGATTATATTTTGACTTATTCAGGCAAGGATGATCGATCATTTGCTTTAATCATCAGCAGATCTTATATAACCCAATAATCTCCTCTAGATCTGTTGATGCCAACACACACTTATTTGAAACTATCATTTATTCTTTTATTTTGTTGATGAAGAGCCCTTTGAAAAGATTTGTTTGAAGTTTGGGCAAGGATAATTCCTTTATCTTCATCATAGTCAACTATATTTGACTTTATAGAGAAAGGTTCTCTATCTTCACAACTTTTAATATGTAAGTAGCTTCTTGTCTCTAAGTCTTTGGGTTAGGGAAGATTAGAAACTGCTACCCTTTGTATCTCTGAAAACCGGCAGGCGTCCTTTCTTCTAAGAGGTGTGAGATTATTAAACACCTTTTATCAAGGAATGGTTGATCCTTTTAGGAATAGTTAACAAGGTTAAGACCTTCAGAAGCTTATGAAGGATTTTCTGTGTTAACAACTCCCAATTGTGTGAAGTGCTGGATTTTTGAAAACTACTGAATGTTCTATATTTTAGCTTCTAGTTGTTTATAGGTCAGCAGTTTCTGGATTATATTGATAGTCCAAAACTCCTTGGGTTTTTGTGGAAGTGTCTTTTAATCCTTATTTACCTACCATCTTGACTCTTCTTTACTAATCTAGTGATTTGTAAGAAGCTTTTAGAAGATATCAGTTGAATTTTCTAAGGAAGGAAGAATACTGGCTTTTCTTAAAAGTTATCCAGATTCTTGAAAGTACTAGAAGAAGGTAGGATGAATACATTACGTGATAGGTGGAATTTTAGTATAGTATTTCCCTCTTTTTGGTATCCGCATATTGGTTGGATAAAGAGAATAACACCCCTACTGGTTAGTGATAAGGCGGTTATTTCCTTACCAGTAGTTTGGCTTTCTGTGGCTGGTAGGAATTTGAGAGTGACTAGTGGATATAAAATTTTGAGCTCCTGTTTCGGAGGCCAGCTGTTGGGTATTTTCATGGTGCAGTTGGTCTTAGCTTAAACATGTTGGTGACCATCTACTTGAGATTGGATAGCTCAACTCTCAGCTTGTTTCATCAATTCAATAAGTTATAGAATTCTGGCATCATTCAATCTAGTGAAATCATATGCCCCCACAGAGTGTGATTATATCACAATTTTTCAAAACTATGATGCCCTTTTTTCTTGGTACTATGGACTTCCAGTTGTTTTGTCTTCTTGAGGAATATTATTGTCTGCAAGGTGGTCTTACTTATGTTTCCACTATCAACATGTGACCAAGTGAGGTTACTCGGAAGAGTGGAAGCCACACATATTATTGCCTGCAAGGTGGTCTTACTTATGTTTCCACTATCAATTTGTGACCAAGTGAGGTTAATCGGAAGAGTGGAAGCCACACATGCAATCTCATCAACTGGTTATACCTAAGATGGATTTTACCTCTTCTTCATGTGGGTGAGGAAGTGAATTATGTAACATCTGAGCATTAGTCTGGAGAATTATCTCTTTGATGTGGCAGTGAGATTTTGCTCAATTGTGATGTTCAAAAATTCATCCAACATGAAATCTGTAAACTAATAAAAAGAGATAACAATATTTTTAGTTTGTGAAATAGTTGTTTGAATAGAACCATCAAGATTAGATGTGAAGAAGTAACATTTATCCTATGTGAGAGTGAATATGTGTGTCCTATGTAGAACTAGTGAGCTTTTGAGGAATGATGTAACATGTCAGCATGTTTTTGTGAAGTATGTTTTCTTGGGATACCATAGGAAGGTGTTTTTTTCCTAGGATAGACAGATGCAGTGGACCTAAAATGATGTCCGATATGAGAAAACATACCTGATCTTACCTTTGTATTCTTGCTTTTGACACGAGGAAGGTTGAAACAAGTGTTTTGAAAACAGTTGTATTGAAACCAGTCTTTTATGAACTACTGGTAAATAACCAGAAGTTTATTCTATTTTGATAAAACAACTGTATGTGACCATAGGTTTTAAATTTTGAGTTTTTAACAAAAATAAGAAATAAGAATGATGTTGTTAATGAGGGTTTTTTTTTTTTGTTGCAAATTCTTATTCTTATTCTAATTCTAACATTCCAATCCTAGAGATTAGACTTTGAAATGGTAGTGTGTCCAATAGTTTTCTAACGATACCTACAAGTTCATTTGCAGAGGACACATGTTAAATTAAAATCAGACCTTTTTCATAACAATCTCTGATAAATTGGTGTTTGATATCAATATGCTTGGTTCTTTGAGTGTTGGACAAGATTCTTTATGATATTCTAAGTTGCTTCACTATCTATTTTGGTAGGAGTTTTCAAAGTAGTTATTTCATAATCCAGCAGTTGATTTTGCAACCATAAGATTTGACCAGTACAACCGACTACTGCAATATTCCTAGCCTCGGATGTTGAGTTGGATACAACAGTTTGTTTTTTGCTTTTTGCTCTACCAATGCATCTCCCAAATACCACCATCCACCTATGGCTGACTTTCTTGAAGTAAGGCAACCTACAAAATCAATGTCTAAAAAGCTAACAAGCTCAAAATTGTCACTAGCTAGATACCAGATTCCCAAGGTTGGAAACCCTTTGAGATATCTGAATATCCTTTTTGATATCTGAATATCCTTTTTACAGCAATAAATGTGATTCTCTTGGTGGTCTCATCGACAGGTTTGCAAGTTGGATCAGAATCTAATGACTTAGATGTACACATGGGAGTGGTACAAGTTCTACAGTTTTCTAAATCAAATTTTTAAGAGGTTTTAACATATTTAGTTAGATGTATGAAGGTTCCTCTATCAAGTTTCTTAACTTATAAGCCTAAGAAACACTACAATTTACCCATGGCACTCATTTCAAATTTTGAAATGCTTCACATAAATTTGGATTAGTTGATGCAGAGTTTTGTCAGTTTTCCCCCTCAAACTTGTAGACATGATTTGGATAATAAGCATCTACAAATCCAGGAGGTTGACATACATACACCTCGTCATTGATTTTTCCATAAAGGAAGGCACACTAGATATCCATTTGATATCCCTTCATTTTGTGAGTAATAGAAAAAGCAAGGAATAGTCTGATTGCGTCCAATCTGGCTACTGGAGCAAAACTTTCATCATATTCTATTCCTTCTTCTTGTCTATACCCTTGGACCATAAACCTTGCTTTGTTCTTCACCACAATGCCTTTTTCATCATATTCTATTCCTTTTTCTTCAGTGGTTTGATCCTTGTCTTTTGAGGATGTCAGAGGCAATATAAAAACTTATGTTCTATAATCCTCTTTACTTAGGCAATATAAAAACTTATGTTCTATAATCCTCTTTACTGGTTCTAGTAGTTTGTTGAGAACTTGAAACTATTGGTTTTTCTTCTGATTCAAGTGTGAGGGTTTCTAGATCAAACAGTTCAACTGGGTTGGCAGGTATTCTAAGTGTGGACATTTCCTTGAATTTTACATTCAATGTTTCTTCAATTACTTTACTTCTGGAATTAAAGACTATATAGGCTTTTGTAGTTGAACAATACCAAATAAAATATCCATAGTCTACCTTGGCAGCAAACTTTGATATGGAATCTTTTAGGTTGAGAATGAAGTAAGAACAACCAAAAACTTTGAAGAAGGAAATCAATGGTTTGAACTTCATAGGCAGTCTTTTAGTGTCATTGATTGATTAAAACCCTGTTTTGCACATAACCAGCAGTATTCACTGCTTCTGCCCAGAACGATAGTGGTAGACCTGAGTCAACTAGTATGGATCTAGCAGTTCCAATTAACGTTCTTTTCTTTCTCTTGACAATCCCATTCTGCTGTGGTGATCTTGGCACACTGTACTATCTTACAATCCCTGTACTATCACAAAATGAATTAAGAGTGCAATTTTTTAACTTTGTTCCATTATAACTTCTGAGCATCTTGACAGGTAGATCATTCTGCTTCTCAATCATGATAATGAAGTTTTTACCAATTTCAGTAATTTCATCTTTGGAATGTAGGAAGTAAGTCCAAGTGAATCTTGAATAGTCATCAACAATGACCGAACAATATCTTTTCTTGGCTAGACTCATTATCCTCACAAGGCCAAACAAATCAAGATGGAGCAATTGAAGGCATCGAGTAGTTTTGGATTTTCCAATGGACTTATAACCTTATGTTGTTTCCCTTTAGACAAGAAACACAGTGTTGATCACACTTGAATCCTTTCTTAGGAAGCCCTCTCACAAGTCCTTGATTGGGAACATCATTAATTGTTTGCAAGTTAATATAGCCTAACCTCCAATGCCACAACTCAATTTCCTTTGGTGACACCTTAGAGATTAGGCATACAGTTTGTGGCATGGGGTTGTTCTTTAACATATCAACAACATATACATTTTCACTCTTGTTTGCCACAAGCTGAGCATCAACAGCAATTAAGCACTCAATTTTCTTTGAAAGTTTTTGCCCAATAATTTTACAAGAATTCTTGGTAAAAATGTACCATATCCTTTGTCACACATTTGTGGCACACTTAGTAGATTGAAGTTCAAGTTTTTACTCAAACAATGATAACTAAACACATCAAACTATCACATATGGAATTTAGAATGATTGCAAAAGATTCATATATTGAATTTAATGATGTAATACAATCACAAGATACATTTAGTACTCCCCCTTACCAGGTGAACACACTATCACTAATTTTTATGCTCTAGGATCTTAGTGTTAACAATTACAAAGAATAATCAAAACTATATATAAGAGGTGTGAACTACTGGTGATGTCATCTTGAAAGCGACCTTTAACAGCCTCATTACATGATGTAACTGCCAATAGTTGTGAAACTGCTGGATTGTTACACTGTCACATTAAACTACTACTCTTTTATAAGTTTAGTGAGAACAACTGGATTGCACAAAACTACTAGTTGGAAATAAGCACTTCTTCAAATCCTAAACTTTTGTCTTTGACTTGTTGACTTGGTCTTCTAGTCTTCAGTCTTTGACTTTTGTTGACCTTGACTGTTGACTTGTTGACCAACACTTTGACCATTAGCACTTATTCTTCTAAACTTGATTTTAGCACTTTTTCTTCTAAACTTGATTTTTTTAGGGCAGTAGTTTGATTTAGCAGTAGTTGGGGAAACTGTTTTGTAAAGCTTTCAATGGGAGAGATATTGATGGACTTTGTAGATTGTATTTTAACTTATTTAGGCAGGATGATGGATCTTTTGCGTTTTGGAACACTAAATCTAAACACTGACCACAAACTTTTCGTAGTTCGACAATCTTCTTACCATTAGATATATAGCTAAGAGTACTAAGGAACATATTTAAATTTATCTTTGACCAGACTCTCGACATCTGATCAATAACAGCAACCTTCGCAGCTACTGCCTACCATGTCTGCTTCATTGTTCTATATATATCATGATCTTGTATCTGTTGGATAACCGGTTGCACTCCATACCACCATCTAGTGTTGTTCTATAATAAGGTAACCGAACATGAACCTATGATTTCATTACTAACAGATGTGTTAGTCCATTAAAATGGAGATTTATATGTTGTGTGGTTTTAGTGAATTCATTTTGGATAAAATAATTTGGCATTTTAAATATAGGTGGGAAAGAGCTTAAGATCTCTCTCCATATACAAGTAATAACTTTAGTTTTATAATTTCAAGTATTAGCGTAATATATTTTACTAATAGCCGATCCCATTCTTTACATTTTCTTTTAACTCAATACTTTTCAAGTTACATCAAAACAGAAGGTAGACGGGCAACAAGCTACACCGCCAACCTTTTCTGAATTGCAAACCCTAACTTTCCAAAGACAAACCCCTGCCTCCCTCGGTTGAACAATTGCTGTGGATGACCCGTTGGACCCTCGTCAAGAAGTGGATAGCTTCTTGTGCTAGGGAGCCAAATGTATCAAAGGCAAAAGGGACAAAGACATGTTGGTTCTCTACGCAACCTTTAGCGTGCTTATCCACTTGATTTTTCCTTCCTTGTTGCTTGTCCAGCTACAAACCCGTTTTCCCTTAAACCAACCAAAGGGAAAACCCGTGAGGTCCACACAAGTATGTTTTCCCCTAGCCCAACCAAAGACGAGGAGATCCGCTGGTCGCAGAGTAGATCTCCTTTCCATAGGGTCCATAAGGATATTAAAAAACTATATAGTTTGTTCGGTGTTTATAATTAACTATTTGCATAAATGGACATCATTTAAATTAAAATAATTAAATTTTATGTAATATTGTTTATTGTTAATGGCTCACATGGGTAATTTCATATAGATTGCTATTGTATTGATTGAAAATTGTACAATATTGATTGATTGTGTCATTGCACTATTATAGAATAGTTTCACACTGATCGAATATTGATCGTTCTGATTGACTTATCGTTATTGGTATTGTTTTTCCGTTATTGAGCAATCCTTGGCTCAGTTGTGTTTCTTTTTTTCCCTCTTATTTCTTAAACAGGTACTCAGTGAGATAATGGAAATGTGTGAAGAGTGATAATAAAATGCTAGAGTTGGAAGCAAGGATTTCAATAAAATTTCATATTTAATAAATTTGGACGTTTTTCTGTTGAGACCGTTGTGTCGTTTTAGGATTTTTTTAAACCAATGAAACTAATATTATAATTAAGTCATTAATTATCTATGATTAATGTATTGTGTGACACGTCAGCCCTAATTAGATCAGGTGTTACACTCTGTACATCTGATTGTTTTGGCATGCATATTGGATATACATGAGGAATGATTGAATTATCTCTTTAGGTTGGATATGAGAGTTACGTGCATCCCGAACACTGGTATCCTTGATCGAAGAAGCATATGTTTGCATTATATTTAAAGTTAGATGTTCTATGATTCATGGACAAATGTTGTATTGTATGTTTTCCACTGTGATGTTATTGAAGTTCCAATTTTTAAAAACGATGCTTTTGATGTATGTAAAAGGTACTTAAAACCGTAAGAAAACTATTGTCAACCAATAATTTTTTTTATTTTTCATCCTTCTTATGTGCTATTTATGTTTAAAAAAAAACAATATGTAGTTCGTGAGATACATATTATCTAGCTTGTAAAAATTTTAGAAAAAAAATATATAGCTCGTGAAACTACATATATGTCGCTTACGAGTTACATATATTTATTTTCGCGAGATACGGATTTTTTAAATTATTTTTACAATACTAAACTTTTAATTCAAAGAAATGAAAAAATAATAAAATTATTGATTGTTTGAAAATGTGTTCTTAGTTTTCAAGTTTTTAGTGGTTTCTCTTAAACCTAACCCATATGTGTTTGTGTTTAAGTTTAATTTGGGGATTATTTAAATTGTAACTAAATAGCCATGTATTACTTATGTTCTCATGTTCGTAAATAAACATTAAACATGCAAGCCCAAAACAAGACACCAGTTAACTGTTTCTTTATTAGTATTGAAGGTTTTTAATACATAACTATGGATTCTATTTATCTGTTTAACTTGTCTGCCCAAAATCCTTCAACCCTTTAATTTCAACCCTCAACCTTTAAAGATTAAGATCCTTGATCTTTTATTTAGTTATTTTCATATTAACTAGTTTTTCAACCCTTTAATTCTCTTATGTGTTGTGACGGAAATTCAAACACTACCGATTCAGTTCGTCACATTATTTGCACTTAGCGTAGCAATCAAAAAGGAAACCCAAAAAATAAAGTTGTCGTGAGATACCCAAAAGGATATCAAAACATGTTTTACATCAATTAGAAACAGTATAAATGAATATCGGCTTGTTCACGAACTGTTTATAAATGCTTATCGAACGAAATTTCTTGTTCGTGTTCGTTCATTAAGGAAATGAATGTGTTCATGAATTGTTCACAAACACTTACAACATGTAAAGAACTCAAATAACTATTCATGAACATAAATAAACACAAATAATGTTTATGAACATAAATTGATACACACGAACATATATTCATTTTTAGAATAAATTGTGCATTTTTCATCACAAAGATTACCAAGAATCCACCAAAAAGTAAATAAACACTTAACAAGATTATCTTAACACAATTAATATAACTGTCATAAACATGATTATCATAAAAATTAAGAAGTTTGTCAAGCTTAAACACAAACTAAAATTTAAATGCTCAAATGAGGAATGTCTGGGGAGGATATAGTATAGCTAGAGTTTCAAAAATTTTAAAACAAAAAATAATAAAACAAAATACAACATATAAAAAACTTTAAATGAATACAAATGAATATAAACGAGTGAACATAAATGAATATATTACCAAAAGTTCACGAACATAAACGAACAAACACAACCTCTGTGCATGTTCATTTGTTTAACTTAACGAACGAAATTCGAGTTTGTGTTCATTCATTATTAAACGAACGAACATAAATGAACTTCTGACAAAACGGTTCACAAATTGTTCGTTGAACATACAGATGGTTTACAGCCGTAGTTCTAGTTCTAAGACACTAGTACTAATGTTGTTTGGTAGGAATCGTTTTGGTTCGTCAGGGCTCTGACACTCTCTATAGTTTACAATACAAAAAAGAACACTCTATTTTGAATGCAATTTCATTTCAATAGTGTTCGAGCGGAACTACAATTGAAATTTATACCACAAACCATACAAATAAATATTGGTACCGCTAACGAAGTTGTTTGAACAAAAATAAGCACATCGCAACGGTATTCGAAATTGGTTAATTTAAAAAACCTTAAAATTGTTTAAATTAATAACATAATGTATAAATTAAAAATAACATAAATAAAAAATATATATATATAAAATAAAAATAATATAAACTAAAAAACAAATTTATTAAAATTAATAACATTACATAAAGTAGATAATTAAACCTGAACAAAGTAGATAACTAAACATAAACAAAGTATATAGTTAATCATCAACCCCGAACCATCGGAGTTGACATCTGGATGCACAGCTGGATGCATACGAGGATGATTTCTTAGTAATTGTTAGGATGACATGTGAGTATATATTCTATCGTTTTGAAACTCGTATTCGTGAAGGATCTCGGCAATTGCTTTCGCCTTTGTTCTGCCATCACCGCAAGCCATCAAGATGTTGAAGAGCCAATTAAATTTGCAAACCTTCATGAACAGAGTCTTAAACCTTGAAATTCGAAGAGTGGTTGGTTTCACCTACAAGTTGATGGAATTCTTAAAATAAGGTTATTCACTTCCTAGCCTATTCTCGGACACGTTAACCAAAGCTATTTCTTCATCTTTTGTCAAGGTCTTCTTGTCATTTTTTATGAGTCTTTGTAGTGAATTGTGAGTTGAGAAGTGCACATATAGGTTGAAATACGAATTGAATTTATAGCAAGTAAGGAAATAGTCGTTGCAAAAGTAGTCGTTTGAAAAATTACCATTGGAAAGATTAACTATTTCTTTAGTATTTAGTTTGAATTTATTATTAAACAATTATACCAGATAACGAAATAATATAAAATAATGAAGAACTAAATAATAATATAACTAATTATAGATTAGATAAATAAATTATAAATAGGTTAAATAAAAGAAAACTATGTAATAAGGTGGATAATAACGTTGGAATTTAGAATGTTTATTATTGAATTAAAATGAGTTTGGAATGAAGTGACATGCATATGTGACAAGATGTGACAGATTTGCATTTCAAACTCAACTAGAATTTAGGATCTGCGCATTACGACGAAACCATTAAACCGAAAAAAATAGACTTAATAATGTTGAACCACGCATCTGGATTACAACGTGTTTATTCGTAAAATAGACGGAACCATAAAAAATAGAAAAGAATAATTAACTCGATTTAGGCCTACGCATTGCCATAGAGTTGTTTAACTAGAAAAAATAGACGTAAAAGCCTTGAATCACACAAACACATTACAACGTGTTAACTTGTAAAATTTATAACAAAACGTAAAACACTTGTAAAAGAATAAATAAATTGAAACGATAGTAAAAAATAGTAACTAATAATAATAATTATTATAATAATAATAATAATTGTATTATAATGAGAAGGCATGTAAGAAACCTTTACTTGAATAAATTAAAATAAAAGGTATTAATAAGTTAAAATAAAAGCATCCTTTTTAATATTAGTTTTTACATACGTGTACTAAAAGTTGTATAGAGTTGTAAAAAGTTGAATAGTAAAACATAGACATAAAAAAAAGTTGTAGATTAATAATGGGTTGATATACTATCGGAGAGTCTCTAATAACAAAAATTGTCATATATCGTTTTTCTTACTCAATTTTCAAAGCTGCATCACATTATAATGCTACCTTAGTGTACATGTTTACTGACGATCGGTAATAAATTCTCTATTCATATCTATATATTTCTACTAAAACTAACTAATTTTTTTTCTTCTTTGTAATTAAAATACTTTTTATATTTTTATCATTATACTTTTCTTTCCTTCACTCACAATTATTTCTAAAAATATTAAAAAAAAATTATAAGATTTTCTCTCTCCAGATTTTTTTCTATATATTTAGTAACTTTCCTATATATTTTCTCTCACAACCACTCAAAAACACTAACAATCATTACGTGTAATATAACTAAACTCCCTCATATATTTTTAAGGTTTTTATTATGAATGCTCTAAATATTGATTAAGCTTATTAATTAAACTAAACATAAATAATTCATTAAAAACCCATCTATTTATTTTGTTAGAATTTTCTTTAATTATGTTGCTATTTTCTTAACGACAAATTTCTTGAAATATATGTACTCTTCATATTTAATTAAACAGTAAGGATATATTTAATTTCTTATAATCCTTACTAATTATTTAACAAGTTCTAAAAATTAGTTAAAATTATTATAATAAGGATATATAATAAATTAAATAAACATAATGGAAAAAAATATATATATATATTCTGCTTTAAAGGAGAGAATGATGTTTCTTTATACATAAAAAAGTTTTCTACATAAATGTGCTGTATGGAAGACAAAATATAATCATTTTTATGCCTAAAATATAAAATCCCACTTATTTGCTCATGTACAAAAGAACAAGAATATGAAGAAGAAGAAGAAAATTAAAAGTTTTAAAATAAAAAATTAAAAAGATTAACAAAAATGGTACAATGACACATGCACCCGCACTCGATTTAGAACTTGAAATTATCGTATGTGATGATCACAGAATAATGGTAGTTTTCAATGGTGGTGGTGATAATAACATGCAATCAATTACTCTATACCCATCGAGTATATTGTTGACATATAGATATATACCTACAATGCCCATTATTACAAACCAATACATATCGGTACAAACTTTTAAAGAAAAATTGTACATATATTATGTACCTGTTTTATATAGTACTCTATCACGCTTTCTTTTGGAAATACACGATGTACGTAGTGTTTAGAGTTAGGAGAATTCATGTAGACACGATATGTAAATGTATAAATGTAGTATTCTACGGTTGATGCATTTAACCTATGATTTATAGAATAGTTGTTTACTCATGTGTTGTGATGAGGTAAATCCATAATCCGAACCACTTTGATTCGGACAAGCACAAAAGTATTCACTTTACACGTTCATGAGCTTTCATGTGCGAGCTGCAAACGATGTGAAATATAATAGAATGTGTTTCAATAGCATAGCGAAGGTAGTGTGTTCGAACAACGTAAGGTGTTTCTCTAAAAAAATGTATTCATTCTATTCTCTGTGCACTTACTATATCCGATATGACTGGTGAATACAGCATATTTTAACGTTAACTGCGAAAAAACCACCACATTCGTATATTGTATTTTATGTTGATCATTCACCATTAATACATTGATGTTAACTTTTATCCGTTTATATATTCATTTTAGAGTTAAATGTCATTTTAGTCCATGTGGTTTGGGTCATTTTGCTAGTTTAGTCCAAATGTTTCATTTTTCGTCTGTGGGTTCAAAGGGTTTTCACTGTTGCCATTTTAGTCCACTAGGTTAACTTCATCGATTTTTCCTGTTAACGAGAAGGGCAATTCAGTCATTTTATATGTAATTCTGTCAACTAGAAGGGCAATTCTGTCATATAAATTGACTGAATTGCCCTCTCGTTAACAGGAAAAATGGATGAGGTTAACCTAGTGGACTAAAATGGCAACGGTGAAAACTCTATGAACCCACAGACGAAAAATGAAACATTTGGACTAAACTGACAAAATGACCCAAACCATAGGAACTAAAATGACATTTAGCTCTTCATTTTATTAAGTCGAAAACGTTTAGAAGTTGATTTCACACTACTTATTTAGCGGCCGATCTGATATTCCTCTATAGTAATCAAATATGTTCAACCACTATTATAAGTTAAATTTCAGAGTCGTGTGAATTAAAGTCACCGCAAACATTGTTTCTTCATGTCTTCTAGAAAAACAATCGATAACTTTATTGAAAACACATATGAGCTTTTGTCGCATCTCCAAATTATTCGTTCCTATTTCATGTTTGTTACGGTCCCTTTACAAATCATTATAACCAACAAATACACGTTAAAATAATATCCATCTTTATTTCAACATGCAACTCGTGTAGTCAAGTTCGAGCTACTTGGCACATATAAACGTTACATCCTTAATTTTCCTTGTATGTTGGTAGTTTTGACACATTTACATGAGACTTGTATAACTAGACATTACTCGCGTAACGTGTTATTTAAAACATATATGAAATAACCAAGATCAACCTATCAACTCACGAATGGAGACACTACCTACACTAACAGCCCTTTCGAAGAGGAATAACAATTTTGGACCTGTTGAATGTAGATTATGTGGGGAAGGAGACGAGTCAATGGAACACCTTTTAACCACTTGTTATATCGCAACCCGTATATGACAGTGGGTCGCAAATTTGTGAAACATGCCGGATTTCATTTCTTTCTCGGTGAAAGACGACCTCGATTTTAGTAAACATGTGAAGCTGGAAAAAGATAGAGCTAAAGTGGTGCAAGTGATCGTACTTACGGCTTGTTGGGGGATTGGCGGGCACGTAACAGCTGCAAACCAGTGTGCATTGGAAAGCTTATTGATGAAACTAAAGCCACAAGTGTATCTTTGGATAAAAAACAGATCGAAATTAAAAGATCTAAAGTGGGAAAATTAGTGCAGCTTCAAACTATAGTCGTTTGCATTACGTGAGGTTTCTATTTTAGTCTTTTGGTGTTTTGTTTGAACCAGCCGCTCCTAGCACCTTGCTAGATCGGTTTTTATTATGAATGAAAGTTGATTGTCGCTGTTAAAGGAAACCTATCAAGCCACGAGCTAACTTGAGTTGAATACGAGTTGAGGATTACGAGAAGGGTCATCTCAAAACAACAATGGATTAAAACAAACAAACAGATAACAAATTCAAACGTAGAGTGGAGATCATTTGGCCATGTGCTTAGGCTTTTCCCTCTTGTCTAATAGAATATTATACTTTTTTTGGCTTCGTTCTCTTTTTAATCCTTCACCATCATTACACTTCTTGAAAGTATCCCCCCACAACATACCCACACCCACATACACATCTCTCTCACATGTGTGATGTGTGTCTCATGGCCAGAAACCAAACCTCCTATATATAAGGATCTAGCAACCCATTCAATACACATAAGTGAACACAATGTGTATTGGCAATAACAAAGAATACATGGCACCATCTTCTCTTCTTATGCATAACCAAAAAGCGAAATCGAAGCTTCAAATGCGGGTCAAGGTTCGAATTCATAGGCTTAAAAGGTAAATATTACATAAATTTCTTTGTGGGTATGTATGAATTATGATTATTTATGTTATATCAGAAGACATAAAGTTTATTAATTGTTTTTTGTGGTTTAAGGGTTAACAAGTTTATTGAAGAACCGACGAAACACGAAATGGAGATGAGAAACCTGAAGTTGTACATGGAGAACATGAGAATCTTGAAGGAGAATGAAAGGCTGAAGAACAAAGCCAAAATGCTTCATCAAGAAAATCTTGATCTGTTGTTAGAATTAGAGAAGAAAAAAGTCAAACTTTGATTATTTCTCAAGTACCCTCTTCCTTGATGATCATTTTGATATATGGGGCATCTTTGGAATTTAGAAAAACACAAAAACTCTAGTATTTTTGGGTGATTAATTTGCTATAATTCGTAACTATTATGGTGTAGGGTGATAGAAGAATGGTGGTATGATGTCAGAAATGATTTTATTAATCTATTAGATTTATTAAAAATGACTTTGTTATTTTATATTGTTCTTTAGCTTAATATTATACTGCTGGTATGATGGATCTTTATAGTTTAATGGAGACGACTTTTAAAAAAGTCAACCCTCGAGCCACTAATGGTTGGGAAATATGTAGCTTCTGTACATGTATGAGATATTGAGATTATAAAAACCACAAATTCTTCCAACACGATAAACCCAATGATCTTGATTTAACATAACAAGATTAACACAAATATTGACTTTTAACTGCTGGGTTTTCAAATTAGGGATGTTCGCAGTCTGGTTTGGCCGGTTTCAACTAAATTGTTGGGCAAAACCGTTAACCAGTGTTTTAGGAAAGACAACCCAAACCAGCTAGTTTTCATGGTTTTATCGTTCAGTTTTGGTAGCATGATGGTTCTAGACAAAATAAATAAAAATTAAAAGCTCTTTGAATTAAATTTGAAAAAATACAACGATTGTTCATGAATATTTTATGCTAGTTTAGGAACTCGTGTTAGTAACGAAATTTAGGTATAAATTATTAAGAAATTTACCAAAAGTAAATACGAAGAGGTAAAATAAGAGGAGTTGGAAAAAAATCTTAGACTCATAAAATTGTTACACGTGCACTTACTTATTTATTAGGTATAGATATTCATAGCTTTGAATTTCTGAAATTATAAAAGATTAGATAATCAATGTTAAACGACGGATTTGGTTTAAACAACCTGTTGCAAGTTCCAAACCATAAACAAAATCGAAAACCGCTCAAACCAGCCAGCTTATCTAAATCAAACTGGACAAACCGAATACATTTTAAACTGGCCAAACCAACTAACTTTCTTTAGTTTCAATAATTATCTCGGTTTCCACGGTTTATGAACACCCCTAACTCAAACAATTAATTTTGCAGTTAAAACAACAAATTATCTGCCTTTTTATGTTTGAATTCCTATAATAATGATAATACTAATAAGACTTGTCAAGTGCCATTGGAATATAAACAAAATGCTCAACTGTATAAATAATGTCTTTGATTGATTCCTACCTGCAATTATTATTATATCAGATTTTTAACACTAATTTTATGCAATAAAGAATTAAAGATTAAAAAAAAGTCAAAACTTTTGGCATATAAATTCTTTTTTAATTGCAGCTCCAAAGTAAAGTTGTTGAAACAAAGCTTTGGCCCTGTTTCCTACTTTTGTGGAAACCTGGAATAGTTGAATTCATTTGTTTATCTTTAGGATATAACTCGCGGTATGTTTGTAATTAGTTTGATAATAACTCACCCGTTATCCGCTCTAGCTTATTTGGATGAATCTAGTTGACTTGTACATACTTTCGAGCAGGGTTCGAGTCGCTCATTGACCTGCTTGAATAAATTTTCATCTTTGATCTTTCTTTAATCTCGTAGGGCTGTCAAGACTTCAAGCTTATTACATGGATGATCCAACTTTAATCCCATATTTTGGATTTTGTATGTAACGAGTAAACGCTAACCCGCGCGTTGCGACGGGACGTTGATTAGAGATGTTTTTAATATCACTATATGTGATAACCATTTAACTCTTGCCGGAAAGGAAGATAACGAAAAAAGTAAAAGTTCAATCATCATTAACTTGTATTTTCTAATATATGATTTTTTATGACCCAGGCATTGCAGCTGAATCGGCACATCTAATCAAATATACATGTAAAAACATCAGTGTAGGGTATTTGTAAGATTTAATCCGAAACTTAATACGATAATAATAATTCGACATAGGTTAATCATTAATGAACTTTGAGGCCGAAGACTCTGTATGCTAATTTGGCAATTCAAAAATTTACATAATATATCCAAATTACAAATCAGGCAACTTGCACTAAGCATTAAGATATTCTTTGGTCACTCCACATAAGTTGAACCAAAATAGAGATTGGTGACACTGTTTCGATATAATGCACCAAAAAACAGATCCATCATAGTTCAATGATCTGAAGCTCACCATCTACAACTACATATCAACAACCAATGTCACTACAAATTAAACACACCTTCTTCCACTTCAATTTCAATTCCTTTGATTCTAATGCTTTCTTATGCTTCTCGTTCATCTCCACCGCGGCCGCCACAATTGACCACCAAAAGCCACCGTCTAACTCCAATTCCTTACCTTTACCTCATTATTTTTGTTCGCCCCGCTGAACCCCAACAATTGCACTACAAATTCGTTTATGCTTTTCGATAAACACATAGAATGCAGTTCAAAACTAACACAACAGCTACTTGAAAATCCAAAGTAGAAAGACTTGGATCTCTCCAAATATAAGAGCTAAAGAAAACATGCCACATCAACCATGAAGAATTGAATGAAGAACCTGAATACATAATAAACATTTGTGATACTACATGATGGTTCGAACAACAAAACAAATTGTGAAACCACGTGATGCCTCGAACAATATAATATAGTGAGTAGATTGAAAAACCCAACAAAATTGGTCATTAGAACATATATATTTTTTTGTTGGACACAAAATCATCAAAGTAACTGCAAAACCATTGTAACGAAACACTACATATTGAACAACAGGAACAAACAGTAAATCGCCATGGATGGATAATTAGATCGTGCAAAGAAATGACAAAATTTGATTCACAAATTTGAAACCGCAGAGGGAATTATAACAAACTACCGATACACATATTTGATGAACGTCAATTTTAGAGATGAAATTGTAGAAGCATACCGATTTAATTGATATGGCCATTGCAGGATGAAGAGTTGCAGAAAATCACAGGACGTTCGATGAATCATCCGATATCAACTATAAGACCGAGAATCAAGAAACACAACAATCAGATGATGAATTTAACATTGAATGAACCAAACCATCAGTTACAATTGTTCATCCAGAATTTATACTTGTCGGGATTGCAGCGAAGGGTTGCGACCCTTAATTTTGGTGAAGCGCTGAAGGACGCAACTGTTGGGATTGACTTTGTTCCGGCGAAGGGTTGCGACCCATAGTTTTGGTGAAGCGTCGCATCCATAGAATACCGGTGGACTAATACATTGTATCGTTTTGTGAACCGTTATTAGAATTGACGGGAACCCTTGGAACCGGTTTTATGTTGCTAATTGTATTATTATATAACTATCATAAATTACACATTTTTTTGTTAAAGGACATAGCCCGGCAAATTTTATTTATAAGAAGAATTATAAAAAAGAACTCACCTTTAATCCAAATTGTTTGGTACTTTGTAACGCTTGTGGTACTTAACATCGAGGAACGTAAAATTAATTGTTAAAAGAATAGATGAAATGACCATTTTACCATGTGATATAATAGGCGCAGTGATTTTAGATCCAAGGATTGTTTGCATCATTGCAATTGCTTACGTAGAACACTTGTTGACCCAAAAAATGTGTGTTTGAAAAGTTAATGTGACCCATGAGACATTTAAGAATAATTATTCACATAAGGTTGATTTATATTAATATATAATGTAAATATTAGAAATAATTACTCTTAAATGTCTCATGGGTCACAAATCTTGGATGCCAACTGTTCAAACAGACACATTTGTTGGTGAGCAACTGTTGTACATATTTCCGTCGGTAGAATGTTATATGAATGATCATTATACATGTGTTATAAACAATTTTCATACTGGCAATGATGTGAATAGTCTTTGGATCTAAATTCACAACACCAGTATACCCATTATATCATAAGGTAAAATGGCCATTTCGTCTCTTTTCAACGGTTGGTTTTAACATCACTCAGTATTAAGGACCACTAGGGGTGTGCAAAAAACTGAATTAGCCGACCCATAACTGAATAAAAAAACCGATGGGTCTTTTTTTCTGACAACCAATATTAATGAGTCGGTTATGGGTTTTTATATTCCCATATCCGCCTTACCGAACCGATGGTTAATATATTCACGGTTAACCGGACCGTATAACCGACCCATTCACACTAGCGGTAGAGTTGGAGTGGACTTGGAGCCTAGAGAGGAATACCAAGCGTCCAAAAGGCTCACTCTTTAGCTAGCAGCACCATCTTTCAGAAAGCTACACCACGAGGGGAGGGGGTTGCAAGAAAATCAGCAACTTCCTACTCAGTTCCTACTTTTGTTTGATGTTCTAGTTATGTTCTTCGTTATTTAAAAACTAGCCAACTAGGTTTCTACATGAAAATGTTCTTATGCTGACTTAGGTTTCTGCATGAAAAAAAAATTTATTGAAAAAAAATCACAAGATTTAAGTTTCGGCATCACAAGGTTCAATAGAAATATTTGATCATGATTTAAGTGTCTCCATGAACAAGGTTCAATACAACTGGATTTAAGTTTTTGCATTGCATTAACAAAGAAGAATAGAACAGAAGTTACATGACTCGTCTAACACATATCCAAATCTTTCCTATTAAACAGAACTAAAGTTATACTGTTATAGGGTTTTAGTTTAGTTTAGGTGTAGCTTAAAATTTACAAAGATTGTTCACGTACGGTTGTCCATAATTTTTAGCTATTGTTTTGAGTTATTTTAGCTAGACCCAAATTCATGGTTAACTGGCCCACTATAACCTTCAAAACCGATTAACCTAAACCACCATAACCAACCAGTTACGGTTATCCATTAACCGACATCTCGGTTATGGTCATGGTTTTGGGCCAAAACCGACCCATGCACACCCCTAAGGACCACAATCATTACAAAGTACCAAACAATTGTGATTAACGGTGTACTTTCTTAATTCGTTTCATTAATAAAATATTCAGGGCTCTACCCCTTAGGCACGACATCCAAAATACAGGCATCCCATATGGATCATCCATGTAATTTGGTCTTTTTTTAATTTACCTATTTGACTCGTTAGAGATGAAACATAATCCAAATCGACTAACTAATGGTTCCAACTTACCACCTCCACTTATATCAGAGTTTGTGATAGGTATATTTACAGAGACTAAGCCTCAATTTACTTCTGTTAAGCATTTTGCATGGATTACTTATTTATTATCTTCATTATTTTGTTCAGTATTACTATGCCAAAAATATTTTTTATTACAATTATATTTTTATTCTCATTATTGCACTTTTTGCGACTTGCGCCTAGACAACTGGCGAGAGCGCTATGTGTTGTATATTCTAGTGTAATCGGGATTGAATTATTCAGGAGAACCACCGAAATAATTTGATCTGAAAGGGAAATCACGCCTCTCAGATCATCCATTGCTTACATCTCAAACTAAGCACTTTGATGCCTAATTGTTACCCATTAGGTTGTTTAAGGAATGGAAGCAAGTTTGAGCATGTATGTATTTCAAGTTTCAAGTACATGAAGTTCTTTTATTCTTTTAGCATTAAAAATAAATCAGAATTTAATAGATTCATTCCAAGAACAGAATCCCATCAGAGCACAAGAAGCTAGAAGACCTTGGTTGGTCAAATACAACCAAACACTCAAGAATCGCCATCGTGATAAAGATGTTATCTATGATTCTATATCTTTGGATGACAATGACATGGAGAAGATTATGATTTACACGGAAGACGAATAAGAAACACATTATTCGAATGAATTTGAGAATGCAAACAGATAGCCTACATGTAGCATTAGCATATATAGCATTTACAATTGTATCCTTCTAAAGTTAATATTTATCACATTTCAGACCATCATAACAAGTCAACAAGATTTCAAGAATAGCCCTAAAACTTGAATATATTGTTTCATTTGTCGTTTCCCGTAACTAACTCATGTTGAGTGCCATAATGATGAAATTAAGGAAAACTTACTTTAAAAAATGGAACACCTACGCAAAAACTGCACACTGGAACTAGATACAAACGCTTATGCATCAGTGGAGCTTTCCTGTGTTGATTTATAGATTCGGTACGCAGCAATGCACATTGTAGCGTTGCCAATAACCGTCAACGCCCCTTGGAGAGCAACCAAAACCTATAATTTGTATTGGGTGAGACCCAGTTGAACATGGCGAATCATGAATCTTATAGCAATTACCGTGTTTTAAATTTGATTGAAAATGAAAACTGAAAAGTATCAATCTTACCTCCAGTGACTCTGAGTTATAAAAGAAATGCCATGTGCATGCGCAAAATGCTCCACCAAGCAGCGGCACCTGAAGCGGTCAACTTATTATACGTAAACAATAAACTTGTACATAATCATATCATATGTGACAAGATATGTAACAACATTTATAAGTTTATAACCAAAAATAATATATCTAGAACTGTAACTCACCATACCCCATGAAAGCCCCTTCCAAGATTGATATCCAGATTTCTCCCCATATTGCCATACTAATATCATTGCCGTAATCCTTCCATATATCAAAAAAAATTAAACAACTAATCAATAAGTACAATAATAAACAATAAAATATATACACTAAAGCACAACTTGAGTTACTCTATTTTTTTTCATTGTTATTTTTTGGTAACCAAGAGAACCGGAAAACTCATTGAACCAGTTGGTACCCTGCTAACCAACTAGATCAAGTAAATCGTAGCTTGCGCCAGACCAGTTGGCCTATTAAGAGGTTATGGTAGGAAACCAGTGGAAATATAATTCAACTGCCAGAGGGGAATTAGGTGCTCTATTAGACTATCAGGTGTGGTGCGTGGAAACATGGCATGGACTCATGGTGCGGTTCACATACACGTTACCGAACATTCACGAACATAAACGAACAAACGAACACGAGCTCTATTCATGTTCGTTCATTTAGCTAAACGAACGAAAGTTCTTGTTCATGTCCGTTCATATATTAAACGAACGTACTTCTCATCGAACGGTTCACGGACTGGTCGCTGAACTTTCGGTTCATTTGCAGCCCTAGGTGTGGAGCTTGGATGCGAAAAGTGGAATCCAAAATTGTCTTTGTTCCAAGAAAAAACTATCATTCATTTAGGTCGCCAGATGTACTAATTTAAACATCAATCACTCAATTCTACACCATATTCTAAGTCAAATTTCCTAACTTCAGTCTAACTTATAGCAAATTCATACAAATTAATTAACATTGACATCAAACCACAACAAATTCTTTACATAAAGCATCACATTATACAAAGTAATGTAACAGAGCATCAAGTTTAGCAAATTACCATTCAACAACACTTGAAACATGAATTGCCCAAGTGGGCAGTGAGAGGGCATTGGAAGGTTCCGTGAGTTGCAGAGACGAACCCAGAAGCAATGGCAGCTCTGCAGCTGCAGCGGAAGCTGTTCCGATGAACAGGGGTGATGTTAGGGCAAACCCAGCTCCAATTAGAGCTGTAATTGCTTTCTTGGTGCGAAATTTGTTGGAATTCAGGGTGGTTGTTGTGATTGGGGTGTTGGGATGGTTACATGATTTAGGGTTTAGGGTATTTTGTGGATTTTGATGGGAGAAACAGAGGGGGGTTAAAGAAG
The DNA here is from genome assembly GCA_947069175.1 of Scalesia atractyloides. Lineage (NCBI taxonomy): Eukaryota > Viridiplantae > Streptophyta > Magnoliopsida > Asterales > Asteraceae > Scalesia > Scalesia atractyloides. Next base: position 68,030,758 of record CAMTDV010000003.1, on the reverse strand, counting down.
ATAGCAATGGTGGAAGAATTGCCATAGGAGTTTGTCAGGGGTTAATTAGGAGGATAGGAAGTTATTTGGTAACCATACTTCCATGGGATTCAGGTTTTTTCCCATGTATTAAATAAATTATGTAAATGAAAGGGTAAGATATAATTGGAAGTTTATTTTGTCAGGTACAACGTAAAATGACCTAATTAATTAAAAATACAGAAAAATACAACAAAGAAATATATAAACTTATAACTCGGGTAAAATCCAACTGTGCAAATCAAATCCTCATGTACTAATAACCGGGAGGTCAATCACCTCCTATCTCTCCTCGCTCGGTTCCTCAACGAAATGTTTCTAACGATAACCGTTAATTTTGAACCGCTGATCGTTCCCACTTTCTACCTCTATTGTATCGTATGGGAAGTGTCACACCCCGAAAAGTCACTGCAGAAATACAAATGTGGCGATGACGGAGGTTGGTACCCATAATTATCTTTGTGGACGATGCAATAATTAATTTTGGACATATAACTTAATTTAAAACATAGCATTTAAAGTTTTAAACATAAACACAACATAATTTATTTGTTTGATTCCTTATGGATCTTAATACAGACGGTCCCATATTGTTTTAAAAGTTGTCAAAAACATTATTTATGACACAACAACTACAAGACAAGCCAAAATCTCGAAGCCGAACTCATGTACGTGAAGAACACGTTAAAATCAAGTGTCAACACAAATAGGTTGGTGAATTCACTTAGTCAAGTTAGAATCAATTTGTTTAAGGAAAGCTTTCTTATTATAACCTTTATGTCAAGACATTCATATATATTTTTAGAAAAGTCAAGTTAATTTCCTTATTAAAAATCCAAGAGTCGGTTCTCTGGTCGCAAGCGTTTTCTCAAAACCTTCGACACAAATCATCTTCCCAAGGATTTTATTATATAGTAAATTTCGAGCATCAAGTTTTCAGATTCATAGGGTTGCAAGGTCTGCGAATTATATATTAACAATGAAGTTATAATCAACGGTAGACAACCACAGAATACCAATTCGTCATTTGACTTTAAACGGATCTACCGATCACAATGGAGTGGTCAACCCGATAGATCTACCAATAATTCTATGCATACCGGTATTATTAATTAAACGGCTAATTCACGCAAAGTGCCTCAACTTGGGTCACTTATGGTGCCTGCCTTTTAAACTATATATATATATATCCTGCTAAAATGATAAATTTAATATTTTGCGTTGTACGAATATCCTGAAGTCCCCACTGAGACGTAGGCCTATTCTGATACCTACTCTCTTGAGATCAAACAAATTCGTCACAACTTAGATTTAAATATTTTAAATCTATGCAGTCGTTTTACCCCGAACACTATAATCCTTCTCGTTTCTCCCTGAAACAATTATATATATATTCACATTCCAAAACCATTTTCCTCGAAAACACAACATGTCATTTTCAAGTTATATTTTCCTTGAAAATATATTAATATTTTATTTAAAGGTATGTTTTGCATTTTAAGGCGTGTTCTTCCCCAAAAATGTTATATAAAACAGTAAACGAGGGGGTAGTGACACTCACCTTTGGGTGTGTTTTCAACAAGCACAATTCCACAAAATTGGTCTACATGTCCTAATTTCAAGTAGTAATGATTTAATGACCAAATATTCTAAAATCCCTAAATTTCTCCTGTGATTATAATTTTCACATAACTTTGAAATTTTCTAGAAAAGTCTTTATTTTGGTTATGTTGATGCGTTTATATATATATGTGTGTTCATATATATGTTTTAAGATTTTTGCGACTTAAACAATTTTATTGGTGACCTTTATTATGTTATATCCATTATCACACACGTTTATGTACAATATATCTACAATTTGCGCTTTCTAACACATTTACACAAATGTTATCATATCATCAAATATCGTAGTGCACGTATTCCATCAACTTATATATTTTAACAATTTAAAGCATTTTATACATGCAATAACTTCAAAAGTTAGCTTATGTATCATTTTCATGCTAAATAAATAAGTTACATTTTAACGTGTCTTTTTAACGAAATTATCATTTGAACCGTATGCGTACACATGCATAGTCCTATCTCCTACTAACATATTTAACACTTATCATTCCACATATCACATACTCATATTTACAAATCACATCTCATCATGCAAAGTTCACACTTGAACAACCCGTTTTCGCATACGTCAAAATATGCGTATTTTTAACGTTTCGTTAACATTTTTAGGCGTCGGAGGTCACGTATAACTGCCAAACACCATGAATACTTAATATAAGTTTAAATACTTATATTTATCATGAAAATATCATTTTATAACCTGATGTAAATCAGTTTTGCAAAAATCACTTTAAAAGCCCATTTTTACCGTTTTTAACGCATAGTCTTGTACCGAACTTTATTATAATCATCTCAAGTCATTATGATTTTATATTTTAACACAATACATGTTATTTACTGAATAAATTGGTACTAATAATCATATTAGTTTAAATTTCATGTAAGTCACATAAATCATGCATTTTCACCCATTTTACTACTTTTAAGCTTCATGTACAAGATGCAAAGCTACCAAACTTATGACATATCTTAGTATTATCAAAACACATCATATATCATCATTCTAACATGAATATAACCTGATTTAATTCACTTTTCTTATATCATTTCATTTCATCCCTATTTCACTTTCATATTATGATTTGATCATCATCTCATCATCATTTCATCATCATCTAGCCATTTAAAATCATTCGACATTTATTTATTATCTTCCATATAATTCTAAGACATTATCCTAAATCAAATCATGCACACAATCATCATAACTTAAATGCATGTAACATTATGCACTAGTGAACAAAACTCATGTGTATGCATACATATATACGACACATGCATATACACATATCCATCCAAGAAATCACTTTTCAACTTTGATCACACAAACTTTTACAAGAATCCATTTTGATCATACATGCAATCACCTTTCAAAAATCATATCAATCAAAAACTCAACTTTGAATCAAAAGACAACCACTAACTCATATATACCCACACTCACAGCCATACATACACATACATATGCTTCCATTATTATTTTGACAAGATCATTTTGTTGATTAGTTTTTAAGTGTTATGAAGAATCTAAGTGTTTGAGAAAGATACTATCACCATCATCATCAAGAAACGAAATCAAGAGTGGTAAGTGGGTTTATACCTTCCAAGATCAAAAATGGGGTTTTGATGAGATTCTTAATGGATGCAAGCTTGTTCCTCCTTGGAATCACCTTTGAATCTTCAAACGGACTTGGAATCAACTTAAAATGGACTTGGATCTAATGAAAATTGAAAATGGAAATGGTACAATTTATAGAAGATTCTTGGGTTTTAATGATTGCATAAGTTACTTAGCCTCAACACTTGGCAACAAAGAAGTGTGATGGGACCCAAGGAGCTGCCACCACCACCTCTACACATATACATCACATATGCATACACATATATATTATATATACATGTCGAAACAGATATTTAACTGTTTATCGGGCATATTATCTCGTGTTTTAAGGTGTTTTAAATTATTTTTATCAATGTAAAAATTAACTCGTGCTGAAAAATATATTATTTGCCTTGAATGGCTTCGTCATTTAAATTTTGTAAGATACGCGTAGTATCGTGCAGTACGCGATTAAAATCACAAAACAGTGTTTTTAGGCATTTTACTTAAATTTTCCTCACATATATAATTAAAAATAATTTTAGTCATAACGGAATATTTTTAGGATTTTAACATTAATCGGCGGTCACCAATGTTCGTTTCGCATTTTGTTCGTTACGCGATAAGCTTATTTCTTGTTTTTGCCAACATAATTTTAAGTAAAGTTTTGACTTGCCAACACCTCAAATACCATTAACTAACATCAAATCAAATTAAACAATGCCTTTATTCACTAATACACGTGTTACCCTAGTACGGTACAAACCTTAGATAGCTGGGTGTTACAAGAAGACCTGTGTCACCACGTACGGACCAGTCCAACACGACATAAGCTTTCCTGAGAATAGCTTCAACTGGGAATTTTACAACAGCACCTTCTCCTCACACTAGAACTCCTTCACCTACTTCAAGTGTCTGACGTGCAACTCCTTAGTACGCTCTTTATACGCCCACAACTTCTCGTGAATTTGAAGAAACTGGCTTTTACCCGCAGTTTGCAGATCAAGATTGACCGCCTTCAATGCCCAATATGCATGGTGCTCTAACTAACTCAACCGGTAGATGACACGCTTTCCTATAAATTAACCTAAAGGGTGTGGTCCCGATAGGCATCCTATAAGCAGTCCGAAAAGCCCACAGAGCGTCATCTAACTTATTGGACCAATCAATGCAACTGTTTCCAATAGTTTTCCCTAGATCCTCTTAATCCCCTCATTCAAGTTTTCCACTTGCCCACTCGTTGTGGATGATAAGCCATCGAATGCCGATGGTTGACCCCATAGCATTTCAAGACTTTCTCCATCTGTGAATTGCAAAAGTGGATGCCTCAATCAGAAATCAAGGCCTTAGGTAGCCCGAACCTAGCAAACACTTCCTCAGAATTCTCACAACAACCCTTGCATCACAAGTGCGCACATACTCGTGTGCATCTGCGACTAGGATGTATCGGTTCCCACGAGACATGGGGGAATGGACCCATGAAATCAATGCCCCAAATATGAAAAACTTCACCTTAGTAGGATTCTAGGGCATCTCATTCCGGGATGAGATATTTCCCGTCCATCGACAGGCATCAGAAGTGCGTACATACTCATGTGCATCCCTAAAAATGGTCGGCCAATAGAAGCCCGCATCAAACACCCGCTTGGCGGTGTAAGCAACTCCGTAGTAACCACCAGTAAGCCCCTTGTGACAGTGCCATAACATTTTGCGGGACTCCAAGCCGAACACATATCTCCTCACAACCTCATCTGCACCGATCCGAAACAAGCAAGGATCCTCCTGATGTAGTCCGCAAAGAATTTCCTCTTTTGCTGGTATGTTATGCCCTCCACAAGGTCACCTATGGACAAGTAATTTGCCAGATCAGCGAACTAGGGAAAGCCTAAATCGTGGGCTTTCAGAAACGTCAACACCTTATGGGGAAAGTCATCCCCAATCCTATCCTCCCGAGTATTCTCCATCACGGGGTTCTCTAGTCTAGACAATGGTAGCACCTTTCTTATTTCTAATCTCTAGATCGAACTCCTGAAGCAACAGGATACATCGAATCAGCCTTGGTTTTGCATCCTTCTTCGCAAACAAATATCAAAGAGCTGCATGATCAGTGAAAATTATAGTCTTAGAAAGCACAAGATAAGATTGGAATTTATCACATGCGAACACGAATGCTAGTAACTCCTTGTCCGTCATGGTGTAGTTCTCATGGGCGTCGTTTAGGGTTTTGTTCGCGTAGTAAAATCCCGCATGCCATAGAAAACTCCTAATCGATTTCACTGAAGTAGGTGACGGAAGCTTGGAAATGGTATCGATCTTGGTTTTGTCAACCTCAAGCCCCACTTGTGAAATCTTGTGCCCCAGCACAATTCCCTCACGAACCATAAAATGACACTTCTCCCAGTTAAGTATCAAGTTCGTCTCCTCACACTGAGTAAGCACACAATCTAGATTACGCAGACATAGATCAAAATAACTCCCGAACATAGAAAAATCGTCCATGGAAACTTCCATGGAGTCCTCGATCATCTTGTGGAAAATGGACACCATAGAACGTTGAAAAGTGGCTAGAGCGTTACACAACCCAAACAGTATGCGACGATACACAAACGTGTCGTAGGGGCATGTAAAGGTGGTTTTCTCCTGATCCTCTAATGAGATGGGGATCTGGAAATAACCAGAAAAGACGTCAAGAAATCAATAAAATTGTTGACCCGAGAATCGCTCCAGCCTCTGGTTGATGAGCGGCAAACGAAAAAGATCCTTTCGAGTGACATCACTGAGTCTGCGATAGTCTATGCAAACTCTCCAGCCGGTGTGACGGTCCGGGTGGGTATTAACTCATTTATCTCGTTCACAACCATACTAATACCCCCTTCTTGGGGACCACCTGGACGGGACTCACCCATGTAGAGCCCGAAATCGGGTAAATCAGCCCTACATCCAATAGCTTAATCACCTCCTTTTTTACTAGCTCCTGCATATTTGGGTTTCGCCTTTTATGAGGCTGAACTACCGGCTTGAACGCTTCCTCCATCAAAATTTTATGCGTGCAAAATGAAGGTTTGATACCGTTTATGTCCATGAGATTCCACACGATAGCGTGTCTATGCACCCTAAGAACACTCATCAGCTTCTTCTTCTCCTCCTCCTCCGTCAACCTCGCAAAAATGATGACGGGCAACTAGGATCCCTCACCCAAAAATGCGTACTCCACATGAGATGGCAACTCCTTAAGCTCTAGGGGCGGTGGTATCTCAACCGACGACTTGTCCTCTAGTTGCTCTCTCTCGATCACCTCAAAAACCTCAAACCTAGGGGAAGGCTCGCTAGCCTGTGGCTACCGGTCATGCCCGAGATTGAACTCAGTAATCCCGCTCCCATGATCACCCACGCTCGACAACTGCGTATCAGATGCATCTCTCCCGCGTATCTCGCTGAGGAGGCTACCCACATGTGACATGAGAGTATCGATAACGTAAGAGTGTCATCATGCTGTGGGGTATACCTCATAGAACGCTGAATATTGAACATGACCTCATCCTCATCGACACGAAGAGTCAACTTGCCATCATACACATTAACGACTACACGTGTGGTGGCAAGGAATGCACGACCTAGAATCAATGGAACCTCATAGTCCTCGTCCATGTCGAGAATGAAAAAGTAAACCAGGAAAAAGAAGTTATCGACTTTCACCAACATGCTCTCAACAATGTCCCTCCGGAACTTCACCGAATGATCAGTGAGTTGAATAGTCACGTGATTAAAGGATAACCCTCCTAGGTGAAGCTTAGTAAAGATAGAATAGAGCATAAGATTTATGCTAGCACCCGATCAGGCATGGAATAGTGAAGCTACCAGGATTAGTCATCTTCTTCGGAAGTTTGTTCTGCAAGACAGCAGGACACTCCTCGCTCAACGTCACAATCAAGAGATCCTCCAACTTCTTCTTATTCATGAGAAGGTCCTTCAGAAATTTCGCATATTTAGGCGTCTTGGATAAAGCATCAACAAATGAAATTTTCACGTGTAGCTTCTTCAACATCTCCATAAATCTACCATACTACTCCGCATCCTTACCCTTTACTAACCTACCAGGGTAAGGAGGTGTCGGCTTATACACCCTCATCGGCTCCTTCTCTACCGCCTTCTTCTCTCCTGAAGACCCGTTTGACTGTACTGTACTTGTTGGGCGTAGCCTCTCGTGCACTTTGCTAGCAGGGGTCTCTATCTCAATCTCCTCGTCGACCAGTTCCTCATCAACTACATGCTCAACCTCAACAGCTCCTCGCCTGCTACTAGTAGTAACGACCTTCTTAGTGGCGTTCAGATTCAGAGTGATATTACTAGGAAGATCACCCTGAGGTCTCTGACTCAGCTGATTCGACATTGCTCCCATAGTCCTCTTAAGGTTTTGTAATGCTGAGCCCTGACTCTTCATGAAAGCCTCATTCTCCATGATCATCGAGTGAGTCTCCTGATGTCGAGTCTCCTCTCTAGTCATGAATTCGGTCAATAACTGTGTCTGCTTAACTAGGGTCTCCAGGTTTTGCTTCATCGTCTCCAAGTTCTGCCTCAGTATCTCCTCCAGTGTCGGGTTCTTATCCCCACCACTAGACCCTACGCTCGTGTCCTTGAATAGATTCTGACGTGGCGAAAACCTGATAGGTTGTTGTTCTTCCACCTGAAGTTCGGGTGATTCCTCCAACCTAGATTGTAGTTGTTACCAAAGTTCTGATTTCGGTTGGGGTTACCCACATACTCTACCTTTTCCTAAAAATCCTCAGGAACAATAGGACATGCAGCTGTATCATGACCTCCCATGCAAATCTCATACAACTGTTCCTTCTTTGTTTGCGTCTGCTTATACTTCATCTGCTTCGTCAAGAAATCAACCTAGGCCTGCAAGACGGTGTTAGAATCGACTTTGTACAAGCTTCTTTGTGCAGCAGCCGGGTCTCTAGAATCTAGATACTCATAGCTGCTCATCGCTATGTCCTCGAACATCTCGCTACATTCCTCTGGTGTTTTGTCGTCATCGGATTGCCACCAATAGTAGTGTCCAGCATAATCCTCGTGGTGGGTGTCACTCCATGGTAGAACTTCTCGACCAATGCCCAATTCTGGAACCCGTGATGCGGACATTTGTTCAACAACTCCTTGAATCGCTCCCACATCTCGTAAAAAGACTCTCCCTCTCTCTGGCGGAACTCCTGAATCATACTTCTCAGACGAGCAGTTTTGGAGGGGGAAAATACTTACCTAAGAATTTTTCTATCATCCCGTCCTAAGAGGAGATGGATCCCGCAGGAAGGAATTCCAGTCAAGCGTGGGCTTAGTCAGCAAGTGAGAATGAGAATAAGCGCAGCTTGCCGGCACCTTCGTTAACGTCTTGCACCTTGAACTTGTAGCAGATTCCCGAAAGGTTAGCCATACACTTCACATGTTTCTAGCAAAACGGGACATATGAACATTCTTCTAGAGTAATTATGTGTAATTACTCTGAACATATTTACTCTACTAGTGTAAATCCACGATTTTTTTAGATTAAAGAAACGAAAATACATGCTTAATAAGATGGGAAAAATTCAAAAAAAAAACTTCTCTCATTCACTTCTCAGGTTAAGACCCATTTGTACTGGAACCTTACTCTATAGTTAAATGTTTTATTTTATTTAAACTATTTATTTATTTAAATATTAATGAGTAGTTTGGTCATTTTAAACAAACTTAACCAAAATTGTTAACAACGTTAGTTGGTAAGGAATATCGATATTACAAAACTAAACTATAGTGAACACATAAGTAATAAGTTTAAAACCATTAAGATCAAAGGTGTAATTATTAAAAGTTGAAGACTAATTGTGCAAAATCTGCAAACCACAGGGACCAACCATACATTTAACTCTAGTTTTTTACTTTTAAAAGAAATTTTGAGTTGTAATATTCAAAGTATAAGATATTGACCTATAACGTTAAACACTAACAATGTGACCAAATACTCGCATATAACTTTTTAATCGAGACGAATTGAGATAATGATTCCATCATCGCAATAGAACAATTGAGACAAAGATTCAATTGTTGCTTCCATTGTTTGTATGTCGCCAAAAGTTCAAATCCATGCCAAAAAGACAATAATGATCTTCTTGAATTGTTAGTTACAATTTTGTTTCAAGCTCAGCTACAAGTCAATTTACTAATGATGTGTGAAAAGTGTGTGTGTGTGTATTTTGAAACAAGTTTTAAAATGGAATCGCTAACTAAACCACACACAATCGGCAAGTGCACCGGTCGCAGTGTAGTGTAGATAGCAAGACCGTATATCAATTCTTGGACACTATGGGTGAAATTTCGATACTTAAGTTCTATAAAAACGAAACCTAGCTGATTTTAGTGGTGAATTTTGTGATTCTCTAATAACATAATTAATTTTGAAAACAGTAAACCGGAATTTCACATAGACAACTCAATAAGGAAATACTAAATAAACAACAGGCAGACGAACTCGGAAACTTGACCTAAGATTAGATGTGAGAAAAGGACTACCTAGATTTCGACTCCTTTAACTAAACAAATGTTGACCTGACTACGAAATCTGATTGAAGACCCTGATCTACCCGATAAACCTCCCATTAAGGATGATGAATCATGCACGAAGGTGGGACAAAGTGTGCAAGTGCAAAAATGGATCGGCTTGACCTATCGGAACCAAATCCCTTGATAATCAAATATGTGACAACTAAGGTGTCACAATCCTCAAATCATGAAGTTTAATACACCTAGATGACTGAAACCCTAGGAGACCCTAAACACAAATGTGTTGGATCTAGTGGACCCCACAAAAGATCAGATGATTAGAAAGCCAAAATAATCTACAACCTCTGATTCCTAATAAAAGTGCTTTGAAGAATCTGGTCCTCCCAAAGGCAAAGACTAAACATTGCTACTCTAAAGGTTGCCAAGGCTAAAGTCTGTTTACAAGATCTGTTGAAGACAAACTTTGCTCAAAGCCAAAGGTCTACCAAAGATAACCTCTGCTAACGAAGACAAAGTCTGATGATGACAAAGTTTGCTATGGATCAATAGATGTTAAAGACCAACAAAGGATAAAGCTTAACAGAGGATTCTCAACAGATGTTTATCAACAGAGTTTACTTGTATTTTCAATGTAACACTACTTAGGCCATAGTAGATGTTAGGAGTTTGTTAGACTGTTAGATGTCAGTGTCAAGGTGACGTCAGCTTAGAATCCTCAGATGTTTCGTTCGTACTATAAATAGAACAATGCTTGTATTGTTCTATTCATCACTTTTCATCTTAACATTTTTGTATGAACAAATAGAGAGTGATCGGGCTGAGGGGGAGTTGTGATTCTTCATGCATATGTGATTCATTGTATTTATAAAATCATGTTGATGAAAGCAATATCTTCGTTGTTGTGATTGAAAAGTTTACTAATTTGCTGCACATTTCATTTCTGTTTTATCTTCTTTCATTATTTCATCTTAACCTTTCACAACAATCAAACTCAGATCCTAACAATTGGTATCAGAGCTTGGTCAATCAAATTCGATTCAAACAATCAATTTGATATAAATAGATCAGCTCCTACTACTGATATCGTTTATTCGTTGAATTGGAAATAGAGTAAAAGTTCGTTTACGTTCAAAAGTATTTTAAACAAAAACCTATTTGTTAACAAAAAAAATTTCTCAAAATGCACAAGATCCACACAATATTGGTACTCTGTACAAACCTCTGATACTTTTCAGATCGGAATATAACACCTGGCAACATCGGATGGGTCACATACTTGGTCAAAATAACATGGGTTGTTGGAAATCGGTTATCTTCGGGCCTCATGTTCCGATGGAGCCGAGTGCTGAAGACCCCAAAGTTCAACTATCAAAGAAGCTTGAAAACAACTCTGAGCACGATTTTCATAAAATCGAGCTAGATGCAATGGCATTTAATATCGTTGTTGCGGCTTTGCCGAATGATATCTATGTTGGCATGTTGCATTGCAACAGTGCTAATGAGTTATGGGATGCTTTGAAAGAGCAGTTTGGAGGTACTATGGAAGTTATCGAAAACAACTGAGAAGTTTTAAACAAAAAATATGAAACATTTTGTCATGTTAAAGGAGAATCATTAACTCAACAATTCGAGAGGTTTAGTTGTCTAATAAGTGAGCTTAAAATGGTAAATGTTACTTATGCTAATTCAACCTTGAATAGCCGATTTCTAAGATCACTAACAGATAAATGGGACGCTATTGTTTTTGTAACAAGAAACTCTTTTGGGTTCAAAGAGATGAGTTTGACTCATCTTCATGGTAGGCTCTTAACTTATGAAAGAGAGCTTAACCGGAAAAAGAAGCTTCAAGAGTCAGGATAAGTTGCTGATGACTATGCCTTTAGTAGTACAACACTTTGTGGTCAAGAGGAAACTTCTGGGGAAGTAAGGATCAGGGTTATGATCATTTTATTGACATAACTTCTGGTGGAGGATTTAACTCTGATTCTTACTCACCCAATTATGCATTTTCAACTAATGGGGAAAACCAAGTTTCTGACAACTTTTCTTTTGAGTTAAATGATCTTCAACATTTTGACTCTAATGATTTGGAAGAATGGACATATTGCATCAACTTGCTCTGCTAAGTATTAGAACTAGCAAATTTTACAAAAGAAATGGTAGATAATTTCTAGGGTTGCATGGGGGGTTGAAAGTTGGGTTGGATAAATCTAAAATCAAGTGTTACAAGTGTAATAGGCTAGGTCATTTGGCTAGAGCGTGTAGGAGTCAAATAAGTGGTCCTATTATCACACAACCAGGTCCTAGATCTCAAAACACTTAAAACACTGTCCATTATACCCAATATAACCCTGCTCCACATATGCAAAACACTAATCACTTTGCACACCCTACAACCACTATTCCAGTTCAGTATGTCCAAACCACTGTTCCTCAGATATAGTATATTCAAACCCTAGTCTCTCAGGTTCAAGTGCAACCTGCACCACAAACTGCACAAACCTCTGCTCTTTTAGAAACCAGGCAACATAGCTTTTTCACACAAGGCTTTGTTGATTGGAGAAGCTTACCTGAAGAACTTTCAGATGAAAATTTGGCCCTGGTTACTAATTTTGAAAAGAAACATGGTGATTTCTTCTTTATGGCACTAGAGACAATATTGGAAAGGGTAGAGTCTGAGGAAGTGGTGTCCAATTCTGATGAGGTTTGTGATAATGTTGAAATAGATGTTTCAGAAGAAATGGTTGGTGAAGAAGTTGTGAATACTTTGTCAGACCCATGGGAGTCTAGTGTTTGTGAAGGAAAATGTGATTGTGCCATGATGGCTGCTGCTAAGGTATCATCTCAAGTCCGTAAAGACTTATGTTCTGACAAATGTATTATTGTTTTTGCTAACGTTAAAAAGGTGAATGAAAACCTTAGGAATAAGATCTTATATGATAAAATTAAATTTGAAAAACTTGTCAAAGAGTTAAAATCAAAATTGTTTGAAAAAAAGTGAAATTAGCAGTCTCAAACATGAATCAAGCATAACCAAGGATCAACTCTAAACAATGATAGAAAAATATCAAAGTTGTAAAAAGGATCTTGAATCTACCCAGATCATATGTGAAAAATGGATAGAGTCATATAAAGGGTATGAGTTGATGCTAGTAAAATAGATCAAAAGCAATATAAAATTTTGGCATAGGCTTTCACAAAAATGACCAAGTTTCTGAACGATCCTCAACTTTTGAGGAAATTGAAAAATATCCATTCAAACCAACATGGTCAGATGAATGTGATATTCTTGAAAATTTTAAGCCAATGGATTTCTCAACCATTGAGGTTGTGGAAACACCTAAAGTGAAAATCAATTCCTTAAAAGACCTTCTAGCATATGTTATAACATCTGATGACAAAAAGGTTGAAAGGGGAAGAAGAGAGAGAAGATATCAAACTTGTTTTGTGAATTTTGTGAAAAGAAAAATCATGTCACTAAACACTGTTTTCACTTAAAAGCATATTACATAAACAAAACAAGTGTGATTGTTGCTGCACCACATTCCACCATTTGTGGCAAGAAAAATCACAAAACTCAAGAGTGTGTTTATCTCAAGAATTTTAATGTCAAGAAAAATGAGTATAAATCTAAAACACTTGAGAGTCCACGGACTGGTACTCAAAAAGGAAAGTACAAACAGACCTTTATACCAGTTCAAACACCTATTACTAAATAGCTTAATGTACCTCTGCTCCTAGAAGGTTCGAGTAATAGATGCACCACCAACAAACAAATTTCCAAGAGGATATGACCAACCACCTTATAAAAGTGTACCACTTGTTATGAGATCTACAAAAGACCCTCAAAGCCAAGAGTGAACAAGCATCCTCATGGTTACAACCACTTGACAAGAAATGGTCCACAACAGATGTTTCAAAAATCTGTTCAAAACTCTGACTATTCTCCTGGACTTGAGGCTAGAATGTCTGTTACCCCATCTAAAGCCATTTTGGCTTTGGACACTCTCAACTAATTTGTTACTGATGTGTGGGGAGCTTCTTCTTGTCTTGATAGTTTATGGTATGTAGATAGTGGAGGCTCCGGGCACATGACATGATGTAAAGCCCTTCTTAAAGATTTTCTAGCACATGGAAGGCTGATATATCTTTTGGTAACAATTTTAAAGGAAAGGTTTTAGGGTCAGGGGCAGTCCAAGCAGGGAAACTCAAGTTTGAAAATGTTAATCTTATAGACAACTTAAAATTTAACCTCTTTAGTATGTCTCAAATGAGTGACAAAGGCTATGGGTCATTCTTCACTAAGGAAAATTGTAAGATTGTTAGGCCAGATGTGGTGAAAAAGATTGAAACAATCATAACTGAGAGCGAAGCACAACTTGTTACTAACAGGAGTGGCAATGTGTATGTGGTTGATATGTTGAAGGATAATCCAATGTCTAATGCTTGTCTGTTCTTAGTTGCCTCTAACAAAGAGACAGAACTATGGCATGAAGACTTGGTCACAAAAATCTCAAAACTAACACCACACACTCAAAACATGGTCTGGTAAGGGGCCTTCCACCAAAACAATTCACATGTGATGAACATTGTGTTTCCTGTCTAAAAGGTAAACAACATAAAAGTTCATTCAAATCTATTGATGAGTCCAAAACTAGTTAGTGTTTACCATTGTTTCACATGGATTTGTTTGGCCCTGTTAAAATCATGAGTCTTAAAAAGAAGAGGTACTGTCTTGTCATAGTTGATAATATTTCAAGGTTTACATGGACTTACTTTTTGCACTCCAAAGATGAGACTGAAGGTTTTTTGCAGGACTTTGTAAGAAAAGTTGAAAAGCAATTTGACCTGCTAGTGAAAATCTTCAGGAGTGACAATGGAACAGAGGTTAAAAATAAGGAGTTGGATGACTTCTGTGTCTTAATAGGGATTGTAAGGCAGTACAGCATCCCAAGGACACCAGAACAAAATGAGGTGGTTCAAAGGAAGAATAGAACTTTGATTGAGGCTGCTAGAACAATGCTTGCATATTCACGTTTACCATTGTCCTTTTGGGCAGAGGCTATAAACATTGCTTGCTATGTGCAAAACAGAGTCTTAATCAACTCCAAACATCAAAAGACTGCTTATGAAATTTTGTTCAAAATCAAACCACAGATCTCTTATTTCAAAATCTTTGACTGCCCATGTTTCATTTTAAACCTAAAAATTCAATTTCAAAATTTGCAGCCAAAGTAGATTGTGATTATTTTCTGGGATACTCAACTATTGCCAAAGCCTACAAAGTGTTCAACACAAGGACTAGGTGTGTAGAAAACACTTTGAATGTAAAGTTCAATGAACTTTCTTCTTTAAAAATCTCAGCAAATCCTGCTGAACTGTTTGATTTAGATAAATTTACATTTGAAAAAGTGTCTATCAAGACTAACAATGCAGGTTCACCACAATTTCTTATCAAAAACTCAAAAAGAAACCCCCCACATCCAAAAAGCCCACTAAAAAGAAACCAACCAAAAATGCACCTCTGGAAAATGAGATCCTAGAGGATAACCTTGTGGCAATACCAAAGCCATTTGCAACCACATTTGTTATTTCCTCACAACAACTGGAAAGATCTCCACCCATCCAAACTCCTCTTGAATCCTCACAAAAGGATCAAATTGTAAGCACAGGGACACCAACTCATGAGGCAGATTTTTCGCCTGAGAGTCTGTTTCCAAGCCCCTCTCCCAGGCTTGTCTCTCTTTCAACTCCACAACCCACCACTCCAATTCTACCAACATTTATACCTCTGTTTGAAGCAATTGATACCACTTAGACACAAATCAGTTCCTTTTAATCACCCATCAATGAGAGTAAACTTCCACGAGTGACTGAGTCTGAGAAAAATCAATTTTCTAGCGCACAAACAGCTGAAGAGGCTACACCCCTTGAGTTACATGTAACTCTTGGTGGTAGTTAAAGTGAAGCAGCCACTACAACTAGTGAAACAACAGTTTCTCAATTGAATACTGGTTTCATCTATAAGTCTTCCTTGAAGGCAACAACTGTTGAGGGTACAATTATAATCTCTGTTCCAGTTGGAATTCCCATTACCAAGACAAAGGGGCATTTGGTTCTGTTAATTTGGAGTCTTCTCCTGTTATAGAACCAAATACAACTATCTCTGGTAGGGATTCAGATGATCCTATTAAATTAGGTGATGAATTAAGATACAAAGAATTGACGGAGAGAATAACATCCATGGAATCTTCAATAGATGAAATTAAAAGCATGATGAAAACTCTGCCAGTCAACCCTCCACTCAACAAATTGCCAATGAGTTGTGGAAATCAGTGCAATAAATTATCCAAGCTCAAATGAATTTGGCTGATATAAACCACAATACTTACATGGAGTTGATAAGGGGTTACACAAGCTGACATCAAGGCCATCAGGGAACATCTTCTAAAGATTACTGGTTCTACCCATCCACCTGTACTACAAGAAGAAGTAGAATATGATGCCAAAAAGGGGGAGAATGACAAATTGAGAAAGTTGCAGCCTTTATTACAAGTAAAATCATCAAAGGTGGAACAACAAAAGTCAGGGTCTGCTCCTGAAAAATCAACCACAACCTCTGCTAAGGCATCAGATGCTACAAAGGAAAAAGGGATTGATGAGACCCTAAACAAGAAAGCAGAAGAGATTGCCTCAGAAAAGCAGAGAAAGCAAGATACACTTGAAAGAAAAGCTTCTCTCATAATTGAATAAGAACAAGCCATGCAAAGGGAAAAGGAGGATATTAGCACTTCAAAAAGGAGAATGTCACAAGAAATGTTAGATAACCAATTTCCACCCCTCCTAAAACCACTGCTAGGGTTTAGTATCCTATGCTGCAACTAAAACCAAACGCTCACCACAAAAACCATCTCCACAAAAACCACCTCAAAAGGAATCATCACCACCACAATCACCACCCAAATCACCTCCAACTAAACCAACAAATGCTTGCACAACAGATGTTTCACCTACCACTGCCATGATAACCTTTCCCACCTTAACACAACCACTGTCCACACCACCAAGAACTCCAACATGCCTATCTTCACCTAAAATCAAATTCACATGCAAAAGAAAAACTTTTGTTGTGGAAGATGATGAGGAGGAGGTTCCATTACCAACTCCCTTATCATCTGCCCCCATTGCAGCCACACCACTCTTATCATTCCACCTAAATCCACTTCACTTCCATCCACTCAACCACAATCACAAGTCATCCCACTGGCTGCTCAGTATCCTCTGGAGATTCTAGCAATCCAAGGAGAAATTGAATCATTTTTCTCAATAGAGGATGCATCACAAAGATCCTTCCCATCACTCTTTCGTTATTGAAAGCTTAAGAACTTAGTTCAATCTTTGAAGTTAAAAGCAAGACAGGCTGAGAACATTGGAAGAGAGATGTGCAAAGGGAAGGATGACAAGACTGCTCAAGGGATCTTGTCACTAAAACTTAGCAGGTAAGAAAAATTGAAGAGTTTGCTAAGGACCTAAGCAAGTCCATATCTGAGAAGCCAATCAATGTTGAGCTTGATAGGCAGGATTACCTTGATCACATCATAAAACATAAACCATACAAAACAAACAGAGCACAATTCAAAGACTGGTCAACAGATGATCTCAAAGAAGAAATAGAAAAAATCTAAAAGATGCTCAATGATCCTTTACATAAGCCAACTCCACCATATTGGAAGAAATACAAAAAGGTTGACCAAAACAAGGCATTGAAGCTAAAAAGAATGAGAGAAGAACTTGTTGCTGCTAAATATGGTAATGCTAGATCTGTTGCCAAATGGTCTGAATCAAGAATTGTTGAATCTTACACGAGACTGGAACAACTACGAAAAAATGACCCTATAGTTCCAAAAAAAAGCCAGTATATCCAACAGTGGTTGTCCCACAACAAACCCTACATCTAAAAAGCATTCCTCAGCATCTGACTAGTCCATAACTGCCTTGAAACAAGCAAAAAGGCAGAAGCAGATGTCTGAGGCTGATATAAAGATGTATGAAGATGAATTCAGAAAAGAGGGACTGAAGAACCAACTGCTGTAACATCCGTGTAAATCGGGTTTCGAAAACCCGCCCCATTTTATTAATCAAAGGATATTCGTTTACGGCGTCTAATTTATTATTTTCAATATTATATTTATGATGATGAAATAAATTAATAAAGTTTGAATAAATGATATAATAATTCATAAATAAATAAATCATCTAATTAATAGATACTTATAAAATTTATAATGGAAAACAGTTTAAAGTAAAAGAAATAAAATAAAATAAATAAATGGGTGAACCGTGAATCGAACCCGGGTTTCCCCGGACACACACACACTACAAACACCGCTGGACTACACACACCAGTTGTGTTTATATTGAAATCTTAAAACTCTTGTATGAAATACAAGATTTAAACCTGCAATCAAGGCCGCGATTAAAGAACGCGCCTTTCCTTTCTTGTTGATATCTCCGACAACTGGTCGGAATCAATCATGGTAACACCCAATCAGCTTGGCTGTCATTCCTCTGGCAATTGCCAATCACAAACCGTGTTACCATAAACCGAAATTGAAATCCTTTTACCTCGACCTGTAAATGCTAAACGCCTACTCAATCGAGACTCGCACCTCTTTCCACTCTTTCTGCTTCTCTAAACTCCCCGCGGTTGCCGGAATCCTCTGTTCGCCAGAAAACGCCGCACTTCACCGGAAAATCAAAAGAGAAACCACCATCGGTATTGACCCCCTTTTTCCTATTTGATTTTGTCCTCTGTTTATATTAATGAGAGTGGTTAAGCATACTCTTGTTTTTAGGCGAGTAAATGTCTCTGATAAAGGATTTTGAATGAAGAAGACGATAAGCAGTGTATGTGATCATATATTTTATAATCCAGTTTTCAACCGGGTAAGCACCCAGCCCAACTGGTTGGGCCGGGTACAAACCAAACCTACGGTCGATGGTTCGACCCAACGCCCACACACCGGTCCGACTTAATTAAACCCTTTTTAAATTTAGCACATCTGTATAAACCCGTCTAGTATATAAATATAATTAAATTGCAAGTATAATCGGGTTAGACACCCAGCCCAGTTGGTCGGGCTGGGTGCCAGTCACCGCAGAGATCTCGGGTTCGAGACTGGTTGTATGTGTCCGGTTGAATCCAATTTAACCTTTTTGAAAATTAATTAAATCTGAATAAACCTAATCTGTGTATAAATATAATTAAAATTCAGATTCCTTCGGGTTAGACACGTAGCTTAGTTGGAAGAGCTGCGTGCACGCAACCGAGAGGTCACGAGTTCGAGCCTCACACACGCATACCTATAACAGTGAACGAACCGGTCTGACACGTGTCAGACTGTCGTTTTTATTTTTTTATTTGTTTTATTTTCCTTTTAATTTTAGTTTATTTCTATTTTATTCTATTTTATTTTTCTTTTATCATTTCATGATTTATTAAAAGGGGATTATATTTTCAAAAAGAACACACAATTTTAAACTAATCGATATTAAAACAAATCACAAAAAAATAATAATTTAAAAACCTAAAACAAAAGATTATAACCTAAATAATAGTTTATTTATTTACCGAATTACCACGTTATTATTTCTACGTTAGTACTCCTTCATCGGATAAACTCCCAACTCGTGCGCTCTCTTTACCACTCAAGAATACGCACCCAAGGTGAGTGAATCTCTACAAATTCCCCGTTTTAATCACGTTTTGGGGTGTATCATGTGTCGTACCATTTCTTTATTTTATTTAACGCTTGTGCTAACATCATTTCGTGACCAAATGTGTATTGTTTGTTATGCGGTTTATATGTGGATACATTTTATTATTTCAGTGCAATCATTTCATTAGGTCCATCAGTTCCTCGTGGGATACGGGTTGAGCATCAGGTACCTCATTAGATCGGCTCCGTTTGATTGAGCCCTGATCTCACATACATCATCCATTATGTCATATGTTCATACAATGTGGTTTGTGATTTGTTACATATATACATTTGTTCACATGTGACTTATGCACAATCTTATTTAAACAATAATAAAATTTATTTACTTAAATGTTTTATCAAGGTTCACTCGCCAACTTTTGTGACCCAAATTTCTTCTGTTTTACGCATGATACAGGTGATCAAGTTGAGGAAAGAAACACCTAGGATGGCCTTACAAGAATAATCAAGTTATTTCGTTGGAACAATCTTTTGTTTTATTGTTTGTGCTTGTATGAAATTTTGTGTTGTATATTTGAATTTAATAAATATGAAACTCGTTAGTAAATATCATGAGCTTTGGTGATAACCCAATCATGTTCCGACTTTTATTCCGCTGCGGGTCGGGGTGTGACAACTGCTATATCACACAGACCCTGCTAGTGCCCAACAACATCAAACACTTGCTAATCTAGTAAGCAAGCCTCAATCACCAAACTCATCAAAAATAAATCTTCACCCAAGAAAATCATCTGATTCAAAAATTCTAAAGTAGAAGTCATCCTCAGACACCCACAAATAGACATTGCTCAGATCAGATGGTGAAGTTCAAAAGCTAATAATGGAGGATGCATATGGTCTGGATGCAGATGACCTCCAAGATGTGTTGAACCTTGAACTTGAAAGGGATTTTGAATACATGATTTTCATGGATTTTGAATTACAATTCAAAGGAAAAATCAGGGGAAAATTGATGAGGAATAAAGATCAGAAATAAATAAGTGCTTTGGCATCATATGTTCTAGGGGAGATTGTTGGATCTAGTGGACCCCACAAAAGAACAGACAATTGGAAAGCCAAAATAATCTACAACCTCTGATTACTTGAAACACCCTAACATGTTTTAACGATTAATACGCAGCGGAAATGTGAACTAAAAAAAATTCTTTCATTATAAACATTTTAACATACTAGAAACCATTGTAATAATCCCTTTTACAATATGGTGTCCTTCATTCTTATTTAAAAGATAAAACACAATCTACGTTTATAAACTATATGACCTCGCCCCCGTACAAACCACGTACTTGGACTCGATCATCCACTGCTTACACTCCATGGTGATGATAATTCCGTGCAACCTGCAATTACCACATACAACCACATCATTGATATTTGGTGACATTATACACAAACTAACCATACATAATTAAATGACCACGCCACATTCTTTCTACTTATGCTAATCATCATGGTTAACTTTCTAGGTAAAATCTTGCATCCCAACGTTAAATCTTTATAAGCCCAACAACAGTATACCTACACTTTCATTTCATCTCGAGACACAACATTAGTAACATTAATACTCAAACGTATTGAAGCCATTTATACATATATAACAAACATACCTCCACATCCAAGCTCTTACGTACAACTTACATTCCCATAAATTCATACTAACAATTCATCGTCACAATCTACCTTACGTATAAGTCTGATACATACTAACCTAGGCGCATGCTTATTTCTATTCGTGCTTACCTGTGGATTCCACCACTAACATGTAAGCACTCTCCATCTCTTCAAACCATCGAAGGAGAGCAGTGACCCCTTCAGTTCCTTCATACTTTGGAGGGTCACATGAGTTGAAGTGCTTGTAAGTGCACTTGGTGGTGTTTGTGGGGGAGGGGGTTGGCAATATTTTGTTCCCCTTGGTTGATTGGGTTAACAGGGTTAGCGGTGAGAGCTTGTTGGACTTCAATACGATATCGGGAATCACTGCTGCCATTTGTTGGGCTATTTGAGCAGCTATGTGCTCGCTGGATTTTCCTGATCTCCTACCTCTACGAGAGTGCCTAGAAGACATCTACAGGAAACGCATAACAAGATTATGAGTTTGGCGTATAGGTGTCATGTGTCGCATTTAGAAATTAACATCCATAAAACAAATGAGAAAAATAAATTCATTAAATCCATAGGATGTCTTGGGCCTTGCTAATATTTGGGCCTCCATATGTCCCCCATGCTTAGCCTAGGTAGTCATGTGGGCCCCTATGACTATTGGGCTTTGTAGGGTTCACATTGGTTTTGGCATGTTAAAACTCGCACTACCCGAATGAAAATCGTAAAACATGATTGCGAGGCATAAAGTCAGAGGGTGTCCAGGTGTAGACACAGTGACAACTCAAAGTGGGGTTAGTTCACACGACATTTGGTGTGGCATGCTTTGGCCTAATAGGTCCTTCGTGCTCTCATCGTTAGTCCCCAGGTAGGCAATCTGGTCCGTGATATTGGATTTATACGAATGCCAACCTAGACAGGACGTTTCGACTACTAATACTTGTACCCTTCCAGTTACTACATGCCCGTCGTAGAACTCACTTTGATGAGATTGAAAAATGAAAACATCACATAATCTTGAGAAAAGAAACATGAATATGTTTTAAATATATGAGAATTGAAACGTGCGTGATGCGTTTATGTGTAAGCATGTTATGTTTGACAATATGTATAACACATTAAATATCACACAAAATCATATGATAGTGAGAGTGCTTGCATGCATTTGTGTGTGAAATAAATGTAAAACAAGTAAATATCATGAGTTTGCATGTAACCAAATAACACGTAAGCAATTAAAATCTAATCGACTATAGAATAGGCTCTAAGGGTCTAATAACCTATCATATATCCTTATAGTCAGAAGCTCTGATACCAATCTGTCACACCCTGACCTGCAGCGGATATCGTAGTCGGGGCATGATTGGGTTTTTATCAAAGCTCATGACATTTACTATAATAAAGTTTCATATTCATTATTCCAAACTAAAAGGAAAAATTTTAACAAACACATAAACCATACAAGCACAGAATGTTCTAAACATGACATTCTAATAATGCTTTATTTATCTTCTAAGGCCCAATCCTATGTGTTCCTTGCTTCATCCTATTCACCTGTATCATGTGTAAAAATAGAGATTTGGGTCAACAAAAGTTGGCGAGTGAATCCCGTTTAAACATTTGAAAGAAATGATATGTCGATTAATTTAATAAAAATGTGCATAAACCAAATATGAGCAAATGTATATGTAACTATTCACAAACCACATAGACATCTAGAAATGTACACATGAGTATGTAAATGATGAACTGTGAGATCAAGGCTCAATCAAACGGAGCCAATCTAATGAGGCACGCGGTGCTCTACCCGTCAATACATGGAACTGATGGGCGTGTTATGAATGCATGACTGAAATGAGAAAATAAATAATGAGCTGTGAGATCAAGGCTCAATCGAACGGAGCCGATCTGATTAGGCAACGCTATGCTCTACTCGTATCCAACGAGGAACTGATGGGCCTAATGTGACAGCTTGACTGAAATGAGAAAGTATAACCACAAATAGCAATAAACAGAATATCACATATCAGATCAGTTCACATAATGGTAATAGCTCAAGTGTTTAAATAAAATATTTAAATGAAACGACACATGATATGTCACACCCCAACCGATGGTGTAAACATCGGAGTGAGACGAAATAGATTGCTCATCACTCATAACACTATTTGCAACAATAATTTAAATAAACCAAATTTCATTTCCAAAACAAATTGTCAATTACAACAAGAAGCAAATATGACAACAACATTTCTTAATATTCTAAGTGAGTTTCTAAGCCATTCCTACCAAGTTCCATCATGATCAACATCTCTAACCTGCAACATGTTAAAAATAAAGTTCAATGCAACAAGTATTGGCGAGTACACAAGTTTGTAATACATAGCATACGTATAAAAGACTTTACTCAAATCCACATGGCAATTGTATGTAAGGTAAGCTAGCATGCAATACTTAATTGTCAAACCCAAGTGTCCACAAGAATGTATGTGTCCCTCGTCACACGAAGTAACGAGACTAAAGTATGAATGTAACAAGAATGAATCAGCTTTAAGACTTAACAATACCCCGACGGGCGATGTGCTACTCCTATAGCGCTATATATGTTAAGTTGGGGCTAGCTAAGTTAATGACAATAAGCATGTATGAATTTAGCATGAACCAAAGCATAACAACAAGCATGTATAAAGGATTGAGTGTATAAAGCATGTAGTATGTATTTGTGTGTTTTTGTATGATAACATGTTGCAACCCAAAACATGTAAAAGGAAAATGCGTCAAGTGTACTCACGGTTTTGCAAGCTTCCACTTGTTAGTCCGTGAAGAGGTTGGAGGATGGAATGATCACCAAGTTATCCTACAAGAGGAAGAATGGTTTGGTAGTTTTCAAAGGGTAATAGAGAATTTGGAATGGAAGGATGATAAAATAGTTTATATGGGAAAGTAATGATCTAGACTTAATACTCGTTTTTGACACTATAATAGCCATTCGGGTTGATATGTCTTCATGGGTGGTCTACCCATTAGAATCGTAACGAGAGATTAAGTACGTAAGTGATGTAACCTAGTACTATGACGGATAACCATGTGATTACCATCAAGAGTTCGGTTAGTATACGTGTATACATATATACGTAATAAATAAATAATAAATGACATGTAGAATCATAGAAGTCATGCATGGAGGTAGGAGGATAACCTTCCTTTTAAAACCTCTCGTATAGTATACCAATGCACAAGTCGTCACAAGGACGACAAGGATGGTCATGAGTAACATAAAAGTAAAAGACAAAAGTAAACGAAAACATCAAGTGCGGTGGTGGATCGAAAGTAGGATAGCCAAGGCTTCCAAGAGACCACACACTGCCAACTCAAGTCGAGCTTGGAAGGATACAACACTTGTGGGTAAAACCCTAATAAAACCAAAAAGGTTCTTACACTTGGGTTCCCAAATATGGTGATGTTCCAAGTTAGTCTTCCATGGAAGACTTATGGAGACATTCCAAGATACTCCAAGTAATAAGAAAGAAAGAGAGAAAAGAGAGGGAGAGGTGAGTTAGAACTCACTTGATTTAGAGAAAAGAGCTCTTTCAGCCTTTAGAGGAGAGAAGAGAGAAATGAGGTGTGAGTTGAAGTGAAATGGGATGGGGTATTTATAGGTAAAGTTTGGGAGGATGGTAGTTGAGGGTAATTAATGTAAGAAACACAAACTTGACCAATCAACAAGCTTTAAACGAGTTTTCCCGGATCACGCCTCTCTCGCGGGCCGCGAGAGAGTAGAAGGATCTCGGTCGCGGGCCGCGAGATGTCTAGCGGGCTGCAAGAGGGGAGGATTGGGTCGGTCGCGGGGCACGAGGGAGGGTATTCCAGAATGTTCTTTGGTTTTTATCACTTTTAGCCCTTAAACTTAGTTTTATAACGGTTTTTGCATGTTTTTAAGCATATAATGAATATAATTTTCGAACGCATGAATCTTGCACGTATATAAGTAGTAAGCGTGAATTAAACGATTGAATGTATAAACAAGCATGTATCAAGTATGACCTTTATCACGATTCAAGTCTCTGATTACAATATTGGGAAAGGAAGTACGAATACAAGTTTCCAAAAATAGAAATACAGCAATACTTTCTAAATAAGGAAAGTATGAAAAAGCGAGGCATTACATGATACACCCCAAAACATGAATAAAAAGGGGAAGTTTGTAAGAATTCACTTACAGTGTTTGCGTTTTTAATCCTTGGTGAAAAACCGCACGAGAATAAGGAGAAATCCAATTGATAAGCGTGATTTAAGCTAGACAAATGAATGCAACAAGAAAAGGGTAAACGTTATGCTAGGCATAGCTAAATGAATGAACATGATATGTTAGACTCGTTGAGCCTAACGAGCCTCTACAAGGCTACGCCAAGCCTAAAGGCGGGCCTAAACTGGGCTACCTTAACAAACCTAATGCTCTTTAACTAAGAACCTAAACTAAACTAATTAAACTAAGAAAACAATAAATAAATGAATAACAAAAAAAGAAAGGAAGATTACCTCGAAGAAAAACTTTACAAAATGAGAAGAGCTTGAAGGGCAACACCTCCTCGTCGAAAGCGGAAATAAAAACTACTACACACCACACCCAAAGGGGTATTGTGTTTGTGGAGCCACCAAATTTGGTTATTCCACTTGTTTATACTCAAACTAGGAGTTGCAAGCTATAAAGAGCCAAGCAAGGGTATTTATAGGTGTGAAAGGGAGCATAAAATAATGATTGGGGCGATGTGGGATGAATTTAAAACAAGATTTTCGCGTCTTTCAAATCAGCAACAAACACCAAACTTGTT
Source organism: Scalesia atractyloides (assembly GCA_947069175.1). Taxonomy (NCBI): domain Eukaryota; kingdom Viridiplantae; phylum Streptophyta; class Magnoliopsida; order Asterales; family Asteraceae; genus Scalesia; species Scalesia atractyloides. The sequence continues at coordinate 68,004,758 of CAMTDV010000003.1, read as the reverse complement.
TTCGCGATTCCCGCTTCGTTATAACTCCGTTTCGCGCACGTTTTTCGCTTACGTTCATTATTTTCAGAGTACTATCATATGGAAGAGAGTAATCCAACATCCATGGTGTCGAAAATGGGGCTTAAACCTTGGGTCTTGATGCGAGTCGAGGGTTATGTTCTAAAACTTGTGTTTGTGATTCACGTTACGTTGGAGCTCAGCTTTATGCACCATTTGAACTTACTTGATCCTTAGTATACCAAGTATATCTTGCAGCTTTGAATGGACTAGAATGATAGCTCAAGGATGGAGAAAAGTTGGCAAGAAAGTCACCCGAAAGTCATCTTATGACAAAACTAAGAATACGACATGTAGAGCTTCTTACTTGCAATCATTTACATCTAAACCCTCCGAAACACAATGTCCTATCTTAAGGCATGTATATGAAGTTTGAATGATAAAAAGGTTAGGATGTGATGCGTTAGATATGTTCACGAGTCTCCAAAGTTTTTGATTAACTTAAGGAAAACCTTAGTCTTAGATCTTGAGAGATGGAGGGTTGCTTCAAAATACATGGAGATGAATTTACAAACTTGTCTAGAACATGTATAAGACTATAAATCACCAGATATGATAATATGTATGATCAAAACATAGAATCCAAGACATTTTATTGCGAAAACATTAAACAAAATTACTTGGAATATGAAAACAGATCGGGTGTCAAATTCGAGTCGGGTTCTAGGATCTGTTTTTGACAGATGTTACAATGTTCTCATAATCAAATCTATACTTCTATCAAACTTTCTTGATTTTGACCCGTTTGATTATACTAAGTTATTTACGACATAGCTAACTATTTATGGCCCGCTACAACAATGCTTGCCTTAGTACTGTGATTACTTACACATTCTTACCTGGTTTTCATACCATAACATCCAAAACCCACACCCGACACATACTTTCTACATTTGACTGGTTCACTTCTATCATGAATTCCGAACATAGATGACTTCCTATGACTTACCACAACAATACGTACCTTGATTCTTACCCTTACCCATAATTTCTTACACGATTCCCTGTATTCAACATAACAAACTTTATCTATAAAATAAGAAGTGATTCCGGAAATCACTTACTTTAAGCGTCCGTTTCGTACTTGCTTCCTTGCATCCTTTCTATTAGCCTTCCATGCTTCCACCCACTTTGACATGATCCTATACTTTCATGTCATTATAGTTACCACATTATTAGCATATGCACACATTCTAAATTAAATTCATTTCACATTCAGATCCTATATCCACTTACTTTTCGGTTAAATCAAGCCACATTCTAAATTACATTCATATCACTTTAACAGTGTCATTTCAACATGTTCTAACATGATTGCTTGCTAGTAAGTTCGAATATCCCATAACTAACACAATTTCACTTATTGAATTACATCAAGCATACATTTAAACACATGGCGGACATACCACGTACTAAGCTTCTTGTGCAAGCTTTTAATGCACGTATTCAACCAATTCATATGAAAATCACAGATTACATCATATTTTACATTCCATTCATGTTCATCAAGTGGTTACATGCAAATTCACTTACAATCATCTACTAGACATTTTATCGAACACCTGGCGTACGAACCATATCTAAAGCACAATGTATAAGTAATTTATTCCTACCTTCCTAGTTCACAACATCAAGCATCATGAACATTTCTCTAGTCGTAGATTGCACATGCAATACTATTAGACCATCCATACAACACCATCAACTTCCTAATTTTCGTACAAGAAATTTGTTATAAACTGTTTGTTTTTAAAACTTTAGTTCCTGAGCTCTGATCAGAATTTCCTTCGGATACTAAAGATCCATATGTCAGAAAGCTACAGTCAAAATTTCAGCTCATTCCAATGGTCGGATTTTCGGGGAAAATCGATTGTACTAAGCTGTATTTTAACTAAAACGGGAATACGAACATCTTTTAAAATGGGTTTCAAAGTCACACTTAAACAGCTCTATTTCTTATTTCCATCGTTCAAAATGATCATCTAAATGTTGTGAACCATATATAAAAAATCAAGACGTTTCAACGGTCGGATTTCGTGGATCGTGCGGTTCTTTGTAACTGGGTTATTGGTTAACATTCTGGACAGATTTGATTTATACAATTTTAACAACTTTAAGCAAGGATTTAGGGAAATTGGAACTTACCATTACATTTGTGGCATTGATAATTGGTTCCAGGTTGTAACCCACAACTCTGACCACCTCCGGCTGCCACCGGCCACCGCGAATCACCGTAAATGCCACTGCCGGCCACCCCTCTTTCTCTAGTTCTCTCTCTCTCTTATTTCTCTCTCTAACTTGAGAGAAAATCTGCCTAAAATGAGCCATAAGGGGCTTTATATAAATTGAACTTTGGATATTTACATAATCCTCCCCTCATGTTTGATTTTTACAGACAATGCCCCGTCAAGTTTGGGCAAGTCACAATATGAGGTAGCCGTATATCCCTGAACCGAACACGTCAAATTTATCGACATATATTACTAAAATACATTTCGTTACAATATGTTGATACCCAGCAAGTTATTATCTCTCATAAATAATTCACAACGAATTATAAAATAATATTGTATAACTTCATCTAAAATGGTAACCATACTAATGTGCTTTAATATCTCTTTAATTATATAACACGAATTAATCTCATTTACGCATTTTGGGGTGTTACATTACTAATAACAATGCTTTGAAGAATCTGCTCCTCCTATGGCAAAGGCTCAACATCTGCTGCTCTAAAAGCTGCCAAGGCCAAAGTCTGTTTACAAGATCTGTTTAAGACAAACTCTGCTCAAAGCCAAAGGTCTGCCAAAGATAACCTCTGCTGATGAAGAAAAAGTCTGAAGATGACAAAGACTGATGAAGCTAAGGTCTGCTATGGATCAATAGATGTTAAAGACCAACAGAGGATTCTCAACAGATGTTTATCAACAGAGTTTACTTGAATTTTCAATGTAACAGTACTTAGACCATAGCAAATGTTAGCAGTTTGTTAGACTGTTAGATTTCACTGTCAAGGTGACGTTAGCTAGATTCTTCAGATGTTTCGTTTGTACTATAAATAGAACAGTGATTATACTATTCTATTCATCACTTTTCATCTTGACATTTTTGTACGAACAAATACATAATGATCAGGCTGAGGGGGAGTTGTAATTCTTCATGCATACGTGATTCATTGTATTTATAAAAGCATGTTGATGAAAGTAATATCTTCATTTTTGTGATTGAAAAGTTTACTATTCTGCTGCACATTTCATTTATGTTTTATCTTCTTTCATTGTTTCATCTTAAACTTTCACAACAATCAAACTCAGATACTAACAGAATGAATAACCGAACCTGAGTCGTCGGTCACCTGACTATTACCCAATGTTTAGCTAATAACCTAGCACTTCCGAATTATCTCTCGAATCAAAGGAAGGGGATCATAAACCTATACTAGATGATTTTTATGATTGTTTGACTTGTTTTATTTCTAAACACAAGATCTAACCCGAAATCCTAACGAATAAAAGGATTCAATAAGTTTGTCAATCTAGGGTATATTTCTATCTTCCTAAATCGTCAAACTACAAACATTCACAAGATCAAAAGACATGAATTTTTGACAAACTGATTCAATAACTAGTTATAAACTCGTAAATCAACACTTTCAATCAAAAACCGCAATCATTCAACATCACATATCGTTCAATTCATTAAATCTAGGTTGTACATTACGTTTAGCTACTCATAATGGTTATAAACACAACTATTTCAGATCTGAAAACAATTGAAATCATGATTCTAACTGAAAAGAATACAAAAACAAAGTTTTAACGAATCCAATGCGTTCCAAACACGAACCAAATGCTTCCAAGACCTTTAACCAGCTTTAAAATGCTCCAAAATCGTCCAAGTGCTGCCCTATGTCGGCTGAGTTGTGAGATATCAATAACCCTAGACGGCTGCATGATTTTTCTTTTTTCTTGATTTCTTCGATACACCACTACACGATCTCGTAACCTATTCCAGGTTTCTTCGTTTTCTTCGTGAAAGTGACTGGTTTTTCACTGGTTCCTACAAATTCACATTTCAATCAAAACCGGTTCCTACAAATTCACATTTCAATCAATCAGTTTCTAAAATCCGGAAAAACCATATATAAACAACTCAAAATACGAGGAAATTTAATAGAAAAATATGTGTAATTCTAAGCATATAACTAATGATCTCACATAGAAAAGATTCATACCTAATGTAGCAAATCCTTAGATATATTTTTCATGATCTTAGTTGGATTTCTTTTCAGTTTGTTTTACATTGTAGATTTTGTATTTCGTGTCATATTTTACTAGTAAGGGTTCAAATGTTGGGCTTTTATGGAAAGTTTTGATGGTGATGTTGGCATATGTGGTGTGTGGTAAGTGGTGTTTGATGGGTGTATGTTGTCGTAATCATGTCATGTGTGGTGGCATAGCCGTAGAGGTGAGAGTGGGGATGGCATTAAGTAATTTATATATTTTTTTATGAATTAAAAGTGGGTTTAAAAAAATCAAACAACACAAATCGTTGATGACTTCAAGTTACAAATTAAACTCATAATTCTACGATTAAAGTACCAAAACCACGATTATAAACTAGATTATTTACTTTTTCTACTTACTACACATAAATATTCGCTTTATTAAACTAAACGTTATAATGATTATATGTTATCTTAAGTATTTTTCAGGTTTCAAGAATTTCCTTATCAAAGACTTTATTTGGTATTGTTTTCAAACTCTATGGTAGTGTTTGGTATGTAGGAAAGAAAGCTGGAATAGAATGGACCACTACAAGGGAATAAAGAAAATGGTGTTTGATTGTCAATGTAATGGAATTACCCATTACATAACGCATTCCATTCCCTCAAAATCATTCCATCCATACCCTATTTTTTTTCATTCCATCCCTTCTTACACCCTTCATTAACAATACCACAACCCACCACCGTGGCAACCACCCACTATCGACGCCGCCCACTCACCTCCGTTGCCACCCATCGCCGCCACCAACCACCACCACCGCCCACTATCATGCAACACCGACGCCCACCATTTACCGCCACCCATCGATCGCTGTCACCACCCACCACTTCCGCTACCGGACACCACCCACCACTGCCGCCAACACCCACCATCGATGCCCACAACTACCGCCACCCAGCAATCACCGCTACTAGTCAGTCGCCGTGCCACCCAACACCTCTGCCACCTCCCGTTGTCGCCGCCACCCACCACCACCCAACACCGACGCCCTTCGTTGCCGTCGCCAACCAGTCACCGCAACCCGCCATCGCCTCCATGCCACCACCACCTTGCCCCAGCCACCCACCACCGACACCACCCACCACCGCCACCTATCATTACCCACAATCACCACCGCCGAACACCATTCACCACCACCATTTACCGTCGATTTTATTACTTCGTCTTTTCTTGCCTACCAAATACACGGTAATAATTCATTCTATTCTCACATGGTAAACAAACAAGACATGGAATGGTAGTGATCCATTCCATTCCCTCGTCCATTCCATTACCTCATTCATTCCATTCACTCGTCCATTTCATTACCCCATACCAAATAGACCCTTATATTTTGACTATAATTTATAAAACATTTTTGCAATTCATTAATACTTTATGTCTCTCCCATTTTTAATCCATCCAACTCACTTCTAATCATTTGAAGATGAGTCTTTTTTGTTCTTTCGGCACCAAGATAACAAACTTTTAGCATTTCGCATACGTCTTTTAGTTCCGTCTACTTGGCCATCTAAAGTGTAAATTTTTTTGATAGGGATTGGAAGATAACGCCCATAGCCATGAACTTCTTTGTTTCTTTTTTTCCTAGCCTTTTTTTCATGATTAATCGCATCTTGCAAGCCATTTGTACCCAACATGATCTTCACCATAACCAACCACGCTACATTGTTGGTCAAGGTCAACTTTGGTGCCTACAAAATCAAATCACCTATTGGCTCTTTCACCATTCTTGAGCTCTCTTCTTTTCCTGAACTCTCTTTATTGTCACCCGCCATGAAATGTCTTCGATTTCTATTCTTGCGCATGCTCGAACCCAAACTAGATATGGACTAAAAAAACTTTAGTGATTTGAAGAACAAACTACACAAGGAGGTGCGTATTCGTAATCCAACCAACACAGGTAAAACCGCGACGAACCACACAACCACACACTTACACGCGTCGTCGGCTAGTCGAAGAATGACTTCTGGTGGTGGCGGCGGTATGGTGTAAAATTGTTCGAAAAATATTTTGGTTCTTGTCTTATAATTATTTCTTCACGTGTCTAGGCTAAGTCTGCTCTAACACCAATTAATTAATAAAATCAAACAAACGAACAGACATAGGGATATGCTGAGAAGCTACAACTAATGAACACGTAATTAGCTTTTTTAAGTTATTCTGTAGAACTAACACACCATGGAATCCACTTTGATCCCCTGAAAGCGAGGTTAGTCAAAATGGGGGCGCGACTTTGCAACAATCTCCATAGAAAACACAACGTTTGGATCGTCTGCCACTTGAACCACCATAGGCGTTCCACAGAGGTGAGCAAAGACTCACACATATCATTTTAATCGAGTCGAATTGAGATAATGATTCAATCATCACAATTGAACAATCGAGACAAAGCTTCAACTGTTGCTTCCATTGTTGTAGGTCGCCAAAAAGTTCAAATCCACCCCAAAAGGTGATAACAATCTTCTTGAACTAGGTATTAAATTTTTGTTGCAAGCTTAGATACAAATCAGTTAACCAATGATCTCACATAGAAATGATTCATACCTGATGTAGCAATATCCTTAGATATATTTTTCATGATTTTAGTTGGATTTGGTTGCAGCTTGTTTTACTTTATTGATTGTGTATTTTGTGTCATGTTTACTAGCTACGGTTCAAATTTTGGGTTTTGATGACAAGTGTGGGTGGTGGTGTTGGTGGATGTGGTTTGTTGTGTTGGGTGTTTGACGGATGTATGATGGCGTAATCATGTCATGTGCGGTGGCATTGTCGTAAAGGTGAGAGTGACGTGACATAAGTAATTTATGTATTTATATTTTTAAAATAAAAAATAAATGGTTTTTCAAAAATTTCAAACTTCACAATAAATTGTTGGTAACTTCAAGTAACAAACTAAACTCATAATTTCAACAAATAAAGTACCAAAACAACCATATAAACCAGAATATATACTTTTTTATACTTACTACACATAAATAATCCCTTTATTGAAATAAACGTTATGACAATTATGTGTTCTCTCAAGTATTTATGAGGCATAGAGTTCAAGATTTCCTTACCACGGACTTTTCATCAAGTGTTGCTCTCAAACTCTTATATTTTTACTACACGTCATCCAACTTTGTTGCAAATTTATCAATACTTTATTTATCCCATCGTTAATCCATGCAACTCGCTTCTTAGCATTTGAAGACGAGGGTTGTTTTGTTATTTATGCACCAAGATAATGAACTTTTAGCGTTTCCCACACGTCTTTCAATTTCGTGTACTTGGCCATCTGAAGAATAAAATCTTCCGGTAGAGATTGGAAGATAGTACCCAGAGCCATGAACTTCTTTCTTTCTTCAAATCTTGACCTTTTTTCATGATTAATCGCATCTTGCAAGCCATTTTCACCCAACATGATCTTCACCATAACTGATCACGCTACATACTTGGTAGAGGTCAACTTTGCTGCCTACGAAATTAAATCACTTGTTGATTATTTCACCATTCTTGAGCTCTCTTCTTTTCCTGAACTCTCTTCTTTGTCACCCGCCATGATCTGCCTTCGATTTCTTATCTTGTGCACGCATGAACCCAAACTCTATCTGGACTAAAAAAACTTTAACAAATTGAAGAACGAACCACATAAGGATGTGCGTATTTGTAATCCGAAGAACACTAGAAAACAGTGGCGAACCACAAAACCAGACACTCACACGCGTTGTCGGCTAGTCAGAGGACGACGATTCTTGTGGTGATGACCGTGTATGGCGTAAAACGTCACCAACAAAGATTTCGATTCTAGTCTTATAATTATTTCTTCATGTTTCTTGGCTAAGTCTGCTCTAATACCAACGATTAGCCCCAGTAGTCAATCAGTCAAATCAAACAAACAAACAAGATGTGCTGAGAGGCTGCAACTAAAGAACACATGATTAGAGTGTTTTAAGTGATTCTTGTAGAACTAACACACCGTAGAATCCACTTTGATCCCCCTCCAAACGAGGTTAGTCAAAATGGGGACACAGTTTTGAAATAATCTCCATGAAAAGCACAAAACTTTGATCGACAACCACTTAAAACACCATAGGTGTTGCACCGAGGTTGTAGGAAAATGCTTATTATGCACAATAAACCTTAGATACTAAACTAAAAACATGCCAAAATCATCCACCTTCCAACTCCAATCATCAGATCCGTCTTAAAATTGTAGCACTTCACGAAAGAATCCAGGTCCTCAATTTTTATCTTTGCCTCTATCGATAATTTCTTTCTGTCGGAGAAATGCAAAGTTTTTATATGACTCCAACATAACATTTTAGAAAAGGATTTTAAGAGCGACCCGGCCAAACCATACATCTTGCCAAAATCTTGTACAAGGCCCATCCCCAACCTTTTTAAGAAGAAATCACCTAATTTAAACCCAAATTCACGAAAACATACTCTACATTAGCAATGTTTTTCCAAAGGCTTGTAAGAGAATTTTTAACTATATATCTCTGAGTCGAAAACCTAATGTTGTGCAAAGCTTTGATGAATATGCCCCTACAAGAGTTTCTTTCTTTGTGAAGTCTCCCCCATCATTATTTTAGCAAAGCAAGGTTACTAGATATGAGATCAATTGTTTCCATGCCGACTTTATGTTTGGATTTTGTTACGTTGCTCAAAGCAACCCGAAGGGTCTTCCTTGAATCACCATCTCCTCTCCACATAAAACCATTTCTGATGCGGTCAAACAAATTAGTAACCATTTTAGGTATATTGAATATAGAGAAGTAGTATAATGGGGTATTACTTGATGTGCGTGTTTTAGGTGTGTTAGTTTTAGTAACTTTGGAATATGGCGTGGTTAAAACGTCTCCGAAAAAGATTTCGGTTCTTGTCTTATAACTATTTCTTCATGTTTCTTGGCTAAGTGTGCTCTAATACCAACTGTTGGCCCTAGTGGTCAATCAATCAAATCAAATAAATGAACAAACACGGGGATGCACTAAGAAGCTGTAACTAAAGAACACATGAGCAGATTGTTTTGAGTGATTCTTGTAGAACTAACACACCATAGAATCCACTTTGATCTCCCTCCAAGCGAGGTTAGTCAAAATGGGGACACAATTTTGCAATAGCTCCACGAAAAGCACAACACTTTGATCGACAACCAATTGAAACACCATAGGTGTTGCACCAAGGTTGTAGGAAACTGCTTGTTATGCACAATATATCATCAGAGGGTCCATTTAAGGTTTAGCAAGTTGAGACTTGGTTTCTATAGCCACATGAAAAGCATCACTTCGTCAGTAAACATAAAACGTAAAAGATATAGACCGTCGTTCGAAAAGGTGAACACCTTTGAAGATTTGGTTTTTTTAGCCTCTTCCATGATCACATTAAACCCCTCTATGGCTATGATAAACAACAATGGGGAGAGTGTGTCCCTTTGCCTCACACCTCTTCTGATGTTGAATTATTAGTAGGAGACCTGTTAATCAGGACCGAGCCAATTTATTTTTATTACCTACATGTCATAACATGTTCGATGCACCACAGCTATATGCACAATTACAATTCCTCACAATTACAATTCCTCACTTGATTATTATTCGAAAGAAATGACCTAATTTGGATCGGTCGACATGGTGTGGCTTTAGTTCTTCAAATTTTCCATTTTTGTCATTAAAATAATAAAAATTAATTAGTATTTATTTCAATAACTAATAGTAAACTAATTATCAAACATCAACATGAATCGTACTACGACACTTTTTCATCAAAACATGGTTTAACGACACCTAAGGATGCATATTGTACATTTTTAATTGGTTAGACTTACCAAGTAGTCAATTTTTCAATTTGATTGATTTAGTTAAAATATAGTTTTTTCACTAACTTATTCAAATTTGCAATTCTATAACACATTTTCATTAATGTTACTAAGCCATTCTAACCCGTAATTTGGTATCTCAGACACTTTTTTTAGTGTTGTGAGCATAGTGGTTTAAGTTTAGGTATATAATATATATTGAAACCATCCTCCCATTTTAGACAAACAAAAGTCTAGACATGCATTATCAACGACCATGGTAACTATAAAGGTCCATATTTGTGAAACATAACAAAGTGAAATTTCATAAATACATTATTGACAAAAGTTGCGGGTGTAAGTTTTCGTAAATCGTTGTTAAAAAGTAGTTTGTCATTACAACCAAAGGCTAAACCAAGGGTGGTTATATAAGCAATCCACAATGAGGCGTAACTTCATATACCGCTGTTTAGATGTATCACGTGAAAACATGGTTATAAAATCTCGACTAATCTCTGATTAATCTTCGATTAATTATTAATCAAATGTTCACCGATTAATCATTAATCAAATTTTCACCGATTAATTGTTAGGCAGTTAATTGCGGTCCTATTCTAGCCAAATTTTAGCTAGATTCTGGCCAAATTTTGGACAAACCGTATAATTTCACTCCAATTACTTAAAAAGATGGGTCAACTAGAGATTAAAGCATGTATACTTTATAAAACTATATACAAAAATGTTTGTCTACATATATAACTAAAAATTATAAATAAAAATCTCAATCTGATTAATCCTGATTAATCGCTAGCCAGTACTCCACTGACCAACTTGTCACACCCAGACCCGCAGCGGATAAGGTAGTCGGGGCATGATTGGGTTTTCATCAAAGTTCATGACATTTACTATTGTAAAGGTTTAATATTTATTATTCCAAACTTAATTAAAATATTCCAATAACACATAATTCAAACAAACACAATATTGCTCCAAACAAACTTGCAAATAACTTTTTAATTCTTCTAAGGCTCATATCCTATGTGATCCACGCTTCAAACCTGCTCACATGTATCATGTGTAAAAACAAAGTTTGGGTCAACATAAGTTGGCGAGTGAATCCCTTTTTATCATTAAGAAAAATGTTATATTTTGTGTTTTATAAAAATGTGCATCAACCAAATATGGGAACGTCGTGTATGTTATATAAATCACAAACCATCTCATCGATCATCATCTAATAATGGACATGTGTGCACGGTAAGCGATGTGCTACGAGATCAAGGCTCAATCAAATGGAGCCGATCTAGTATATTAGGCTACGAGACACTCCACCCGTAAGCAACGAGGAACAAGGGCCTAATGTGATAAATTGACTGCAATGAGAATATACACACTAAATGGCAATAAACAAAACAATATCACATAGCACATTAGATCACATAATGATAATAGCACAAGATTTTTAATAACGAGATAAGAATATATATAGCGACAAATGATACACCCCAAAAGTTGTGAATTAAAACGAGAGTTGTAAGTTTGTTTGGAACAATATTGTGTTTCTTTTAATTATGTGTTGATGGAATATTTTAATTAAGTTTGGAATAATAAGTATTAAACATTTACAATAGTAAATGTTACGAGCTTTGATGAAAACCCAATCATGCCCGGACTACCTTATCTGCTGCACACACGAAGCTAAGGTCACGAGTTCGATACCGCTTACGTACCACTGTCCCTATAATATACAAACCTTTTTATTAAATCAGTACATGGTTAGAGCTAGTAAGTATATAAGTATAATTAAAATCCAATATCTTTCGGGTTAGACACGCAGCCCAGTTGGTCGGGCTGCGTGCACACAAACGTAAGGTCACCGGTTCGATCCCACACACTGCCGATTTCCGAGCGATTTATCCGATTTATTTAGAAAAACATATTTTTTTAATTAATGAAATCTTTAATTATTCCCCTCAAAAATATATTATTTTATAACCAAATTAATTTTATTTACAAATAAAAGTTTAAGCAAATAAAAACATAGTAATAAAAATAATAAAAATTGATTTAAATTATCTAAAAATAATAAGTTAATTAAAAATATTAAATTCAACCAAAGGATTATATTTTTAGCTAAATTGTTATGTAAATATTTAGGTTAGCCGTTTCGTCACTTGGTATCTCAACTTCTCAATCGTGCGCAATCTACAATGAATTTTAATCGTACCCACTGTGAGTGAATCTTACAACTCCCCTTTTAATTCACAACTTTTGTGGTGTATCATGTGTCGCGCTATATATTGTTATCTCATTATTAAAAATCTCGTGCTATTACCATTATGTGATCTAACGTGCTATGTGATATTGTTTTGTTTATTGCCATTTAGTGTGTATATTCTCATTGCAGTCAATTTCTCACATTAGACCCTTATTCCCCGTTGCTTATGGGTGAAGCGTCGCGTAGCCTAATATACTAGATCGGCTTCGTTTGATTGAGCCTTGATCTCGCAGCACATCGCTTACCATGCACACATGTCCATTATTAGATGATGATAGATGAGATGGTTTGTGATTTATATAACATATACGGCATTCCCATATTTGGTTGATGCACATTTTTATAAAACACAAAATGTAACATTTTTCTTAATGATAAAAAGGGATTCATTCGCCAACTTATGTTGACCCAAACTTTGTTTTTACACATGATACAGATGAGCAGGTTTGAAGCGTGGATCACATAGGATATGGGCCTTAGAAGAATTAAAAAGTTATTTGCAAGTTTGTTTGGAACAATATTGTGTTTGTTTGAATTATGTGTTATTAGAATATTTTAATTAAGTATAGAATAATAAATATTAAACCTTTACAATATAGTAAATGTCATGAGTTAAACTCAATCATACCTCGACTATCTAATCCGTTACAGGTCAGAATGTGACACAACTAGCGTCTAACGATTTTTACAACACTACATGAATATATACACCACATACAATAGAAAAATTAACTCAATGCATAAGATTTTAAATTAAAACACATCTAAAAAATTTGAGAAACAAACAAATCCTACAAAGGAAATAGTACAGGGAAACGACCTTTGAAGTACGTCACGTTTCGTCAGAGTCATATCTACAACATTCCTATTATTAGATCACCAATGGTAAAAGATACTTTTAGTTAGCGTTTTGTATAAAGAAAAATAATATAGAATGAAATGAATTATTATGATAGAATAAAAATAAATATGTTTAATTATTATGCGATAATGGAATTAAGTATTTCGAAAAAATTAATTTTTTTTAAATATAACAATTTTTATTCCTTAATAAGGAGGGTTTTTTTTCATTTCTTTAAGGAATGGAAGAAACATATTATTATTATTATTATTGTTGTTGTTATTATTATTATTAAGGGTGGGGTTCTGTTACAAAATACATTTTTCTTACAAAGTCATAAAACACCACAATTTCAGCTATAAAAAAGACTTAAAACCCACAAATAACAGAGTGAAGATCACTAAAACACAATATCCAAACCGTAACAGTTCGTAGAAACTTCAAACACATCATCATTGAACTATGAATATAAAACACCACATGATAATCAAATAAAACAAACTAATGTTATTTATTCGATAATCAAAGTCTTATCATTCAAAGCACAACACAAAACCCACAAATATGGCATTTTAGTAATGTTCACTTTCTTATTTGTAGGTTTTTAATGTGTTTTATAACTTTTTACACGGAAAAATAGACTTTATAGCCAACTCTCACCTAATTAATATATATCAAAAACTATTATTAATTTTTTACCATTATATTATTATTATTATTATTATTTATTTTTGTCGTTTTTAATACAACTGTGTTTTGTTACTTCGTATTTTTTTGTCTATCAAATTGTACAAAGTAATGATTCATTCTATTCACATATGATTAACCAAACATCACAATAGAATGGAATGATCCATTTCATTTTGTTGTCTATTTCATTACCTTGTCCATTTCATTCTCTTATTCATTCTATTACCACATACCAAACATACCCTTATATAGTTTGATTGCATATCATAAACATACTCAAGTATGTCTTGAGCTTTAAAGTGGTTTACAAAATCAAACCCCTCGCTTGTTTTTTCCTTTCAAATTTTGACCCAGCTTATTCGATAATATTTTTTGCGTTTATGAAATGCTGTTGTTCGAAAAAAAATCTTTTGCCTTTATTGATGTCTTTTGCACGATTAGTTACAAAGTATACTCTTAATCTATTTTTAAAGTATCATGAAAATGATAACATCAACATCAAAACCATATTTTTGTTGTATTATTGTGTATTTTAGGACGCTACCAAGATAGTCGACAAATAATTCATTGAACATGAAAATATTATTAAAAAACCTAACATGTATTATGTGCCTTTTCTTAACATTCAAAATATATTTTGACCTAACATGTCTCACATTTTTGTCAACCCATTGTCCACTCATATTAGGCGATTACTACTATAGGCCAAATTATAGGCCCACGTACACCATCTGACATTCCTCCTTTTTACCTTATATTTCGTCCCTATAAATTGCTTTTATTTGTTTTATAAAAACTAATAATAACAATTTAATAAAGAGTAATACCATAAAAATTAACATGTTGTGAAACAACGGTCTATTAGCAACTAATATATATGTATAAACATGAGAGCTAGACTATGAAATCATGTAAAGAATAGAACATGGAGAATTCTTATTCATTCATCTAATATCATATACAAATGCCATTATATATAGGCACTCACATTAGTACAATAGTAAATAAGAGAAATGGGGTTATACATGTGGAAAGTCACTACATAATGGATGCATTCATAGATAGAGGTTATACATGTGGAAAGTCACTACATAATGGATGCATTCATAACACTCCACTTTGACTATCCACATGATGGAATACTATTCTTTAATACGCTTAATGATGTTGCCTCATTAGAAACCTTGCTAGGAAAACCCTAATGGGACAAAACCTCAGCTAAGGGAAAAAGAGTGCAACGCGTATTGTCTCCCACTAATACTTCCGGATCAGGTATGTTGTCTCAAAAAAACCTTACTAAGAAAACCAATTGGATAAAACTTAGTGAAGAGTAAAGAGTGCAATTTATGTAAAACTCCCCCTCAATTTTAATATGTATCATTTCAAGTAACAAGTGCCAATCTTCTATGAAAGTTGTTGAAAAACTTTTGTAGTGAGTGATTTGTCGCTTGATGTGCAATCTATTAATGAACTTGATGTATGATCTTCATGTAAAACTTTAATTACCTCCTGTTATAAGTAGATACCATAAGATCCATGAATGTGTTTTATGATAATTCCTGCATTTACAAAACAAACCAAACTTGTTGATGGGTTAGCAAAATATGAACACATACCTTTTGTACCTTAAGGGTATAGAAAATAAATTTTTTACTCATTACACTATCTCCTCGTCGTACACGAGTTAAATCTTGCCAATGAATTTAATGGTATATGTTCGTGTATAGCTAGCAAGATATACTAATACAATTTGTATTGAATTATGGTACTTCATGCCCAAGGATCTTTGCTTCTTTGATAGAAGATGATAAAAGTCATTTTTATCTATATCAAATATTTGAACATCATTAAATGTACTTACACCAAAAACTTTATCCATATGAAAATGTCCAACATTTTCTAGATGTATTATGATTGATGGATTATAATATAAATGTATGTCCCACGTATCGAGCCATAAATTTGCAATATTGTATTTCATTTGCAAATTCTTGCTTAAATATTTGAGCTCTTTTTTTTCTCTTCGGGAGATTCAATGACATCATCAACATATATTGCAATACTTGTAAACCTCATATCGTTCTTTGAATGAAAACAAATGGACCAACTTCACCATATGTATTGTAACACCCCAACCGATGGCGGAAACATCGGGATGAGACGAAAACGAGATTGCTCATTGCTCACAACATTATTAAGTGACAATAATTAATTAAACCATATTTCATTTCATAAGAATTGTCAAATACATCAATGTAACAAAACAAAGAACAATACAACATTTGCAAAGTCATAACAAAATTGATACATCGACATTAAACCTAACGTCTAATTTGTGTGTATCTAGTCCTTGCTATATTGTTTTCATAGCATCATCTCCTTCAACCTGTAACATGTTTTAAAATAATGTCAATGCGAAAGCAAAGGCGAGTACACAAGTTTAGGCATAGCATACGTATACGAATAAGTTTAAACAATCCTCATGGCAACCAAATCTATACAAGAGCAATATCAAGGCATGCAATACTAATAATCAAACCCTTAACGCAATCACGATGTTTTAACATGACCTCACGAATAACACGATGGAGGTGGATGCGTGAATTCCTATAGCGCTAAGCATGTCAAACGAAGGCTAAAAATAGTTAATGACTAAAGCATAGCAATACGAATATCCAAGACAAGCATCAAGTATAAGATTCAAGCTTTCATGTATATGGGATCGTTTGTGTGTTTCATAAAGTTTAAGTGTTCGTGATTTTGTATATGGAAACATGTTACACCCGAAAAGTGTTATAAACAAAGTGGGTCGAGTGTACTCACGGTTTTGCTAAGTCTTTTCTACACTTGACAATCCGTGAAGACGTTGGTTCGAGGATGACGCTGAATTATCCTACAAGAGGAAACGAGGCGTATGAGTATAGTTCAACGGGAGATTAGGAGTATTCGAGCATGATAAAAAAATATGTTTGATAAAGTATTATGATACGAAAGTATTCACTAAGATGTAACACTCGTTCTTGACACTATAGTAACTCTTACGAGTTTGGGTGTGATTTCATATGTTCGGGGACTATTAGAATCGTGACAAGGAATTACATACTTTAGTGTTAAACTTAATAACTTGATAGGTGATTATAAGTTCATTATCAAGGTTTCGGTTTTAGAATTATAATATAGTTATATATATATCATTATAATCATGTAGGAGGTGGGAGGATGAACCATCCACTTTGTAACCTCCAGTGTCATGTATGTCAAGTATGAGGTGGGAGGTTAAACCATCCACTTTGAACCTCGGATTATGTTCACCACTACACAAGTTACCATTGGTAACAAGGAGGGTACAAGAACTATACACTATACAAGAATGTAAAGACAAGGATGATAAGGTGTCATCTAGATACCAAGTAGCCAAGTATTCAACAACCCGACGAGCACACGAGGACAATCGTCAACGGCTTTGTGGGGTTGTGACACTTTAAGTCTAGCAAACTATCTTGGGATCTTGATGAAAAATCATCAAGTGATGTGTGGTCTCAAGTTAGGATAGCCCAAGCTTCCTTGGTGGACACCATGTACAAGTTTAAGAACTTGCATCACTTGTGAGCTCAATGCTCTTCAAAAACAGAAAGTTTAGGGTGTTAAAACAGCCCTTAGTTCATGTTAACAAGCTTGGTTAGGCTTTACTAATCATAAGCTTGATTGTAAGCACAAGAACACAAGTTTGTTGAAGTTAAAACACAAGTTTGATAAAAGTTTAGACAAAACAGAAAGTTTGTGGACATTTTGGGGCATTTCCAGGTCTGGATTCTCCATGGAGAAACCTAGGAATTCAACCCAAAGTTTATCCAAGCAAGTAGGAAAAAGAATGGAGTGATTTCATTAAGAAATGAGTGAGTTACACTCACTTTAGTAAGAGGTATACAATCTGCTCGAAAATCTGATGTTGCAAGGATCTTGAGGTGATTTGAGAGTGATTTGAGAGAGATTAAAGTGTAAAAATGCTTGGATTAGAGGTGGGTTTTATAGGGGAAGGATTAGGGTTAGTTAGGTGGGGTTTAAGTGGGTAATTAATGGTAAAAAGTTCAAAAAATTAACCAAAAACCCGCCCAATTGTTTGCTGTCCGTGCTTGTTGCCTTTCAGCTCGACCGGGAACAAAGCATATAAGGCTTTTGTTCCCGGGTTACTTCAGATTGATGGCGAGTGGCGGAGTGGCTAAGGCGCTGCATGTTGAACCGGAGGTCCCGGGTTCGAGTCCCGCGGATCCGGTTTTGTTTAATTATTATTATTTTCTTTTTATTTTTAATGAAAACTCAATAATTCAGTTTCACAATTGGCAGGAAAGGCCCCTGAAGTTCAAGAATCCAATAATTACACTTTAAACCTTGGACTTTATTAAAGAAGATATTATATTAACATTTAAATTCAAAATGTTATATATATATATATATATATATATATATATATATATATATATATATATATATATAAATTAGCATTTTAATTTTTTTTTGTAAAAAGAAATTAATTAATTTTATTAACTAATTTAATTAATTAATTTAATTAATTAATTAATTTAATTAATTAACTTAATAAATGAATAGGTAATTATATTTTCGTAACGAATTTAGTTTAACGATTAAAGATTTCACGTTTGAGTCTCGTTTACGCAATACAAATCAAGTTTGCGAGTTATCACACGTTTACGATTGAGAGTACCACGAATATGTTTACACGTTTAAAGTATGAACAAGTATAAGTGTAACATGACTATAATTAACATAATATAGATAAAATACGAGTTTCTCATTACAATCCAAGTCTCGGTTTACAACATTTACAACGAAAGACGAATACAAGATACAACGCTTACTAAAAATATAAGTACGATACAAGGTTTTCAAATATAGAAAGTATAGAAACGCGGAGCGTTACATGTATTTCTCGTTTTCGAGCTCACTGGTGAGTCAATTATACTGAGGTTTTGACATCAATGCTTCTAGCATTATCAATCCATGAGGGAATTCGTGCCATCTTATCCATATATGCATGTGCTTTCACTCTTCAGGAGTTCTGCTATATAAATTTGCCCATTTAACACATAGATGTCTATATCATGTAAAAGTGTCATGAACACTTGGTTTTATCTCCAAAATCCATATTGTACCATGCGTGTATACTATTTATTAAGATACCACAATCACTGGGTATAAGTTTTCAATGTATGTTTATTGGTGCACAAGAATTACATCGTTAAGATATTTTGATTCACCTTTAAAGAACTCAATTTCTTTAAGAAACTCATTAGTAGTTCAATCGTATTCAAAAATGAATCTGTATACAACGATCATATTGTTCTCGAGAACTTACTTTACATGAACTACATAATTTAAATCCTTCAAGGACTTGCATGTAAACTTTAGTATCTAAATGATACATAACATTTATAAGACGCATATCAATTCTCTCTTTATATTACCAGACTAATTAAATACTAGAAAGCTATTGCATCCACCACTGGAGAATATGTCTCCTTATAATTAATCATAGGTCTTTGCGAAATCCTTGTGCCATCAATTGTTGATCCACATAAAAGACCTAATTATATTAAATATATTTTACAACTTTTTTATGGACTACTGGCCGTAAGCTCTCCATTTCAATAGAGAATTCAAATCTGCCTCATTTGCGTCGTTCCATTTGGCCAATCATTTCTTTGTATTTATTCATAGGCAGATTTTAAATCTTGATCCTCATCATTTCATCTTTTCAAGCGCTATATATGCAAAAGTATAACAACGTCGTTTTTGTTTCGATTCCATACACTTCTAGACATGATATAATTTACTAAGAGCTCTTTATTTTCGGGTACCTGAGGTTCTTCCAGAACCATCATGTCTAATGTCTCTTCAAGAGACCCTTTTTTTTTACTATAATCTCGACTTGACCATCTTATTCATTACTTGCTACAATTTTTCAAGAAATTTTTATTTTCTTGGAATCGGCTAGTCTACCACGCTTCATGTGTGCAATAGACTCATTAATATATGGTTTGCCATACTAGGACAATTAACTTAATTGGTGCATTAGCAGTTGACTACGTGACTTACTTAGTCACTATATTTAGGTCAGTGAACATGTCTGGTGATTGATTCTTTAATCTAGGTAACGAATTATCTTTTGAACTTCTTGTTCACACAATTTAGCTTGAGGATCAATGATAATTCATGCATACCCATTCCTTTTTCAACTGCCATTAATCTCCCCCTAATGTTGCGAATGTTAATTTACTTAAATTAAGATCTAACGAGCCATAAATAAATTTCTCGTTAATTGCTCTAAGTATGTAATCATAAATAGTATTTTCACCCAACATATATTCCCAACATTATTTGAGTTTCAATCTTTATGCGTTGTGGTGGATCAATTCCAATGTATACCGTACAACAAAAAGTTTGATGGGAAATATTTGGTTCCTGACCAAAACCAACTATAATGGGGAGAAACTATTACAACATGTTAGCTTGATGTGAAATAATGTTACCGCATGTAAAATCACATGTGCTCAAATATGAACTTTTGCTCTCTTGATTATTGGCTTTCCAATCAATTTGTAGACGTTTGATCATTGTCTTCAACAAAAGCAATTTGTGTCTTAAGCATTTAGATAGTTCAATACTTATTCCAATAATCATTAGTAACATGGATACTAAATTCAATGTTATAACCACCATAAATATGATAATCTGGAATAATATGCTTGCTATTTCATTAGCTAAGCTACACACAACTTCAAGTTGTATATTTGATGACCATTTAGACGATGCATCGATTTAAAAACACTAAACGGTATCATGTTTGGATATATACATCCTACATTCATTCCATAATATTTTAGGGATTTATACCATTAATTGGCAAATAAATAATTTCCCTTAAGAGCAAACATAATATGCTATCAACTAGAAGAATCTTCAAGTTCTTCATTATATTTCACATCATCATTGACTCGGTGTGGTCTAACCGGTCATACCAATAAAGTAAATAATCATGATCCATAAACTTATGGTTTATGATATTGTATATGTATTACTTGCACGTATGTAATACAAAACATAAGATATGAAAGAATGTATTATAACTTCAAAGTTCAAACCATCGCGTTATGTAATCACTAGTTTACCACTTTTGATGGTTGATCTCATCATGACTATCACTATAATACTGATATTCGATCTTATTATTAGCTTGGCTATCTTATAATTTCTGATAGTTTGATCTCTTATTAACATGATGATTGTTGCACTTCTAATGGTCAATCTCATTATTAATATGATCATCATTACAATTTTCTCAATGATGCACATGATTGCAATAATCAATATATATTCACTTCATGAATCAGAGTAAAACCATACAAATTTTTTACGATTTTCCATTATTTTCTCGAACATATAGATATACAGTCGTTTCAAACCGTTCATACCCTTTAAATGATATTGCTACTTCAGGAGTATATTTGAGGTTTGACAAACAAAATTTGTTTTATCCGATTTCCCTTATAAATAAACTTCTCTTCGTATAACGCTAATTGAGAAGTAATTATATATCCGAGTCATATAATATTTTTTTTATACTTGATAATGAGATAAAAGGAGTATGACACTTTGGGATTCAAATCGAAGCATATTTCTACTTTTTCATGAGAATGACAATAAACCACAACTTTTGTTTAGTCGTTCTATTCGTTATTATCGATGCAAAGAAGTGATAGCATATAGAATACAAGGTATAGATAGCAACAAATCATACAATACATGACCTTATAGTATGTCATCATTTAAAAACAACTTATAATGGGCCTTTACAAAATAAGAAACCTTTTTATCACTAATAAGCAAACGCATATAATTTATGTAATAACTTATTATGGTATAACCAAATATAATATCTTATATACATTGAACACTTACTTTAAAACTTAAATAATTATCTCTTTCAAGTTCTCAGATCATTTATTACTTGTATTTGAAAATTTTATTTGAAAATTGTAATACTGATGAATTATATAATATACTCATTTTTTTCTTCTCAAATATTGATATTTAAAAAACTGATGACATCATAAAAGCAATCTATACATTGTACATATGAAGCAATAGCAATAGTCACTATTTTATAATAGCAATAGTAATAGGTAATATGCAAATAAATTGTTAAACATTATGATATTGCATAATAAATGCATGAGAGGTATCGACATCGCCAGAAAATGTTTCTCTAAAAACAACTAATGATATCTACCAATATTAATCTATTATATGAATTTCTTATATGCAAAATTTGTTATAGCATTAACCTTAGTATAAATACCAAACGATATTTGTATAATCATGTTATAATAATAATAATAATAATAATAATAATAATAATAATAATAATAATAATAATAATAATATATTGCATTATAAGTTGCATAGTTTATTTAAAACTAAATCAATTGATGTTTATAAACAGATGATTAATATCCAACGAGCACTACTTACATAACTCATTTATATCTAATTATGTAAAAGTCTTTTGGCATGCTATGTATTAACATTGACTAACGAAAACAATTAATTACAGAATTCATATCCATTTAAATTATAAACTATACAAAATGAAAATCTAGTACGTACATCATGTCTATATTACCACCAATACAAGCATATATACCTAATACAATTGCATTGTTTAGTCCATAAATATTGAGTTCCATACTTTATAATATTGAATATTGAATTTAATTATTTTTCATGGATTCTAAAAGCATATATATAATATTCTCTAGATTGCAAATTAACTTCCTCAAATCAAAATAATTCAACAATTTTATTTACAACTTAACAAGGTTAATAAAGAAGCATAAATATATGATTATGGTGGCTCAAAGAATATGTAGATGTTCGCTTTGAAGATTTGGAGACATTATCTGTATGGCACGAAGTGTAGAGCATCACTAGATTGTAAGAGTCCTAAACAACATATATTAAATTAACTAATTAAATGATAATCAAGCTAATTTAGAATAATAGAAAGGATCATTTGTAAAAGAGAAAAATAAAATAAATATTCGTAATATCGTCGTCGTCAACGAAAACTATAGTTATTCAATTAATAATGAGTATTAGAAAAAGATGAATTAGTCAATTATAACGTCATAATTTATGATGTAACATCTAAATCCTTATGAATACCAACATGCTAATATATATATATAGATAAGAGTTCAATCATGAGACTACATCCTAGAATTTATAGTAATGATCAGTTTAAGTTTATATATGTATATTAATAAGTGGCACCAGTAAGATTGATGTATCATCATCATCAAATATAATATGAAATAATCATACGAAGAATCATACCTTTATTAGTAGAGATAGTTGCATAATTATTGGGTTGCTTTCTCAACATGCGAGATTGAGTTAGGCTGGAAAATAATGCACATCAAAGGCAAGGAAAAAGGGATACCAAGGGTGGCAAAACATATAGAGCACGTTCGTGCTGATAACGCGTTGTGAAACAACGGTCTATTAGCAACTAATATATATGTATAAACATGAGAGTTAGAATATGAAATCATGTAGAGAATAGAACATGGAGAATTCTTATTCATTCATCTAATATTATATACAAATGCTATTATATATAGGCACTCACATTAGTACAATAGTAAATAAGAGAAATGGGTTATACATGTGAAAAGTCACTACATAATGGATGTATTCATAGATAGAGGTTATACATGTGAAAAGTCACTACATAATGGATGCATTCATAAGATAACACACTTTTTTTATTATTCACGAGAAAACCATTCATCCGAATTTTAGTATATTGTAAAAGAAACACTGAAAAGTCATTAACTTTTCCTTTTTATATACTAAAGTCTAAACTAGTCTAATATGCGTTCTTTTTTAAATTATAATTTGTTGACTCTTAAATTAGTATATATATATATAGAGAGAGATATAGGGTGAGGTTTTAAACTGAACACTAGTGTATTTATGAACTGAGTTAATAAATCTTAACCTTTGATTTACACTTGTATGTTGATAATCAAGTGCTAGTATTAGTTCACTAGCGTTCACAATTAAAAAAGTTGTTCATAAATGAACCTAACCCTATACATATTATATGTATAAGGTTAGGATCGTGTGAGAAGCACTAGGCTAATTGAGAAATTTGAGAAGCATTTTGGACCACACATTTTCCCAGTGCTTTTCGTAATATATACACATATGTATAGTTTAAAATTGACAATATACATATATTGTCAATTTTAGACTATACATATGTGTATATTATGAAAATCTGATGAAAAATGTATGATCAAGAATGCTTCTCAAATTTCTTAAATAGAGTGGACTTATCTTAAAAACCATACCTTATATATATATAATGGTTTCTGTATCTTATTAACTCTTTAAAACATTAGCAATATATTTCCTCACAATAAAATACTTTAATA
Source organism: Scalesia atractyloides (assembly GCA_947069175.1). NCBI lineage: Eukaryota > Viridiplantae > Streptophyta > Magnoliopsida > Asterales > Asteraceae > Scalesia > Scalesia atractyloides. The sequence continues at coordinate 67,980,301 of CAMTDV010000003.1, read as the reverse complement.
TCATTATCTAGTTGTAACTAATTCTTCCTAATATTTAATAGATAATAAAAATATCCACCCTCATCTTGAATTTCATGCAAAGTTTGGCCAGCTCTCCAAAAGTACACCCCGATTTTTAAGTTAAAAGGAAGAGCTTGTCGACCAAAATAGTGCTCCGAACTTCGATTTTTATGTCAAACAAAGCTACAACAAAGTTGATCTCAAGAAGGATAACTTCAAATGCAACTAACCGATCATCAAGGCCAACTACATATATATTGAATATCAACCACAGGGAAACAGATCATGAATAGAATATTAATGCAACATTATCTACAATATTAGAAGTCAAAACACAATTTGATGATCAAAACAAGTTGTAAATTGTGTGAAAACCAATAACTATGATAATACGAAAATAAGTTTATAAAATCAAAAGTTTTTCATAACAAAACGTAAGTATTTTATATAGGGATGGCAATGGGTCGGTTCGGGTTCGGGCTCGGGTTCGGGTCGAGTATTGGTAATCCCATAACCATACCCGGTTATAAAAGGTGTCCCATACCCGACCCAATACCCCTCGGTAGCGATGGCAATGGGTCTGGTTCGGTCGGGTATTGGTAATCTCATACCCATATCCGGTTGTAAAATCGTGTCCCATACCCGACCCAATACCCGTCGGGTATCAGGAATACCCGTGAGTATTGGGCATACCCGTTAGTTTGTTAAAAGATATACGTTGGGATTTCCAAATACATTTCTTTACTATTATAATTATTATATAATTTATTTATACAATAACTATTATAAACAAAAAATATACATTACATGGATATAAATTTTAACATAAATTAATAATAACTTTATAATACATATACACATATATATATTTATATACTTCAGAACATATAAAATATAAATACTATTATCAAATACATATACTAAAAGAAAAAAAAATATTTTTTTCTGATTATAAACATACTAAAATAAATCACTAATATACAAAGGTTAATGAAAAATATAAATATAAATAAAAAAATTTGGGTATATGATCGGGTATATAGTTCGGGTAAATGGGTATTTGGTTTTGGGTAATCGAGTCGGGTATCACCTAATCTCATACCCACGAAAAATTTTAAAACTAATCCCATACCCAGCACAATACCCGTCGGGTATCGTGTATACCCGTCCCATTTGTGTCGGGTTTCGGGTATATTTGTCATGCTCGGGTATTTTTGTCATCCCTACCTGTCGGGTATTTGTCGGGTAATTACCCGTCTGGTATCGGGTATGCCCATTAGTTTGTTAGAAGATATATGTTAGGATTTCTAAATACATTTTTTTACTATTACAATTATTATAAATTATATATAAACAACTATTAAAAATTAAAAATGTACATTACATGCATATAAGTTTTATCATAAATTAATAATAACTTTATAATACTTATACACTTACATGTATATACTTCACAACATATAAAAAAATAAATATTATTATCAAATGTATATACTAAAAGAAAATTTTATTTTTTACATTATGAACATACTAAAATAAATCACCAATAAAAAAGTGTTACTGGAAAATAAAATTGTAAATTAAAAAAATCGGGTATATGATCGGGCATATAGTTCAGGTAAACGGGTATGTGGTTTCGGGTAATCGGGTCGGGTATCACCTAATCCCATGCTCGACCAATACCCGCGAAAGTTTTTAAAACCAATCTCATACCCGGCCAATACCCGTCGGGTATCGAGTATACCCATCCCATTTGTGTCGGATTTTAGGTATACCCGTCGGACTCGAGTATTCTTACCATCCCTAATTTTATAAAACAAATTGAGAACTTTAATATTTTGATACAACCAGTTAAAATTTATATCTTTCATATTATGAAAGTATAAAAAATTATTCAAAAAATATTCTATATGAACAAAATAAACGCATTTATATGAGAATCAGTTTTTATTTATTTCACAACAATCTTTTAATACTTATTAATTTTTCAATAAATGAATTTCATCTATAGAATAGCAAGTGATGATGAGTAGTGTCTAACATCTTGCTACTTGGTATGATTGGTTTGGCCCCAATGAGAGGGTTTTTTTTTTTTTTTTTCTTTCCAAATCAGTCACTGACACATTCGCTCTTCTTCTGCCACTATTACATAGCCAACAACAGATTCATCATCCCTCTCCTTTTCTCTCCAATTTGAAGTGTTAAACGCTTGCAAATCCAAAAAAGAACCCTAGAAAATAAGAAGATATAAACAACAAGAACACAAATCGACAATGAAACTAGACAAAAAAGAAAAACCAGAAAATATTAACAATAGGACAAAAGAAAATCTAAGTCAAATAGCATATCAGAATTTGTGATTTCCGTTTGTCGCCACCATCCTGTTGCAACACAACGATATATCTGGATCGAGATGAGATCCACTATTTTTTATAGCCGGATCACGGCGGAGCTTTTAAGGGGTGCGTCCGTCTTACCAATGTTTCGGTTATTAGTGTAATTTTTTCAATTTTTCATCCGAATTTTTTAAAATTATATAGGTCGGCCATGCCAATTATTTTTCCTAAAAATTCTCTGCCCCTACCAAGTATTGTCCAAAAAATTTATACATTTGTATTGAGTTAAAAAACGTGAAGAATTGGGCTATTTCTAATATTTTATAATTGTTTTTAAACTTTAAATGAGTTTAAATAAAGTCTGAAACTAGTTTTAATATAAATGAGACTTTAGGGTTCCAATTTAGTTTCTTTTATGTGTAAGAACGGGTCCTTTTAATGAATGAAGATTATTTAGTTTTATTTGGAGTTATAATTATTTTACCCGACCCAAATCGAATAGCCGACCGAAATATAACCTAAAACATAGCGTTAGGAAAAAAATTGGTCCCGTGACTTTCCGCCTCCACGGAACTTTTGGTCAAGCTCCGCCACTGAGCCGGATCACACCGTGCTGGATAGAGAGGTGGTTTACGCTAGAGGGAAGAGAGACCTGTGGAGATGAGCGGCGACATGGTAATTGGCGAGAAGGGGGGACAATTGGAGGCAAGCAGCAACGATGGTTGAGGAGCGGCAAAGGTCAGTCGAAGGACGAAGATGGTTACCGGTCGTGGTCATTTACTTTGTTTTAAGTTTTTTCAGTAGTCACGGGTTGTTTTTAGAAAAAGCCGTAGTTTGTGAATTTGGCTTTGGGTGATGGTGATGTAGATTGTAGAGATTGTTCTTAAAATTGTGCATGATGTGTTTGTTGAACTGAATCCAAACTCGCAATCCCAATGTAGCCTTTACATCATTTTATTATGCAGCTCAGCCCTTGCATAATCTTAATTACCTTCAACGACACACCTGTACAACTCAAAACATCAAGCAAAGTGAAGGGGTGTGGTCCCAAATCCTGCGCTGATCAAAGGAATTAACCCCTTGACTGCGCACGAGACCATACCCAAGACAAACCGAAATTATAACTATCCCAGCCTCGCACCGACCAAATAGTTGCTTCCAAGGTCGCGCGCGAGATCGGGAAGTGGGTGAAACCATTACCAACACTTGGTCCCTTGGACGACAGACTTCCCTAAATGTTGCGCCGACTACATAAGCTATTACACATGTAACGCGAAGTACGGGAAGCGCAACTATGCAAGGAACAAGTATAAAGGGTACACATAACAGAACCGGGGGCCAATAGGCGTTCAACAGGCTGTATTGGATCATGCTACACGATGAACAATGTGCAAAAGATAAGAAGTACACAAGGACGTATATGTGGCACCAATCAGCTTGTGCCGACCACGATCTCCACTAACCGCTGATGATAGACCAGACAACAAGGACAACTACCAAGACATGTGTGTCCATTCACCATGCGCCAAGCACTCTTCTCGGCAGAAATCACTAACGGTCGTGGCAGAGGGGACAAAATGGATATGCCTTGTTGTCGACCTCGGGCCCAAGGCCCATCAGCCCATCTCCTTCCACGAATCACTCCGGCTATAAATAAAGGATTTCACCTCCGGGTTTAAGGATCGCTCTCCTACTCTCTTACTTAATACACACACTATTATCCTCAAAAACCTATACTTATTCTCACGCCGGAGGGTGGTTACAAGGATAACCCCCCTTATTCTCCTCCTTGTAACGAGCTTACAGTGTGGTGTTGGTTTTGCAGGATCTTGTTGTTATTTGGATGAGACGAAAGAAGATTAACCTTTATTTATCGAGACACAAACCACAAACTAATCACTAAATTTGTTTGATGTTTCTTCACAAAGTGAATCATCACCCAATATATTTGATGCTAGAATACAAATGATATTTTCACATTTAACTCATAAAATGCTTTTCATTTTTACTTTTGATTTTCTTTAAGTGCCACATATATAATTTGTTAGAAGAATAACTCCTAACTTGATACTTTTTTATTTCTAGAAATAACAACATTCATAATGAAAACTTTAAAAATATATGAGGTAGTTTACTTATATTATAAGGAATGATTGTTAGTGTTTCTGAGTAGTTGTGAGTAGAGGAAAGATAAAATATATGGGAAAGTTACTATTAATCTGTAAATATATGAGAAAAAAGTATATAGAGAGAAAACATTATAAATTTTTTAATATTTTTAGAAATTGTTATGAATGAAGGAGAAAGAAAATGTAATGACAAAGGTATAAAATGTTATTTAATTGAAAAAAGAAAGAAAAAATAGTTGTTTTTAGTGGAAATATATGGATATGTAAATTCATTACGAATGCATCAACTCATCAAAATCTACATGTTTTGTTTTTATTGTTTTGTTTTTATTTTCTAATCAGTTGTATATAAAAAAATAAAGAATCTAACATGTATCGACATCTGTTATGGTACGACTATATTTTTTGAGTTTTTTCCTTTCGATTGCTATAGGAAGTACTATACCGACCGAATTCTAGTCGCGTCCCCACCGCAGGGCGCAGGTTCAATCCAACTAGTTAAATTTTAAAAAATACTCTAAAGTTCTATTAACCCATCTACTGATCTACTCATATTTATTTGGCACCATAGAAAAAATTATATATTTTTTTAGATATTTAATATCGTTGATAGGCTTTAAATAAGAGATACAAGAGAATATCGACAGCTTCAACAAGATATTTCAAATCTATCATCGATACAGCACACCCTCGGGCATGTAATAGAAATGTCGAATAACTTATTTATTTATCATTTTTTTTCTTTTCTAAACCAGTTAAATTCTTTACAATAGAGAGATAATTTTATATATTAATTTATTTTGATTTGCTATGAAATAAGATGTTTTTAGTGATTTGTTTGAGATTGCTTAAAGACTTAAACTAGAACTATTTGTTTTAATACAGAACTAGGTTAAAATTTTATATAAATGTAATGTTATAAAAAGTTATATCTATAAAAAAAATTGTGTATTAGATAAGATGAATAAATACGTATATTATTGGGTTGAGTGAATATAATATAAGAATAATATTTTTTTATGTAGTATAGATAAAGATAATAAATATTTGTAATCAAATAATAAGCACTCATATTTACATTTGTATTTAAAATCTAAAAATAAACCATTTTAATATTGTTATTTTTTTTGTTTGAACGCCAAATTTCTATTAACTATCCTTATTTAATAGGAGAAGAAGGTGAGAAAACAAAATTTTAAGTGACCTGGAATTGTAACATGTGTTCCATTGGATATATATATATATATGGGAGGGTTTAAATGAGAATGATAAATATCACGTTATGCGTAACAATGGCATCAAAAGTTTGACCAAGTTATGCGTAACAATGGTTTCAAATAAATGAATGCGACAAATGTGTCTACGTGAAAGACACTTCTAAAGGGTATGTGATCTTATGCCTTTATGTAGATGATATGCTTATCATTGGGAGTGATGATAAGATGATCAGATCTACTAAAGACATGTTGAAAGCGAGATTTGACATGAAAGATATGGATCTAGCTGAGGTGATTCTTGGAGTAAAGATCATTAGAACCCAAACTGGTTTGGTGCTAAGTCAATCTCATTATGTTGATAAGATCCTTCAGAAGTTCAATCCAAAGGACACGAGTGTAGCTCAAACTCCAATTGATACCTTTCAACATTTGTCAAAAAATAGACGCGGGAGTCTTGCTCAATTGGAATACTCAAGAATCATTGGCAGTCTTATGTATCTCATGTCATGTACTCGGCTAGACTTAGCATATGCTGTGAGTAGGCTAAGTAGATATACTAGTATCCTAGTTCAGAGCACTGGAAGGGTATGATAAGATTATTAATGTATTTGAGATACACGAGAAACTATGGACTGCATTATGGCCAAAATCCAGCTGTTGTGGAAGGATTCAGTGATGCCAACTGGATACCCGATACGAAAGATTCCAAAGCTACAAGTGGTTATGGGTTTACCCTTGGAGGAGCAACTATATCTTGGAAGTCGTCCAAACAAACACTTATAGCTAGATCCACGATGGAATCTGAGTTTATCGCGTTAGATAAAGCTGGAGAAGAGGCAGAATGGTTACGTCAATTCTTGGAATATGTTCCAAGATGGCCTAAGCCTGTGACGGCTATTTGTATACATTGTGATTGCCAATCAGCTATTGGTAGAGCTCAAAATGCAACGTATAATGGCATATCAAGGCACATACGACGTCGGCATAACACGATACGACAATTACTCTCAACTGGAGTTATCACGATTGACTATATGAAGTACATTGTGGATCCGCTTACGAAAGGCTTAAGCAGAGAGGTAGTACCTAAGTCATCAATGGGAATGTGACTAAAGCCCTTGGAGTAAGTTTGTACAATGGAAAACCTGTCCTACAAGATTGGAGATCCCATGATCTAGGCTCAATAGGACCACCTAACTATACGAACTGAGGTCAATGTGGGGGGAGTACCTCAACATACAAAGGGAGTTGCAAACTTCCTAGTCCGTTCCTACTTAAATCAGTGATATCAAGAGAGATTAAGCATAAGGCTTTTAATGATTTGTAAATCACCTATATTAGAGACAAGTGGGGTCGCTTCAAATGGAATCAGGGGCACAATTCCTAGAGCTCTCGCAGAACCAGAATAGTGTTCCATGACCATAACGGACACAACTATGAGAGGTTAACCAGACCAGGAAGAGTAATGTGTGATGTGTAATAACGTCCATGTAAAAAGGAGTTGGTTCAAGGACATCACGTCTACTAACTGCTACGAGACTAAGTACATGTCACAAAGGAGGTTCAAAAGGAAACTTACCAATCCTGCATTACTTAACCGCTGAAATTTTATCGTGACACTAGAGTGTGTGGGATGATCTCCATTCATGTGGGGGATTGTTGGAAATTATGATAAATGATTAAAGCAAAATGAATTAGAGATCATAAGCTTTAATTGTGTTGGAACTTGTGTGTTGGAATTTAATGTGTGGGAAGTTGTGTTTGTCCCATATTGGTGGAGAGATAAATCTTTTGTTGATTTATATCTATAATTCTCTACATTAATGTATTCTTAGGTGACAGGTCACACCTAGTGGCAGCCAGGAGGGTGCAAAGCACCCGACACGCGCTCGCGCCCGGGACGGGCACGAGACCAGGACGAGGGCGATGGGCGTAATGTGGCGCTTTGAGGGTTCCAACAATTTTCCTAACTTTGATTCACTGCACTCTCTTGTTTCTGGTACTTTTTCGGGTGCTAGGCTAATCCCGGTAGTACAATCTGCTTATGCTGTTGTACCCTGGGAAACAGACGGTTTAACTGGGTGACCCGAAATCTGTTTTAAGGGAAGCGTGTCTTTCACGTGCCTCAGTCACCTCTGTTTATTTTTCTTTGTTTCTTTGTATTTTGTTTTCTGTTCAGGTTGTATTGTTTTTGTTTCTATCTATTTCAGTTCCTGCTTATATACTGTAGTCCGAATATGATTAATAAAATTGTTATTCTTTAATTTCGTGAACGGTTGTCCTACATTCTGTTGTGTTTCGTAACTCGAATATTCAAATAATAGTTTTCTTTACTCGCAACTGTGCACCAATGTTGTCAACTCTCTAAATCATCTCAGATTCATTGCCTTGCTGTTTGAAGATCTCCTATTAATCCGCAACGCATAACCCAACTGTCTTTCTGTCGATGCTAATCCTTCTATAACGTCATGTTCTGATTGAAAGATATAGAATTATGTATGTGAGTTGTGCACATGAAAGAAGATGAAGTACTAATGGGTGCGTGTACTGTACAACCTACTTACACAACTTTTTTTCGAATAGTACTTGCACACAACTTTTCATCTTTCTGTTGGGTTGGGTGAATAAACCAAACCAAACCATGTACGGTAGTCTTTGAACTTGGTTCAAAACCACTTGTTTTTACTTCTATGCATGATTACCACTTTAATATGTAGCTAATGTGCATATTTGTTTTGTTTGGAACCATAATTTATTCTGATAAAAAAAAGTAAAGTAATTATAACGAAAATGATAAACTGTGGCAAACATAATAACGTGTGTTTTGAGATGATTTGAGATATGGATTATAAAATAATTAGTCAAAATAAATTAGGATGATTAATTTATGTAATACTAATTAAAATGTGTCATGGACATAAAATGAACCTAATACCTAATTAATATTGTAACGCATATGTAGGTTTGTGATCGTTTGAGACAAATTTAGTTTCCGGCATAGTGATTGTAGTTGTTGCCTTAGGTACGGATTTTGTATTTGTTTACTCAAAGTGTTTTATATCATTATTACCCGTAGTTTCTAATTTACGTATCCGTTAGTTGCTTCTCATGAATTACTATTGAATTATTTTCATCGATTTGCATGAGAGATAAATTCTTTAGACCCATTATCGCATGTTCCTACTAAACATTAATTAACGTCATAGAAATGTAATATTGTATTATTTGCCTTGACTTAATGTATCGTTTTATTGACCTCAATACTTACGCACATCCACCTTTGGGGACATAGGGCGTCAACTTCGGCATCGATGACGTGCACCGTCTGTGACGGTGCGATTAATTCACGACATCTCTATATTAGCATTTATTGGTTTATTGATTATTGAGAGGCGTATGGATCAGTCCTATGATATTATTCTTAAAGGATTGGTATTGGGATAATCGTGTGCGCCCATATACCCTTAACATATTGGTGCACTAGAATTAGAACTATAGCTAATGTACAAATTGTTATTGTTTGTTGTCATTGGCTCACATGGTATTTCCACATAGATTGTTATCTCATTGATTAACCATTGCATAGAATTGATTGTATCGTTACATTGTTACTGTCACAATATTGTTTCACCATGGTCGTATACTGTATTGATCGTTCTTATTGAATTATCATTATTGCTATCGTTTTTCGAACTGAGCATTTTTTTTGCTAAATTGTATTTCTTTTTATTGTTTTCTCTTATTTCTTAAACAGGTACTCAGCGGAAAATGTGTAAAGAGTAAAAACTAAATAGCTAGAGTTGGAAAGGAGTTTAATAGATTGTTATTTAAATAATTTTAGATACTTTTGTTTTCTCTTAAGCTCATTGTGTGGTTTTAGATTTTAAGCTTTGGAGTTAATATTTTATTTAGTTAAGTTTTAAAAATATATCGGATTACTGTATTGTGTGACACGTCAGCCCTAATCTATCCTTTTTTTTGCCTCACAACTTCATCTCCCTAATAAGCAAATGGTCATATTTAGAGAAGAAGATATGTTAGAAATTGTTGATGGGGAAAGAGATAAAAGAACCACGCCGACTGCATTTTTTAGTATAACCATGGGCATAAATCGGCAAGGCAATATTTGTATAAGGACTTCCCAAGAAACTTCACATGGAACGCATCCTCACGTCATTGGTGTACTTGTGGTACTAGGCCACAAAGAGGTCGTATTGTTAGTGCCAATCCAGCCGATGGGGAAAGGTACTACTTATGCCTACTCTTATGTAATATCAGAGGACCTACTCCTTTTGAAGATCTTTGCACGGTTAATGGTATTAAGTACATGTCCTTTAAAAAAGCGGCTCTTGAGATAGGCTTGATAGAGAACGATAATAGTTTATCGCCATGTCTCACAGAAGCGTCTCTATTTCAGTTTCCCCAATGCTCTTAGAAGGCTATTCGCAACAATAATGATTTTCTGCAAACCTAGTGATATTCATAAGCTGTGGAATGATCACTTTGATGCACTATCTGAAGATCACCGGTTACAGTGTAAAAGTGTGGAACACGTTCAAATATGATTCTTACAGACATCAGGGTCATCCTATAGTCTATGGGTAAAAATATTGATAATTTCGATCTTCCGAAAATAATAGAACACAACTTACAATATGTAGTTCGTCGTGAGGTGCAAGAGGAGTATGGGATGGTTGTGGATGATTTTATTCCGGTTCATAAATTTGTGGTTCATATTAAGGAAGATGTTTTCATATGGATATCAAACCTGTCGAAGTTAACGACTCCAACTTAGGAAAAATGGGTAGTATTTGATGTCATAGACGTGCTTTAACATTTGTCTTGTTTCGCTTCGTTTGTCTTCTTTTCTGTGTTTGCTTTTGCTCCCTGTTTCTATCTGACTCTTTATATTTATATATAAAGTGTTGTTCAAAAAATAGGTATGATTTCTTATATTTAATAAATTAATAGAGAAAAAAATATTTTACTGAAAACCGAGTCGTATTCAAAATAAAATACATTTTCGATTCCTAAACTACATCGAGTACTACTATAATAAACCAATACCGGCCAAACAATATCAGTATCATCGAAACGTGATTCATACATTCGTTATTTATGGTTTTTGATTTATGTAAAATACGTGTCATATCCTCTGGAATATATAACCCCTTTATTATTTTGGGTTCAATCTTTTTTGTTACACCGGAGTATCATATATGTAACTAAATGAGTACATTTTCCGTGTTGAATGGTGCAGGTGGAACTTAGTAGTAATAACAAAATGCAACTTGATGTATAAGTCCAATAGGGCAAATCTCTACAGCACTGTCACTTAAAAAAATAATTTCATCTTTATACTATAAATAATTAATGTTTTTATAATATTTCATTTATATTTTAATTTAAATTTTCTGTAATAATTTGTGTTGTTAACTTAAAAAAAACCCCTAAATACACAGTTGTATTTAGTTTTTCTTCTTATCATTCAAACATAAATTTATAAAAGAGATGTAACATTCGCGAAATATGGATCGTATAAAAAAAACCGGTTCATTTCGTAAACCCGACGTTCCCGCGTAATTTATAAAGATGGAACTTTTATTTTATTTATTGTATTTATGTATTTATTTATTTATTTCTGTTAAACATTTTAATAATAACTATATAATGAAACATAGTTAAGTTTGTTAAATAAGGTAAAGAAAACAACTAACTAAGTTAACTTGGTTAGTTGGATAAAGTTATTAAGTGAGGGGGCTAAGGTGTAAAATGTAAAAATAAAAGAATAAAATAAACATTTTAATAATAACTACATAATGAAACATAGTTAAGTTTGTTAAATAAGGTAAAGAAAACAACTAAGTTAACTTGGTTAGTTGGATAAAGTTATTAAGTGAGGGGGCTAAGGTGTAAAATGTAAAAATAAAAGAATAAAATAAACATTTTAATAATAGCTACATAATGAAACATAGTTAAGTTTGTTAAATAAGGTAAAGAAAACAACTAACTAAGTTAACTTGGTTCGTTGAATAAAGTTATTAAGTGGAGGGGGCTAAGGTGTAAAATGTAAAAATAATATAAAAGGCTGACCACAGGACTACAACCTGGGTGTCACTGGTTTCATGAAACATGTGCACAACACACAAACCACTCCACCACTTGGATTATTTGATAACCTAACTCAACCCGTATTCATTTTAAGCTAAACGAATGAAGGTTTTGAATTAATCAGCTTGCCACCCAAGAACAACAACGAACTATCTAGATTTCCTCAAATCTTTTACGATCTTTTCATCTTTTTAGCAAATTGTGGTGAACTTGGGCATTATGGCAAGCCTAATACATACGTTTTAACAAGCTAAACAATATCACAATCGTTCCAAATCTTCAAAAGAGGTAACTCTTTTAAGACCGAATCAAACTTCAGATTTCAACTTGTTTTCCCATCAAATTGTTATATATTCACAACCGTGAACAACCCTGTAGACCTTTACACCCAAACTGTTCACCTAAAACTCGTCTGTGGAAACCTGCAAGTTCGCTGGAATTCTTGTTCTCGCTGGAAACACTTGTTCCTCGCCATTCCTCGTAGTCGGTATGCTTATTTTATGCCATTATGTTTGGTTTTAATGAGGGATCAAAACCCCCCACAATAATTTGTGTAATCATGATCTGCGTCGCTTGTTCTTTGTGGTTAAACAATAAGGGTTTCGGGTTGGGTTAAGTTTAAGAAGATGATACACCACTGAGTTTATATAGAACTTAAACATAATACATTTAATCACAGATGCAACGTTTGTGTAGTGGTTAAGGTTATTTCAATAAGACATGGGGATGGAGGAGGTTACGGGTTTGACCCGGCCTCTCTGCCTTTTACGTAGTCTTATTTTTATAATTACGGAACTCAGATAAGGTTAAATGAATTATGTTTTCGTAATACAGCAAAGAAATCAAAGCAGTCCAGTGGTTGTTTATGTGTTATGTACCGGAGGTGTTGGACCTAGAGATGTTCAAAAAAATCGGTTATACAATCGAAATCGGTTTTTTTATTAACCAGTTTTTTTATTAACCGGTTCGGTTACGGGGCTGTTATACATGTCGTTGATCAGGCGGTTATGAAACCGGTTATTAAGAAAAACCGGTTAAAAAACCAATTTACAAAAATACCGGTTACAAAACCGGCAAGTAGTAAAAAAACCGTGTAAAATTCGCCCAGCTCACTGCAACGGTGGTCACATGACCGTTTGGACCATGTTCTTGCCGTTTTTTTGGTTTTTTTTTCCTAGAAACCATCTCCAACTAGTATAAAAGGGTGGTGGGTGTTTAGCTTCAATTACACCACTCTCTAATTCTCCAAAAATTCTTAAAAACGCTCGCCATCTTGTTCGATAATTCTTAAAAAGTATGGCAAGCTCTAGTGCTCATGATTCGGTCGATGTAGGCGAGTCTACAACCGACACGGTGGGTCGTGTTCTTCCAACAAAGCGCAACCCCGAAATTTGGTCACATTTCGATTTGTGTGAGATGGCCAACGGGAAAAAAGCGCGTTGTCATTATTTTCATGGTTTTTATGCTGAGCAAACACCACATTGAGACAACACATCGAAAAACTGTTTTGCAAGGCGTTGAAAAAACAATCGCTAGTGGTCAAACTTCCATGGCAAGTGAAGGCGCTTCTTTGTTCGCCTACAATTACGATGTGGCTAGGGTGGGAATGGCGAAGTTTGTAATCCAAGAAAATTTGCCGTTCAACCATTTCGACAACCAACACTACACAAAGATGGTTCAAAGAACTCTCCAACCACGTTACACCCATGTAAATCGTGCTACTCTTAAGAGGGATTGTTTAAAATTGTGGAAAAATGCTAAACAAGAATTAATTTCTTATTTTGAACAATTAGAAACTGGTGTTAACTTAACTAGCGACGTTTGGTCCGCACCGCACGGTTCACCCGACTCGTATATTTGTGTCACCGCCCATTTGATTGAACCGGCGACGTGACAAATGATGAAACGCATGATTTGGGTTAAATTATTTGATTACCCTCACACCGGTGAATCTATATATAAAGCAATTGACAAATGTATTACAACATACAAATTGGAAAAAAAGTTTTTTTCAATATCTTTTGACAAAATGCCTCAAACAATACGGTTTTGATATTTCATTTAAAATTAAAATACAAACCGATTTGTGAGGGTATTTTTTTCCATAATCGATGTATTGCATACATCATAAATTTGGCCGTTCAAGACGGTTTAAAGGTTATTGAACCACAAAAAGAAGCTTTGAAAAAAATGTTACGTCATATACATAGTCATACACATAGACATTCAAAATATATAAAAATGTGTAAGGAAACGGTTGAATATTCTTAGGACCCAATTGGGACGTTTCTCATAGATGGAACTTGACTTGCCCCATGTTTGAAAAAGCTGTTTTGCAAAAAAAGAATGTTTAATAGAATTTTATAACTCTTTGTCTAGTCGTAGAAAGGTTTCGCCTTACCACCCATCGGGTTGGGCTACTATTGAAACGGTTACACAATTGTTTCAAGTTTTCAAAACATCAACACAGACTTATCGAAGGTTTATTATCCAACAAGTTCATTGGTGCTTCACAATTTGTTTAAAATGTGTTTAAAATTAAACGAGATGTCGGTTAGAGGTAGACCATATTTTGATATGATAACCCCAATGAAGGAAAAACTAAGAAAATATTTTAAAGAACTACCCGCGATTGTCACTTGTGCTGCCGCTTTAAACCCTTGCTTTAATTTTTTGGAATTGGGTCTTTGATTGAAAAATTGCAAACGAGTTGAATTTAAACACTGAACAAGAACCTAACTTTGGTGAAGCCGCAAAAATTCGTTTCAACAATCAACTTTCAAAAACGTTTGATGTTATGTAACAAAATATGGTACAACCTCGTCACACATTCACGAGCCAATGAGAAATGCCGCTTTCGGCAAAGGTTTAAATATGGAAGATCAAGATTTTATGTTTATAACCAATTGTATGATGAGTCAAGTCAAATGCAACGTCGTAACACTACTAGTAGCGAACTTGGTCGGTATGGTGGGTCTAACTTTCTACAAATGATGACTTCATAAGAATTTAAAATTTTTGATTTTTTGGCTTGGTGGAAAAGTAAGGAAGATCAATTTCCGATCTTAGCCACAATGGCCCGAGATTTACTAACGGTCTAAGCTTCCACTGTAGCTTCGGAAAGTGTTTTTTCTATTAGTGGTTGGGTGATTTCTATAAGGAGGACTCGACTAACACCAAAAGTGTAACATCCATAAAAAACCGGGTTAACCAAACCCGCTTCGTTTATCAACCGAACATCCAGTTAATAATTTCGTTGCGTATTTAATGCTCAAATTAATTTTAAACGATACATAATTAACAAATATATTAGAATATAAAATTTATAATTGAAAATTTATTAAAAATAACGAAATAAAAATATTATGCTGATGCCGGGTTTCGAACCCGGGTCAGCCGGGTAAAGCTTCAAAGACTTAACTCACACTCGCCCAACCACTCCGCCACTTGTGCCTTTTGATGATATTAGATCAATTAATTCAAATAACAAAAACTCGTTTTCAAAATCAGTCAACCGACGCGCCCATTTCGCAGTCGCCGGTAATCCCGACGATTTCGCCATTTATTGTCGGTTTTTTGTGACTTAACGTGCATAATAACTCTTACATCGGTTATAACCGATGTCCAGCTCCGCGACATCAGTCATAACCGCCGGAGAATTTTTGACCAACGAATCAAGACGGTAATCAGACCCAATTCATCGATATTCTTCCCTATAAATACACACTCTAGCCTCTGATAATCTTTTCGCTCACAATCACACCAATTCTCGACGCAATTTCACTCGCCGGAATTTTTCTGCAATCACCGGACTAACGCCGGAAAACCGAGACTCACATCATCACGGTAAATACCTCGACTCTTTCTATTCCATTCCATTGTTAGACCATTACTAACATCAATCTATCACCCAGAATCAATCCCAGACGACGTTGTCGGAAATTCTGCTTTCGCCGGAAAACTTCTGAAAGTTCCAGAATCACGCCGTGAGCCGGTATGATCATTTAAACCTACTGATAATCGTTGCTCAGTAGTTCAATTTCACATCTAATCCATCCAAACTGTTAATTGACCCTAACAGCCGAAGTTCACAAAACAGAGCCGACGAATCCTTGCCGGAGTTCTGAAAAAGTCACCTGTTCGGTACAATCATTCCCCAAACCCTTTCTGTTCAATACATTACAATCGCTTACAAAGTTCGTTAAACTAATTTAACAAGTAACAGCATGGTTAACCGTTGTCTGTGTTTTGAGCGAAGAAGACGAAGTCGTATTGATTATAAGATTAATTAAAATCAGTATTATGAACGGGTTAGACACACAGTCCTGCGGTGGACTGTGTGCAAACAAACACACATACGTCCCGAGTTCGATCCTTGACACAAGCACATTCTCTATAATAAAAATGTCCTTTTTTTTAAACTGAACCGGATCCACACGCAGTAAGATGTTAAGTATAATAAAAACCGTAATATTTACCAAGTTAGACACACAGTCCAGCGGTGGATTGTGTGCCAAACTAAACCACAGGTCCCGGGTTCGAGACCTGTGGAGAGCACCGATTTGATACAATTAAATCCTTTTTAAAATAAATGATTTTCGGATTAACTTAAATAGTGTATAAATATAATTAAAAACAGAAATATTTCGGGTTAGACACGTAGCTCAGTTGGTAGAGCTGCGTGCACGCGTACGGGAGGTCACGGGTTCGAGTCTCACTCAGTGCAATAATATTCACAATCGAACCGGTCAACGGTCAACAGTCGTGGTCAACGGTCAAAAGTTAACATTTTTTTATTATTTTTATTTATTTATTTAATTTAAAAATCAATTAAAAATACTTAAAAATAACGTTTTTAAAGTTAGGAAATAGCCTTAAACTCACAAAAACAATATCCAAAAATCCTACTAAAATTGATTAATAAAATCCGCTTATTTACCGAACCGTTATGTTATTTAGGTTAGTTCCCTTGCCGATTAAATCCGAATTCGTGCGCATTCATCATCAATCCAAGAAACGCAACCACTGTGAGTGAATTCTTACAAATTCCCCTTTTTATTACACGTTTTGGGGTGTATCATGTGTCGCTTAAACTAATTCGTTTATTCAAACTCGTGCTATACCATATTATGATCTAAACTTAGAATGTAAATATTGTTTGTAGTTATGTATTACATATTGTCAAGTTGTATGCAAATTATTTGTTAGGCCCATCAGTTCCTCGTGGGAGACGAGTTGAACAACGCGTGCCTTAAAACTCATTCATTAGGCCCATCAGTTTGTAGAACAACGCGTGCCTCAAAACTCATTCATTAGGCCCATCAGTTCCTCGTGGGAGACGAGTTGAACAACGCGTGCCTCAAAACAATCTATTATTGTATGTGTGTGCATTATTTAATATTAAGTGTTTTGTGAATAAGTTTACATATGTGGTTATGCACTTTATTTTATAATCAGTTCAATAAACTTGTTTAAATGTTTTTCATAGGATTCACTCGCCAACTTTTTGTTGATCCAAAAACCATTTTTACACATGATACAGGTGAACAGGATGAAGCAAGGAAAACATAGGAAATGCCTTAGAAGAAAATAATGAAGTCTAGAAAGATGTATAGAACATGTTGTAATTATGATTGTGTTATCTTCTTTAAAATTGTGATAATAAATATGAAACGTTATAATAAATGTCATGAGCTTTGATGAAAACCCAATCATGCCCCGATCACCTTTTTCCGCTGCGGGTCGGGGTGTGACATATTGGTATCAGAGCCATGACTATAGGGATATAGGATAGGTTATTAGACCCTTAGAGCCTACACTATAGTTGATTAGATTTTAATTGTTTAGGTGGTTATATGCAAACTCATGATGTTTATTACTTTCATATTTATTACATACACAAATGCATGCAAACACTTCCAATACTACATTTTGTGATACATAATGAATTATACTTACAGTAAAACATACATACATACATACATATTCATCATACATATTTCAATGCTCACATATTCAAATCATCTTCATACTTCCGTTATTCAATATTTTGTCGCATTTTTCATTTTTCAAATCTCATCAAAGTGAGTTCTGCGACGGGCATGTAGTAACTGTAAGGGTACAAGTACCGGTAGTCGGAACGTCCTGTCTAGGTTGGCATTCGTATAAATCCAATATAACGGACCAGTTTGCCTACTTGGGGACTAACGATGAGAGTACGAAGGACCTATTAGGCCAAAGCATGCCACACCAAACGTCGTTCGAACTAACCCCACTTTGAGGTGTCACCGTGTCCACACCTGGATACATTCCGAATATCATACCTTACGTACATATTTCTCGATTTTCTCCGGGTTTTAGTGTACGTAACCAGGCTAACACACCCGGTAATCATGGGGGCCCACATGATTACAAAGGTGAAGTATGGCGGCATGCAAGGCCCAATTACGAGCAAAGCCCAAGACATCCTATGGATGTAGTAGATTTATTATTCTATATTTATTTTATGAATGTTCATTCCTAAATACGACACATGACCCCTAAAACGTCCAACTCATACTCTTGATATGTATTCCTTGTAGATGTCTTCTAATTCCGCTCGTAGGAAGATGAGATCAGGAAAAGCCCGCGAGCGCATGGCTGCCCAAATCGCTTAACAAATGGCTGCCGTAATACCCAACATTGTAGTTCAAGTTCAACAAGCCCTTACCGCTCTCCTCCATTGGTTTGAGGAAATGGAAAACACTTTTCTAAATTGCGATTGCCCCGATGATCACAAAGTGCGATATGCTACTGGTCGTTTACTTGGAATATCACTTACATGGTGGAATACAGAGAAGGCCATACAAGGTATTGAAGATGCTATGACTTTGACTTGGGAAGAGTTGAAGAAAATCATGACAAGACGGTTTTGCCCAAGAAGCGAAATCAAGAAATTGGAGGATGGGTTCTATTCTTTGAAACAAAAGGAAGGCGACCACACCACATACAACAAGAGATTCCTCGAGTTAAATCAAATGGTTCCCAACTTGTTCACTCCCCTTTACCGTTTGATCGAGCACTACATTCGAGGTCTTCCTTCAAAAATTCAAGACTCTGTAATAAGTACCACACCTGCAACCTTGGAAGCAGCAATGGAGTTAGCTACAGAGCTCACCGAAAACCGCATACGGAACAAAGACTTCAAGGAGGAGAAGAAGAAGGATAAAGCATCAAATGAAACCTCAAACTCCACCCAAACCGAATCCCCTTCTCAACCCATTTCTAAGAGAAAACGAGATGGGCAACTTTTCGCTGTCACTCAACGCAATCAACCAGCCTCACAAGCCGTACCCCTCCAAGCTATCCCAATCACTCAAGTAGCACCCAACTCAACTTACCCAAATAAGAAACCTTACCTTGGACCTCACCCTCAATGTAACACCTGTTTTTATCACCATCCATCTACCTTATCTTGTCGACTATGTGCGAATTGTGGACGCTATGGTCATTTGAGCAAGGTTTGCCGCACCCCTCAAAACCAAACCTCACCCCCTACTCCAAACATGATCCAAACATATCAACAACCCCAATACCCCATGTTACCTTATGTTCGAGCTTGTTTTAATTGTGGCGACCCTACCCATTATAGAAACACGTGCCCTCGATTGGTTAACATCATAAACGCCCAAGCTCAAGCAAACCCAGTTAACCAAGCAAATCAAGAAAACCCAACCACTAGGCCACCAGCAAGAGGAAGAGTTTTTCAACATCAACGCCAATCCTATTGAAGATAATGACGGCCCAAACGAACCACCCAACTAGTCTCCTTCACCAAAAATCAAGATTCAACTCCAACCGCTTAGTTTTTATGTTTTCTTTATGTTATCTCAATTTTCACGTATCTCAATTATAAATTGGAAATTTATCCAAGGATCTTAATGCGAATTACTATTTCAGTTTTGTTTTATACTCGTTGATTTAACATTCGCATCATCATACATCTCAACGTATTTCAATCTCACCATGCAAAGAAGTTGGGTTGTGTCTCACTTCTACATAGACTAACCTCTCCATCATAACAAACGAGAGAGGTACTGTCATCATTCATACATGTATACTATCAGAATTAAGACTCAAGCTTTGGTTGATTGTGTTTGTTTATGTTTTAGAGTCACATAGAACTAATCATAACTTACGGATAAAGCCAATGAAAATTTGACAAGAATATGGTGGATACGCCGCTGGTACTTCCTATATATAAGTATTCTTGTCAAAAGATCAGAGGCATTGTTAGGCGGTTATGAGAAGTTCCATGTAGGATTTAGTAATGTCTTGGTTGAAGTTTGTTATATACTCACTGATTTAGCATTCATATCATCTCATCATTTAAAGAAATTGGATTGTGTTCTATTTCTACATAGACTAACCTCTCCATTATAACAAACGAGAGAGGTACTGTCACCATTCAAACATGTATACTATCAGAATTAGGACTCAGGCATTGGTTGTTGTGTTTATTTATGTTCTATAGTCACATCATAGAACCAATCATAACTTACTGATAAAAACAATGAAAATTTGACAAGAATATGGTGGATACGCCGCTGGTACTTCCTATATATAAGTATTCTTGCCAAAGGATCAGAGGCATTGTCAGGCGGTTATGAGAAGTTCCATGTAGGTTTTAGTAGTAGAAGTTTTGTTTTAGGATATAATCTTATCTTTCCAAACATATCAAAACTCTTGCGCATGAAATCATATTTAGTCAATCAACTCTGTTTATCAATATTCATTATCTTAGGCATCAAAAAGCGATTCCTGTAGCAGGGTACTCAACCCTTACAAGGAACGTTACCGCCTCAAACAAAATTTAAACTCTTACTCCCTTCTAAGTATGTAACTATCAAATTAAAACACCATCCTTTTGAGACAAACATGCCACTACTTAAATTTCGGGACGAAATTTCTAAAAGTAGGGGATACTGTAACATCCGTCAAAAACCGGGTTAACCAAACCCGCTTCGTTTATCAACCGAACATCCAGTTAAAAATTTCGTTGCATATTTAATGTTCAAATTAATTTTAAACGATACATAATTAATAAATACATTAGAATATAAAATTTATAATTGAAAATTTATTAAAAATAACGAAATAAAAATATTATGCTGATGCCGGGTTTCGAACCCGGGTCAGCCGGGTAAAGCTTCAAAGACTTAACTCACACTCGCCCAACCACTCCGCCACTTGTGCCTTTTGATGATATATTAAATCAATTAATTCATATAACAAAAACTCGTTTTCAAAATAAGTCAACCGACGCGCCCATTTCGCAGTCGCCGGTAATCCCGACGATTTCGCCATTTATTGTCGGTTTTTTGTGACTTAACGTGCATAATAACTCTTACATCGGTTATAACCGATGTCCAGCTCCGCGATATCAGTCATAACCGCCGGAGATTTTTTGACCAACGAATCAAGACGGTAATCAGACCCAATTCATCGATATTCTTCCCTATAAATACACACTCTAGCCTCTGATAATCTTTTCGCTCACAATCACACAAATTCTCGACGCAATTTCACTCGCCGAAATTTTTCTGCAATCACCGGACTTTCGCCGGAAAACCGAGACTCACATCATCATGGTAAATACCTCGACTCTTTCTATTCCATTCCATTGTTAGACCATTACTAACATCAATCTATCACCCAGAATCAATCCCAGACGACTGAAAGTTCCAGAATCACGCCGTGAGCCGGTATGATCATTTAAACCTACTGATAATCGTTGCTCAGTAGTTCAATTTCACATCTAATCCATCCAAACTGTTAATTGATCCTAACAGCCGAAGTTCACAAAACAGAGCCGACGAATCCTTGCCGGAGTTCTGAAAAAGTCACCTGTTCGGTACAATCATTCCCCAAACCCTTTCTGTTCAATACATTACAATCGCTTATAAAGTTCGTTAAATTAATTTAACAAGTAACAGCATGGTTAACCGTTGTCTGTGTTTTGAGCGAAGAAGACGAAGTCGTATTGATTATAAGATTAATTAAAATCAGTATTATGAACGGGTTAGACACACAGTCCAGCGGTGGACTGTGTGCAAACAAACACACATACGTCCCGAGTTCGATCCTTGACACAAGCACATTCGCTGTAATAAAAATGTCCTTTTTTTTAAATTGAACCGATTCCACACGCAGTAAGATGTTAAGTATAATAAAAACCGTAATATTTACCAAGTTAGACACACAGTCCAGCGGTGGACTGTGTGCCAAACTAAACCACAGGTCCCGGGTTCGAGACCTGTGGAGAGCACCGATATCGATACAATTAAATCCTTTTTAAAATAAATGATTTTCGGATTAACTTAAATAGTGTATAAATATAATTAAAAACAGAAATATTTCGGGTTAGACACGTAGCTCAGTTGGTAGAGCTGCGTGCACGCGTACGGGAGGTCACGGGTTCGAGTCTCACTCAGTGCAATAATATTCACAATCGAACCGGTCAACGGTCAACAGTCGTGGTCAACGGTCAAAAGTCAACACTTTTTTATTATTTTTATTTATTTATTTAATTTAAAAATCAATTAAAAATACTTAAAATAACTTTTTTTAAAGTTAGGAAATAGCCTTAAACTCACAAAAACTATATCAAAAAATCCTACTAAAATTGATTAATAAAATCCGCATATTTACCGAACCGTTATGTTATTTAGGTTAGTTCCCTTGCCGATTAAATCCGAAAATTCGTGCGCATTCATCATCAATCCAAGAAACGCAACCACTGTGAGTGAATTCTTACAAATTCCCCTTTTTATTACACGTTTTGGGGTGTATCATGTGGTCGCTTAAACTAATTCGTTTATTCAAACTCGTGCTATACCATATTATGATCTAAACTTAGAATGTAAATATTGTTTGTAGTTATGTATTACATATTGTCAAGTTGTATGCAAATTATTTGTTAGGCCCATCAGTTCCTCGTGGGAGACGAGTTGAACAACGCGTGCCTTAAAACTCATTCATTAGGCCCATCAGTTCGTAGAACAACGCGTGCCTCAAAACTCATTCATTAGGCCCATCAGTTCCTCGTGGGAGACGAGTTGAACAACGCGTGCCTCAAAACAATCTATTATTGTATGTGTGTGCATTATTTAATATTAAGTGTTTTGTGAATAAGTTTACATATGTGGTTATGCACTTTATTTTATAATCAGTTCAATAAACTTGTTTAAATGTTTTTCATAGGATTCACTCGCCAACTTTTTGTTGATCCGAAAACCATTTTTACACATGATACAGGTGAACAGGATGAAGCAAGGAAAACATAGGAAATGCCTTAGAAGAAAATAATGAAGTCTAGAAAGATGTATAGAACATGTTGTAATTATGATTGTATGATCTTCTTTAAAATTGTGATAATAAATATGAAACGTTATAATAAATGTCATGAGCTTTGATGAAAACCCAATCATGCCCCGATCACCTTTTTCCGCTGCGGGTCGGGGTGTGACAAAAAGCGGTTGAGATGGCAATTTGCTTGAAAGATTACTTGGATGCGGCGAAGAGATGTCAACACATACGCTCACTCGAGGGAGAATTGGAATACGAAGGTGAAGTGTACGAGGACGAGGTCGAAGCTGAATTGACAACCCCAATGACCGACGAAGAAGCCGCATTGGATGACTTCCTACGCAATAGTTCAAGTTCGGGTTCGAGCAAAGAAGATTAAACAAGGCTATTCAAGATATATTAGTATTGAAGTCCCACTAAAAATATATATATTAGTGGGCATTGTTGCGGATTAATATTTTAAGTTTATGTATTTCGTTTGTCGCATTTAGCGTTCGTATTTCCTTTGTTTACGTAAAAACATTAGAGCAACTTTGAATGAATATTTACCTTTGTTATGTTATTTTCTCTTTTTTAACGTTCAGCGAATTTCGTTTGTATTTCGTTTGTAACGTTTAGCTTTCGTATTTCATATGTTATTTTTTAAGAAAAACACTTAAAAACTGCATTATGCAGAAAAAACAGTAAAAAAAAGAAAATAAACAGCATTCTGCTGCAGCATTTCTGTAGATCTGTAGAAACCGGTTTTTTTTTTACCGGTTAATCCGGTTTCACTTTTCCGGTTTTTTTGACCGGTTACTTTATAATCAGTTTAAAACCGGTTAATATTGATTACACGTTTCAGACATTAAAACCGGTTACTCAAAAAACCAGTTTTCCTGAATTGAAAAAAAACCGGTTAGGTTATTAACTGGACCGGTTTTTCCAAAATAACCGATTTGTAAATCTCTAGTTAGGCCCGGACTCTCTGTGGTTTTTGTCCCTTTTGTTTTTAACTTAAAATTAAATTAGAGTGGTTACAATTAATTAATATAACTTATTTTTTTATATTAAATAGAATATTTGTTGAGTTAAATGTTTTTTTATAAAAGTAATAAAAATTATATTTAAATATTAGATATATAAATATATATAACTATAAAATAAATTCAAAGAGTCTGCTTTTATAAAATTTTACAAACTTATAATCTATCAAATAAACAGAATATGTTCGATAAGTTTACACATTAATCAATTATAATTATTCGCAATGGTATATTGTTGGAACAACTCCTAACCTTCAAAGAGTTGATGTATCTTTGATCTCACCCGTGTCAAACATCGGATTTCCAACTCAAGTCCATACACCGGTGGGCCCGGATGGGAGGTATCGTGACGTAAGTTGATAACATCATTGTCAATCAAACACGACACAGCGGAAGTTTTGGAGTAAAATTACTATTACAACCGAATATCGAAATACAAAATAATATACAGGCTCGTAATAGAATATCCACAGGCGGATCATAAAATGTACAAAGAAAGAATATAAAACAGACTTTAGGGTAGATCTAAGGATTTGCAAGATCCTCTTATTTCACTACCGAGCAGCTTCCGGCCTATTTCGTATTTTACCTGCAAGGTTAATTTTTTGAAATTACGTCAGCTTTCGCTGGTAAATACACCTGACTGACTCATTTTGAAAACATTTTAAAAATTAGATTTAAGTGCACAAGGCACAAATCTTTTATAACTTGGGAAAGTTACTTTGTAACATTGTTAACAGATTCACATGTTTGTCCATACATATAGGTCCCAGTACAGAGAGCGATACATGATTAAATACACACCACTTAGAACTCACAGAGGAGTTATCCCCAATGTCTTGGGTAATTTGTATTTGAGCGTTTGTCAGGTGTATCCATTATCTAATGTAATGAGCCGAGGATATCCAGGACACGGTAATTTAACCCCCGATGTTTAAGTTATCAAACAAACTGATTAAAACGGAATATGCGGATTTACTAGCCACAATCCAGCATTCGATTGATCCCATTTCCGACTAAGCGGTAATAATTTACCGTATCCCAAGCCCGTATAGGGGAAATAAGTCAAGAGTATTTACCTGAGCTAGTCTTGATTTAAAAATGCAAGATTTAATATCTCATCCATATCCAAAATGAATTAAGTGCAGATAGCATTTACCAGAAGGCTCTAGCCTGGATTATGGCATAAGCTAACCAATTAAATACTAACGGTCTTATTTAAGCCATAGACCTAGACCGAATAGTGTACAGGATCAAGACGTATAGCGCTTGATTAAACGATGATCGGATAGAATGTAGTTTAAACCCGACAAGTACTTTGAATTGCATTATATGGGTAAACTATAAACATTCTGGATTTTGAAACTTAAATGACAAGGTTAAACCCGTTTCGGTTAATTTTCGTAAAATAGTTACATATACTTAATTGTACGCATATTAGCGATATCGGGTAACCGGATAAGTCATGGACACGTTCTATATCCCATTATACTTTAATTAAGTTTTAATATCAGTAGGATATCAACTTATATGCCCGTTAAGGTTTTAAAATGAAAATTATGCCTTATAAGGGCATTTTGGTAATTTCATATCGTATAAAAGGAACTTTATTATAATTTAATGTTATAACCATAAGTGTTCTGGAAAAATGATTTATTTATGATATAATATCAGTAGGATGTCAATTATATGTGTAATTTATTTTTTATGATCAAACTATGCATCGAAGAGGCATTTTGGTCATTTTACACAAAGTTTATAAATTATCTGGGATTCTGATTTTATAACATGTACCTACTCTAAAAATATTTAAAATAAGTTTTAAAATCAGTAGGTAACAAGTCTTGGTCAAATAATATGGTTTAAAACCATACTATGCGCCGAAACGGCGCTTATGTCGTAAAATGACGTTTTATGCGATGTTTAATGAAAACTGATGCAAAGGTCAGGTTAAAATGTCTTAGATATGTTATTTAATATAACATATCAGTAGGTAAAAGATTTACTTTGAAAATATTTGATTAAAACCATTTTATGAGCCACGAGGGCTAAATCGTCATTTATCGACATAATTCAAGGACCTGCTTGTAAACTCAGTTTATAATCTGGTTTGACATCCCAAATAATCCTACTTATAATATTATATCAGTAAGAAACTTATTTTCAAGTTCATGATCATTAAAACCTTGATTTACATATCAAAAAGGGCATTTTAAAAAATGGCATAATTACGGAACTTGCGCATAAACTCATATTCTGATTATGATCATGTAATATAACCTCAGAGGGTTATGCTACATTATATTACGATCATAATGCAACTTTATATCAGTAGCTAACTAATCTAAATCGGGTCAGAATCGAAAGTCAAAGCAGAAGTCAAAATTTCACGACTTTCGGTTGCGAACCGACCCTAGAACTGAAATTGACGAGTCGAACATGTTCTTACATGTTCTAATAATTATTAAAAACTTGTTTAAGTGTCAAAATAGGTTTCATAACATATATAAGATCAATTTGTGATTTTTCCAAAAATTGGCCTGTTTGACTTTTTAATATCATAACTTTGACCCGTCAATTGGTCTAGCAATCAGGATCTTCAGGAGGTGCCCTTTATAGGGATTAACACCTACCTTATTACGATCACTTAGCCATGTTAGTTACGTACAATGGCTGGACCATAATGGTCTTAACCGAAAGTCAAAGCATTTTTCGTAAAACGCTTGACTTTTGGCTATAAAAGCCTATAAACGAAAATGCAAGAGTAAGGAACACTTACAAGAGGTTCCTAGAATGCAAGAGAACTAAGTTGGATGCTCCTTTCAGTTAGGAACTTCCAGAGGAGGGAGATAGAATTGAAAATGAGAATGGTGCAAGTTCAAAGGTTGAACCTTTGCACCTGTTTATAGTTGGAGAGCTTGAAGGAGGTGATGCCAGGTGCTAAGGGGTGTAAGAGGGAGCTTACAAGTGTCCTAAAACGCGGTATAGCAGTTTGGGAAGCTATGGTTTCGAGAAAATGGTTTTTTGACAATTTGTGTGGATGCCAAGCAAACTATCTACAGACACAGGCCTCTCGCGCCCAGGGAGAGGCCAGGGACATGCCTCTCGCGCCCCACGAGCGCCCCATGTCAGGTTTCAAAAGTTGAAACTTTTAGCCCCTTAACTTATAAAGCCTCCTAGAACCTCCTAAAACACCTTTTTAGCATATTTAGCCCTCCGTAGTCAATATTTGGCGTACTCGGGATTATGCCCGGACATTGTCGAGCTCTCGGTTCGTTAGAAGGTCACTCGGAGGTATAAATTAACATGTTGACACTTTTAATCCCTCCATTATCCAACTTTCACATAATTACGGATTTAATCCATCTCGTCCAACAAATGGAACATATGAGAGTTAGGATTTCGTAAATGATCACCCAGAGGCTCGTTATAAGCATGTTGACTCCGATGTCACTCAGAGGCTGGGCATGTTGACACAACGGTCACTCAGAGGCCAAATTTAGCATGTTGACACTAATGGTCACTCAGAGGCTATGATTTAAGCATGCTGACACTAATGGTCATTCAGAGGCTCGGTTTATGCATGTTGACATCTGAAATCACTCAGAGACTTAGTTTGAGCATGTTGACACTTTTAGTCCTTGTTAGTCTTTAATAGACTAAATTTAAAATACAACACGTGTCGCTATACTATTGGACACGATTTTTACAGGGTTTTACAACCTGAATCCTTCGGATCTAAGAAACCATGGTGATACAAGGCGTACCTTGCAAATAACAAAAACCAAAATAATTAACTAATCAATATAATTAGTGTTTTGTATCTTATATTTTAGATAGTTTTCGCTGTTTGGATCTCTCTCTTTCATCGTGCGCTTATTCTAAGGAATCACAAAACGTAACCTGTGAGTAGATCTTTTCTAATTGTCCTTTTTACCATTCAAATGTTTTGGGTGTATTGTATGCATTGTTTCATTACTTCAATTTTTTCATTATTCAATTACATGCAAAGTTCAGTTGTGTAATTATGTGATAATTTTTATTTTGTTCAGTGTTTGAATTGCTAACTATTGTAACTAATAAGTATTTATAACATTTATTTACATGGATCTGTCGGCTGAATAGGTTCCCCGTGATCATGGGTTGTAGCTTCGTATCACCACCACATTTAGATTCATCAGTTGGTGGCTTGAGTCCCATATTTACATTGTTACCATATTCATTGTATATATTACTTCTACCATAGTTTCACATCATCGTGTTAATTAATTAATGGTAATGTGTATTTTAACATTTAATTAACATTGGATTCGCATGTTAACACCTTTAAACAAATAAAAAAACAGTTTTATTTAAAAGAACAAGATTTACCCACCAATTTCTCTTGACCCAAAAACTATTTTTACACATGATACAAGTGAACAAGTTTGAAGATTTTGATGATGACACGTAGGGATTTAGAGAATAAAACGGATTATTTTATGTTATGTTTGGTTTAAAACATTATTTGGATTGTTTGTTTTGTGATATTGTTTAAATTGTTTTGTGTGATATTGTATTATATTAGTACGTGTCATATTGTTTTGAATCCACTTGTATTTTTACGTGTCATATTGTATCTATACGTGTCGTACCGTACTATTACTTTACGTATTTTGTTGTTACATGTCGTACTGTAATGTATATTGTCTGTATGTGGGGTATTATGGACTTATACATGTCCAGTCTGGTTAGGATTCATTATCGGCTTATACGAATCTATGTGTTTTGTGTAATTTTGCTCAAAACCATAGTATAGTATAGATCCTATATTATAATATAGATACTATAGTATAAGTATAGCATAGTATAGTATAATAAATTATCGGTGTAGTTAGGTCTCGTATAGGTCTATAGGTGTAGTATAGATCTCGCATATTGTTGTAGTATAAGTGTAGTATATAATACGATTATACAATAAAAAATATAGTATAAGTATAGTATAGTATAATAAACTACAGGATAATTTTTTTAAAAAATATATTTGTTTTAAAAAATACAGAATTCTTTTATTAAATTTTGTTAAAACTATAGTATAAAAATGTAAAAGAAAAAACATTTCAATATGACCCGTATAAATTCAGCTAACCGCCAAACAAGGACTAACATTTACAAATTTGACTTTTAAACCTATAATAAAATAACGGTACTTTTGCTTCTTCTTTCTCACCATAGATACGCCATTATTTCAGTCAGCTGAGTATACGTCCACCTGAAGAAAAAGAAAACTACTTCCGGTGTGTTCCTTTTAAATCCATATCACTATTTACGGGGATTCTAATATTTTATTAGGGTATTCGGTAACCAAAAAATGATAAAAAAAAATCACTTTAGAGACAAAGTTGAGGGGTTCTAGAGCACTCTTCTTCAACTGAGTAATAATCCGCCGCTGGGCGTTATAAGGTAAGGTGGCATTTGACTTCACTCCAACACTGTATAGGCTTACGATCGGTATCAACACGGGAAAACTGTGAAGAAGGTATTGTATTTTATTGGGTACGTATGAATAGTCAAAATCATTGTTTGTCAACTCAAATGATACGTGTGCATTCGTCAGGTGACCCGCACTTAAACCCCTAGAAACCAGCCCTATCACAAACAGCTGGCGGCTAATTTGGTGCACCGAAAGTCACTTACAGTATTATATATTAAATCTATCAAACTATTTATTTATTTATTATATACAACAGAAAATTTTAGTATTTCATAGTATATCGTAATCAGGGTTGTAAACTAATAAAAAATAACTTAACACTTATATAGTAATTAGGTTTGCAAACTAATCAAATTTACTTAACACGAATAATACGTGATAACGAAGTTTATTTATGAATAAATATAAATACAAACAAATAAATTAACACATTTGTTTATTAGTGTTTATTCTCTAAAAGATTACATGTTCATATTCGTTTATTTTAAAGAGATACACGAAAATATGAAATGAAATTAAATATCTCAAACTAGGTTAGAACCTCGTCTATTACACGGATTGAACAAGTATAATTTTATATAGTAATTAATAAAAAGTCACATCTTTAAAAACCCGTACATCGCACGAATTGAATAAACACGTCTATTATACGGCTTGAATACATATAATGTAATCGGTTAACACACACAGATATCAATATATGTTTTTTGAAAAAATAAACTTTGATATATTATATAATTTTTATAACTTTGTACTTTGTCTTTTATCTTTTTTGTTTATTGTTAGATTAAACTTGTGTATCACATAAGTTATAACGTTTTACTTTGTTTTTTATTTATTAATAGGTTAGAAACTTGTATATTACATGTAATTGAATCAAAGAAAATTAAATAGTTGTTAAAAAAGGAATAGTTAAAAAATAAATATTAAATAAATAAGAGATAAACGAAAAAAGATATTAATAATTAGTAGTAAGTTAATAAATTAAAGATGAAAATGACATGTGATATTTTAGATTAGATATAGAAGACATAGATATAGATAGATTTAAATATAAAATCATGATGAGAACTATACATACAAATTAATTTATAAAAAAGTTATAGACATTTAAATTAACCATTTTGATATATAAGAAATATCAATAAAACATTTACTAATATATATTTTTATATAATTAATATCTTTAATTAAAAAATATTTATAATTAAGTAGAAAAGAGAGGCTGAAAAAAATAGCTCTAATGAACTAATGGATTACAGGGGTTCCATATTTTAAAGTTAGATTAGATATAGATATATGAAATATATAGATATAGATAGATTTAAATATTAAATCACAATGACAAGTATACATACAACCTAATTCATAGAAAGTTATAGATATTTAAATTAACCGTTTTGATGTAAGAAATATCGATAATATATTTACTAATATTATATTTAATGAATACTTTTAATTATAAAAAATAAGTATATATATTAAGTACGAAAGAGTCAGGAAAACAAAAAAAAAATAGATAGTTTTGATAAATGATATTTATTTTCCACAGGTTTATTATATTATATAGCATAGAAGATATAGATTTATCATAAAAAATTTTATGTTAAAATATATAAAAATAATCATCTTGAAATATATATATATATATGATGTACATTTTCTTAGCCGGTTATCGTTTCAGGGTAAAATTATTCTATAAATGCTCATAAAGATAAGAAGTGTACAAAAACATAAATGATCGCAAAACATAACACAATGTCGAATAAAAAAGACACAACGAGTGACAAAAAAGACACAATGACGCAAATATAAAAATCATACAATGATAAATAAAATGACATAATGATGTAAACAAAAAGTTTAAAATATACAAGGTAAACATCTAAAATAAAAACCTAAAATCTCATATCATAGAGTTCGATTAGACTCTTCTAATGCCACTTGAATTATGTCAATCGAAGTCTGTTTGATACCAATCTTACGACTTCTTATTTTTTAAAATATTTATATTTGATCTATTGTTTCGTGTTTACTAGAAATATATTATTATTAAATATTTGAGGTAGTACATAAACGAAAAACGTTAATGAATGAATGATACCTTTCTTTGTGCTGATTCATTTATTTAATATATATAATTGTAAAGTGAGTATGAATAATAATTTAATATATATAATTGTAAAGTGAGTATGAATAATAATTTTATTTTTATAGAATATATAGTTTTTTTCTTATATATTTTTATTTTTTTAATACTACAATAAATTCTATGATACATATTATTATTTATATTTAATTGTACCGCTATCGTAGCAAAAAAGAATCAAAATCGACCGAATAATATGTGTATCAACACCAGTATTTATTTATATTGTTTTTTGTTTTCGACAAACCAATAAGTAGTATTGTTTTTGCTTTTGATAAACTGAAATCGTATCACTACTATACCGCACCAAACAACATTGGTACATGTAGCCATACTAATTTGTATGGTTTATGTTTGGTAATAAATTTTATACAACAATCGTAGTCAACCGAACCGAGACCGAACGAACAACATCAATATTGGTACCAATACTTATTTTTATTGTTTTTACTTTTGATAAACTAACGTGTCCTGCCGAACAACATTGTTACATGTACCTGTATTTATTTTTATGCTTTCCAGTTTCGATAATTTTCATTTATTCAACTCTGTTTGCTATGATAAACGAATATCATTACCAGTATCGTGACGATCTGAACTGATTGATACCATTTGGACAAAGTCGTTGTCGGTACCGATGTAGGCAAAGGGAGCATCACCGACGTCGAGGAAAGGGAGAGAGGGTTCAAAAGTTTTATTGAAAGTGCACTAACCTATTTTAAAGGTCAAAATCTGTATTTATATTTGAGTGGGGTATCTTTACAAAATGTGTTTTTTTCTACAAAATGTGGAAACTGATTTTAACTGTTGGATGAGTGTGTTTGATGGTTAAGATTATATTGGTTGCATTAGTTTTGTAATATGTGGTTTAAAAATAGGTAAATTTAATTGATTGGAGATAAATGTCATTTAAATTGTTTTAATAGTGAATTTTAAATTTTGTTCTTTATCTTTATACATAATTTCAGGCGGTGCCCTTTATCTTTAAAATTGATGAGGTTTGTACTTAATGTTTCAAACCGTGCACGGTTTGTCCTTTGCCCCTAACCCAAATTATTTTTTCAGTTAAATTAGCTTATACAAGGGTAGTTTAATCTTTTTACCTATTTATTTAAAAATATTTAAAATAAGACAAAAACAAAATTTAAAAATATTATAATATATATTAATATGTATATGTATACATGTATACGTATTTATTTCTCTATCTCTCTACCCCCTTTCTCTCTTTCTACCTCTCTTCGTCAACGTTAACAACTGTCCCAATCAACCACTAACAACCACCACCCTCCACGACTTTCAACAACCATCACCGCCACCACTAGCCAACAACTCCCCCACCTGCAACCACAACCATAAAACAACCACCTCCAAAAAAGATTCACCGCCACTAACCCCCCTCACAGTCACCACCCACAATCGCACCTCCCCAACATTAGCCCAATGATTCAACCCCTAACTTACAACCCTTCGATTGGACCTCCCCCCCCCCCCCCCACATCCTTCATCGTAGTCCTCCACCAAATCACCATGAATATGTACCATCACCGCAACCCCCTAGAATATGTACAACGGACAATCATCCAGCTTCAATAAAATCAAACAAGCTGCAGAATCCCCAATAATCTTTCTCAATGTAGAGCACCCTGAATATCCACCCTCAACAATCTAATTTCAATGAAACTAAATTTCAAATACAACAATCTAATTTCAAATCCAGCCACCTAATCGTAGTGGTTGGCGGCGGTGTTTGGCATCGACATTTGGTAGTGGGTGCCAGCAGCGTGAGCATGAGCGTTGAAGAACAGCGTTGGTGGTGTTGATGGTGATGGAAATGGTTAGAGATATGGGGAGATAGGTAGATAGAGAGATACTGGGTGGTGGTGATAGCGACAACCGGGAAGTGGTGGCGACAACCAGGAAATGGTGGTGGTGGTCTGAAAGGTTAGAGAGATGTAGGCTAGAGAGAGGGAGGAAGATAGAGAGTATATTAGAGAGAGAGATTATAAATATTTTTTTATATATGTCTTTTTCATTATTTACAAAATAGTCCTTGGAGATTAAAAATTTACACAATAGTTCATGTAATGGTAAAAAGACAAATATGCCCTTATGTGCTAGTCATGTGACCAAATTCAACAGAAAAAATAAATTGGGTTAGGGCCAAAGGACAGACCGTGCACGATTTTGAAACATTAAGTACAAAAATCATCTATTTTAAAGATAAAGGACACCGCCTGAAGTTAAGTATAAAAATAAAGGACAAAATTTGAAATTCACTCGTGTTTTAAATAAGAAAATATATGTCATACCATAAACATCCTCATCTTTCTCGCGAGTTTCTATCTCTCTCTCTCTCTCTACCTTCTCTCCTTCGAAACTAGTTTGTTTTAAATAAGGAAATGATCGTTGTACCATAAACCTTCACACCTCCGAACCTGATGTGTTTATATTGTGTATTTCATATATGTGTGTTTTATATTGTTTATTTAACGCATTAGTGTGTCTACATCGAATCAGACAGTGGTGTGATTAATAGTGTGTTTTATATTTCGTATTTCAGTCACTAGTGTGTTTTATGTATAAAGAGTGTGTTTATTTAACATCCGTAAAAAACCGGGTTAACCAAACCCGCTTCGTTTATTAACCGAACATCCAGTTAACATTTTCGTTGCGTATTTAATGCTCAAATTAATTTTATACGATACATAATTAATAAATATATTAGAATTTAAAATTTATAATTGAAAGTTTATTATAAATAATGAAATAAAAATAAATTGCTGATGCCGGTTTCGAACCCGGGTCAGCCAGATGAAACCTCAACACTTAACACACACACATTCCACCACTCCGCCACTTGTGTTACTTGTTGATTTATTGAAACAATTAATACATATAATAAAACTGGAAGTCGAATTCAGTCACTCAGCGCGCCCAAATCCCTAGTCGCCGGAAAATACGCGATTTTGCGACCGTTTTCCTTTGACTCCGGAATCAGGCAAGTGTAACTGACGATGAACGTCGGTTATAACCGAAAACTCAATCAATTTCACTCTTGAACCGAAAATTTCATAATCGGAAACTTGAAATCACATATACTTAAAAAATACCTTCAGTCAGGAAAACCCAACTCACTTATTCACTCGAATCAACTCTCAACACACTCGTAAACCTCTCTACAAGTCCCTATTCAGCAAAAACAACTCGCCGGAATTCTCTGCAAGTCGCCGGAAAAACGAACCCCTTCATCTCTGTTGCCTTACTTTATAAACAGAACATCTAGAGCTCATACCGAAGTCACTCACACTCGCCTCAAACTTTCTGAAGATCCTCTGCCGCAAGATACGCGTCGCCGGAATCACTTGCGGTTATCGGAATCTCGCGGGAGAAACAGGGGATCTCGGTTCGGTATATCTTAGACCTAATCTCTCTCATTTTTATTAATCACATATGTAGTTAATTACAATTCACTAAAGAAGTTGATGAATGTGTCGAAACAGTCGGGATTGGTTTCTGGGTAAAGTTTAACGAAGAAGATGAAGCTTCGGTTGTATATATATTTAATATAAATCGAGTCATATCTCGGGTTAGACACACAGTCCAGCGGTGGACTGTGTGCGATTTTAAAGCATACGTCCCGGGTTCGAGTTCTGTTGTGTTCCGATTCACTGAAATAAAATGCCTTTTTATAAAAGCCAAATCCTGAAAAATGTAATCAGTGTATAATTATAATTAAAACAAGTTATATAAACGGGTTAGACACACAGTCCAGCGGTGGACTGTGTGCAAACAATTACACACGTCTCGAGTTCGATCCTTGACACAATCTCATTCTCTGTAATAAAAATGTTCCTTTATAAACTGAACCGGGATAACTCACTGAATGATGTTAAGTATAATAAAAACCAGAAAATTAACCAGGTTAGACACACAGACCAGCGGTGGACTGTGTGCAACACTAAATCACAGGTCCCGGGTTCGAGACCTGTTGACGGCACCGGTTCGATACAATTAAAATATTTTTAAAATAAATGAATTCTGATTAACTTAAATAGTGTATAAATATAATTAAAAACAGAAATATTTCGGGTTAGACACGTAGCTCAGTTGGTAGAGCTGCGTGCACGCGTACGGGAGGTCACGGGTTCGAGTCTCACTCAGTGCAAATATATACACGACCGAACCGGTCAACGGTCAACAGTCATGGTCAACGGTCAAAGTCAAAAGTCAACATTTTTTTTATATTTTTATTTATTATTTAATTTAAAAATCAATTAAAAATACTTAAAAATAATATTTTTAAAGTTAGAAAATAGCCTTAAACTCACAAAAATATATCCAAAAATCCTATTAAAATTGTTAATAAAATCCACTTATTTACCGAACCGATATGTTATTATTTAGGTTAGTTTCTCTCGTGGTTAAATCCAAATTCGTGCGCATTCATCATCAATCCAAGAAACGCAACCACTGTGAGTGAATTCTTACAAATTCCCCTTTTTATTCATGTTTTGGGGTGTATCATGTGTCGCTTAAACTAATTCGCTTATTCAAACTCGTGCTATACCATATTATGATCTAAACTTAGAATGTGAGTATTGTTTTGTTGTGATGCATTACATATTGTCAAGTTGTATTCAAATTATTTGTTAGGCCCATCAGTTCCTCGTGGGAGACGAGTTGAACAACGCGTGCCTTAAAACTCATTCATTAGGCCCATCAGTTCGTAGAACAACGCGCGCCTCAAAACTCATTCATTAGGCCCAGCAGTTCCTCGTGGGAGACGAGTTGAACAACCATGCCTCAAAACAATCAATTGTTGTATGTGTGTGCAATATTTAATATTATGTGTATTGTGAATAAATTTACATCTACATTTACTCATATGTGGCTATGCACTTTATTTTATAATCAATACAATAAACTCGTTTAAATGTTTTTTCATAGGATTCACTCGCCAAATTTTTGTTGATCCAAAAACCATTTTTACACATGATACAGGTGGACAGGATGAAGCAAGGAAAACATAGGGAAAGTGCCTTAGAAGAAAAATAATGAAGGATAGAAAGATGTAAAGAACATGTTGTACTAGTATGATTTGCATGTATGATCTTCTTTAAAATTGTAATAATAAATATGAAACGTTATAATAAATGTCATGAGCTTTGATGAAAACCCAATCATGCCCCGATCACCTTTTCCGCTGCGGGTCGGGGTGTGACAGTTTAATTGTGAAAACTAATGTAACACGATGTGAAGAACCCAAAACTAATAAAACACAACGTCAATAAATAAATGAATGCTTTTTATGTTCAAAATGTGTGAGGGGTGTGTTTAATTGTGAAAATTGATATAACACAGTGTGAAGAACACAGAAACTAATAAAATACACAATCAAGAAATTATAGAACGTGAATATGAATTAGCGACCATCGTGGTATAAAAGATAACTGTCAATTTTGAAATCAAAGAATATATGTAGTTTCCTTAAATTCTTTAATTTGTTTAGGATATTAAATCTTCCAGAATTAAAATAATTATCCAATTAGCATTATGCCCTTTTGTATAAAATAACTAAATGTCACATGCGACAAAGAGATTACTTCCTACACTTTGTAGGAAAAGTAAACTTTGTAGTCAACTCGTACCTTATATATATATATACTATATAATAAAAGAAAATGTTGAGGGACGTTTGCCCTAAGTAATCTTCTTTTTGGTTTTTCTCTTCTCTCTCTTACTTAATTATGAATGATTATTATTTAATTATTGGTATTTATTATAATCATTAACAATTGAATTTAATACTTGTATTATAGAGGAATGAAGGGGTTTAATAATGCCTCCAACACCACCCTGGTGTATAGGGAGCATGAAGATGGAGAAGTGTTTCTAGTATAATGTCCAATAGAAAGAAAATAAAACGTAAAGTAATGATTCAAAGGAGATTAAAGGACATTACCATTATAAATTTTTAAAGGGGCGTTATGATGTTGATGTGACGGAAAACGTCCCTTAAGGGACCTAACCATTACGGATGTTCTTAAAGGAGTAAGTACATTTTTGTTGAACTATATTCATCGATTACATAAAAAAATTACTATACAATTGGAAAAAAAATGTTTTAAAAATGAACTTAACGGAATTTATAAATATTATGTCAAAGTCCATATTTCGAAGATCTACCTTCACAACCGTATGTGTTAACATATGATATTTATTATATTTAACTTGTATTATATATAGTTTTATTTAACCCGTACAACAAATGTTTTAAAAAGATAACTTTTTTATTACTAAGTGTATAATACTGTATTAATTTAATACATAAGATTCTAAATATAGTTATTATGTAAGAATATTAATTAATATTTTAATTGAAAAAATTAAGTATATCTTGGTGAATGTAAACCAAAATCAACTTAATCTTTTTAGGAAATTTCAACATCACGTGCATATTATTTTGGCAAGATGACGTTGATGTTAATATTCTAACGTTTCGTATTAGTACGTTTATGTATTAATTTATTGTTTGCATTAACATTATTCTAAAAATAGTTAGTATTTTACTTTCTTTTAACTTACTTATAAAGCCATTTTTTAATAGAGATGGCAACGTTCAAGTATCTAACCGGTTGATGTCATCTTTTATCATAATTCATGAATAATGAGAATTTGTATAACAATTATGTATGAATAAAGTGTTACCAGAGTCGTGTTCGTAGACATAAATTTTAAAAAAATTAAATTACTACATAAAACACACAAAAAACTAGAATAAAATTACTTGAGTTAAACGGATTAAGTCGTAAACCCATCATGTTGACCTAAAAACGACCCATTTAGTTAAACATGTTTACTCCTTCCACCCAAAACTGTGCCGAAGGCATTTAGACTAACCCTAACTCCAAAAATTTACGCTAGATTCGTGTTGTGTTTTTCGGACGTCCCCACTCTCATCACCGGAGTGACAGGCACGCCAAAGAACAAAAAAGTTTTAATGTTATTTATTGTCAAAAATCCAGACCATACCCCTTAAAATTTTTCATTTGTACCCCCTAAAAATTTTCAACCGCTACTCTGACACTTTTGAAACCAACCACTAAGAAATATTATATTAGAAATTGAAATAAAATAATAATAATAATAATAATATAAACACAAGTTATTTAATTGGTTTATGTCAAACGTGAATGAGAATTAGTATAATTTTTTGGATATAATTTAATTATTTTTTACTCATTCATTCAAGTTTTAAATTTATAAAAATACGACATGTAACTATCATTATCCATAACACGATAGGGCAAGTGTACCTATTGTTGGCGTAATATAGTGATGGCAAGATACTGAGTTCGTCCAAGAACACAAAAACTTTTAATACTGTAATATCGTCGACGTCTAATCTAATCAAATTTTTGGAAAAGATTTTTAATAGATAAAAATGAATCAATAAATAAAATAATAAAGAAATAAATAGACAAGATAAAATCAATTGCCTATGACTTATTATTTACGTATCATTCAATGATTTCCATGCTTTGGGTTTTTAAGAGATTATCTTAGTTATAGTGGTATGCCCATCTTTTGGAGACGACAGTACCTCAGACATATTGGTCCGAGTCAACATGGATACAGTCCCGCAAGACCGGAATATTGAAAGATAATTAAGTAAGTTATTAATGCAAAATATGACATGTCCCTCTTTTGGAGGCAACGCTACCCTCGGCAATATTCGTCTGAGTCAGCAGGGATACTTCCCCCGATTTGATGCTATCTGCCTCAAAGAAAGTCCTAATAAGCTTGAACCAAGTCCTCGCATGATCTATACACTGAACGATGCAAAAGTTTTACCCAGACCACATTTCTAACCCCCTTCTAGGCAGTTAACGCGCTTTATATAGACCGTAAAGACACGAATGAGTAAATCAACGAAATAAGAAAAATGATAGAATAAAACTCACTTTCAATGTAAAAAACTAGTTGTTAAAGTCAATAATACATACCCAATTAAAAAGTTTACCAAATCTAGGAAATCAAAAGTAATATATAAATAACTTGTCTTCTCCAAGTGATGTAAGAGATTAGCCAAGCATGGCCTTTGTTTGATAAAAACTCTTACGATCAATCTTGGATCCCGAAACTACTACACACTCTAAGGTGGAGAATGGATGAAAGTGGTGGATGATGGTGATATTATGGTAATGGAGTTGTGGCTGGTGTGAGAAAAGTGGTTTTTCAAATGATGAGTTGGAATGAAACCAAGCACCCCTATTTATACTTAGAAACAGACCCTTCACACGGCCCCATGCTTGCAAAGCATGGCCCCGTGTTTCATTCCTTCTTTGTCTTCATTTAATGCAGATGTCAGATCAGCCTTTTACACGGCCCCGTGTGTCAACGGCACGGCCCCGTCGCCCTTGTACTTGCTGTACTTTTTAAGATTCGCAAATCTGAGAGTTCACCACAGCTCGTGTCTTGAGGGACAAGGCCCCGTGTCTCTTGCCTGCTTCTGTTTGTCTTCTTCTGATCTAGAATCTTGAAAGGGCCACTAGTCTTCTGACTTGCTGTTTTTGTCTTTGGGTTGAAGCTTGGTAGGTTGGTTTAGTATTTTGTCTTCCCGTCTTTCATACATATGCCAGATTTTGTCATTAATTTGTTTCTTTTGTACATTTAAGCTCTTTTAATTCTGAAAATCAAAAGTAAACAAAGAAACACACTTTTTCCAATATTAGTATTATAAGGGTTGATTTTATACCGTATTTGATCTAATTTATATGTTGCATTTGACGCATATTAAAGTCCAATCAATAAATTACCCGACTTCCTATCCATAAATTACCCAATTTCCACTGTCAAATCCATTAAATTACCCAATTTCCATACTCTAAGCTCATTAACCCAACATAATTACCATTTACCCGTTAATTTAAACTTAATAAAATATTACGACCTTTCAATTCCCACCCAAATTTTCAATCCCGCCTAGCTCGCTGTGTTGTTCCCCTTCTGGCCAGCGACAACAGCCGCGCTCTGATCAAAATCCGCCGATGATCAATCCTATTCCGACCAATGTATATTTTGTTTCACCCTCTTGTTTTTTATTCGTTGTTTTGAATTTTAGTTTTGTTTCATTTGATGATTAGGGAGATTTTAGAGATTTAGAAATTAGAATTGGTTAACGTTATAGTTTGAAACTTTGTTTGATGATTAGGGAGATTTTAGAGATTTAGAAATTGAAATTGGTTAATGTTATAGTTTGAAACTTTGTTTGTTTGTTTCTATTATGGAATGGTTTCTCAAAACGTAAGGTGGAAAATCGTCTTCCAAAACTCCCGAATACATTGACGTGCATGCTCTTCCTTCGGAGCCTCATGATCGTAAACCAATTTCATCGTATAACGTTAATCAACAACATAAGATTGGAAGGGCATGCATGCTTGGATGGTTTATCAAGTCTTGTAAAGTTAATGGTTTCAACAAAGATTCACCCATCATTTTCATTGGTGTTTCGGTTATTGAAGCTTGTTCTCATATTACTCATTGCAACCACAACCATTGAAATGAAGCACGTGAATGCTGAACTGCGTAATCGCACTGGCAATGAGAATTTAAATGATAGTTGTAGAAAAAATTGCTTTAACAATGTCTTTTTAGACAACGTTATGGAAAGATTTCAAAAAATGAAAACCTGTAGGGCACAACTTTAAATATGTTTGTAATAAGTTTTGACATAATTTTAATGATTATATGAATTTTAGTTTGATTATATTTTTTAGCATGACCTGATCCGATCTGGCCTGCTAGGAACCGAAAAAATAATATGCAACTAAATGCTTAAAATCTTATAAATTTTCGGCATCCTTAGAAAAAGATTTATGGGTCCGCCACATGTTAGAAATTTTAACTTCTTATAATATGCATGGTATAATTAATCTGAATTTTATATAATATAATCAAATAAAATACATGTTGTGACAAAATAAAACGGTATTTTATAAAATAAAAAAAATACTAGACAAACTTTATATTAAGGCTAATGGGTATGGTATACCGACCTTGTCACATCAGCTTCAATGGCGTCCAATGACACCCTTATCCATTTCCTAGCGCCGGGGGGGGGGGGGGGGGGGGGGGCTTTGGACGGGGCTCCATCCCAGTATCGAGCGCCAATGGCACGTGCATGCGAGGCTTAATGTTTTCAACCAATCAGATTTTGCCTCTTTATTTTATTTTTGTATTTTCTTCAATAAGGAGCTTTATCCCACACCGTGCAAGTTAACGATAGAGCCCCTCGTTTATGTAGCGTGTACGTGACTCTGACGTAACATTATAAAGCCCTATAGGCTTTAAACCACACCCACCAACCTAAACAAGCATGAAAAAGTTTATGACGATACATGTACTATGAAAATACGTGTTACATCAATTCAACATTAATAATAACTAGGGACACTAATGAATTGAATGCAGTTTACATGAAGAAGACGTATAACACGGTGTTTATTTTGCTCTTGATGAATGCTACATCTTAAATCATTGTAATACTCTCAATTCATTATTTCAAAATGTTGTAAAGAAGGTTGGCCCGTAGCAAGCTATTCAATTGATACCAGGTTTTATCTTTTTAGGTCATGAGGGTTCAATCTCCACAATGTACAAAAATACATAATTAATTAGTAGAATTAGAGTGTATAAATTGTCGTCTAAAAAAAGACTAATTGGATGATGTTAACAATAAAACAAATAAATTGAGAAGGAAGAAGGATATTATTACACAAACATAATAATATAACCAAGTAATTTATAATGATCCTGGTAGGTGTTAAGTCTCTAATATGATTAATCGATATCATCACGACATCTCTCAACTTCTCCCGTCAAGGAATCACCCCTAATATTTAAGTGGATTTTGGAAAGAGAAACTTATATAACTTTGCTAAGTGTTTGTATCAACTTATTTTAATAAAGTATAAACTCTTAGTAAAGTGATTATTTTTGTTTTCTTA
Organism: Scalesia atractyloides; assembly: GCA_947069175.1. Classification (NCBI taxonomy): domain Eukaryota; kingdom Viridiplantae; phylum Streptophyta; class Magnoliopsida; order Asterales; family Asteraceae; genus Scalesia; species Scalesia atractyloides. The sequence continues at coordinate 67,937,503 of CAMTDV010000003.1, read as the reverse complement.
TACGCATCTTTTATTAGGAAATCATGTATTACAAACAGACACCGTAAGTTATTAATATCACATCATTAGTTGTTCTTATATTAAAGAACATTGCATAGGCGTTTTTAACCTAAGATAAGATGTTGATATTTGATTGTTAGAGGAAAAAAATATTTTATTTGAACAAGTTATTTGTTGAACTTCATTTATCTCTTACAGTGTTACGGGGTCAACTTAAAAATGTCCTGTCTCATATGAACCGATTAAAGATCCTAAGTTATAAATTGATTACAGATCCCTAATTATAAAAAAAAAACCAACTAAATATTGTAGAGTTATAAAAAATTATTATTAAAAAGTATCTCAAATAATTAAATTAAATTAAACTATGGCAAAGGATCATGTACAAGATAGCCAATAATACGACACGTAAGAGATGATTTTGGTATTTAATCAAGTAATTTTTTTTGAACAGCAAGGAACAACGTGTCAATTACCATGACACCGAGCGTTATGCGCAGAAATCCGACCTTCACCCGCCCGAAGTCACGACAGTGGAATAATCAGTAAAACCTCGCCTCCCATCCAAGATGAACTGCCGCCACCCGTATTCGCCCTTTACTTGGATGCCGTTGAAAATAATAGGGAGAGTGGGAGTCGAACTTGTGTCACAAGAAACACCAAGTTTTTTCCCAACCACTCCACCACTACCTTTTTGACATTTAATCAAGTAATTCAATGGTTGAGTTTAAGTGGTCCAAAATGTAGAATTAATTACTCACTATAACACAAAACAAGGGAAACAAGTTGGGAAATAGCAAAATAGCAAAATCCAATATTGTTGACTCATAAACTCACTCCTCCCCTCATGATTTTCAAACAACTATAACTGTTTCATACGATAATATTTTTAAAAATATATACTCTATTAACAAACATTTCATTCCCTTTAATTTTAGTAGGCTATTACTATAGTTTTATTAATTAAAAAAATAAAATTTTACAAACTAACGTTACGTGATTTTGTTATGTTGCGTGATTATGTTC